>JBBDGP010002185.1:1355000-1810000 GCA_037952835.1 Lithobates septentrionalis | reverse complement strand
GAAGCGCCTGGAGATCCAAGGGAGCAATTGACTGTTCTATGTGTACCCATTGTTTGAGATGGGAGTGATGGAACCAATTTACTAGTCTAGTTAACACTGCTGCAGCGTGGTAGTAATATAGGTCAGGTGCCCCTGCGCCCCCCTTTGTTTTGGGGAGAGATAAAATTCTCCTTTGCAATCTAGGTCTATTACATCCCCAGATAAACCTTGTAAAGGTAGATTGTAGAATGGTAAAAAAGGAACGGGGGACCGCTATAGGTATGGTTTGGAAAAGGTAGAGAAAGCGTGGTATTATATCCATTTTTAATATATTGATCCTCCCGAACCATGAGTAATGGGCTCGCTCGTATTTCTTAATGTCCTGTATTGTACGCTGCATAAGAGGATAATAATTTTCTATATATAGTTTAGTAAGATCTTGTGGAATTTTTATGCCCAAGTATCGAAGTGTCGAAGTACAGATCTTAAATGGGAAATTATTCCCTAGAGCTTGAACTTGACGTGGTGATAGAGAGACATTAAGAATTTCTGATTTGGACAAATTTACTTTAAAATTGCTCAGAGCTCCAAAACGCTGAAATTCATACAGAATAGATGGCATGGAGACATGTGGGTTGGTAATATAGAGTAGCAGATCGTCAGCAAATACTGCCAGCTTCACCTCCTGTCCGTCTAATGGTATGCCTGAGATACAAGGATTTTGTCTAAGAGCAGTTACCAAATGTTCCATTACTAAAACAAACAAGAGGGGAGACAACGGGCATCCCTGACGTGTACCATTTTGAATAGGAAAGTTAGGGGATAATGATTGATTAATCCGTATTCTTGCTCTTGGCTTGGTATAGAGTGCCATAATTTTTCTTAACAAAATTGGTCCTAATCCTATTTGAATCAAAGTTTGTTCCAAAAATGGCCACCCAACACGGTCAAATGCCTTCTCAGCATCCACAGAGAGAAGGCAAGCTGGTATCTTTGCTGATTGGGTATATTCGATGAGTAAAAGGGATTTAAGCGTGTTATCGCGTGCTTCTCTCCCCTGTACAAACCCAACTTGGTCTGTATGTACCAAATTGGGAATATGGGATTGAAGACGTGAGGCAATCAATTTGGCATATATCTTGATATCTACCCCAATTAAGGATATAGGACGATAACTAGAACACAAGTTTAAATCCTTATCAGGTTTAGGAAGTAGTGAGATGTGCGCTTCTAATGTCTGGGGTACAAACCCATTAATATCAGATATGCTATTAAACACTCGAAGCATAAATGGTGTAATAGAATCCTTGTAGGTCTTATAAAATTTCGATGTAAAACCATCGGGGCCGGGACTTTTACCTGATGGTGTATTCTTAATCACTTCCAGTAATTCCTCGAGTAAAAACGGGGAGTCCAAAGAATTCCCACTATTTTCATCTAATATTGGTATAGCAGTTTCGGACACATATTCCTGTATACGACGACCAAGAGAGTCTGGGTCGCAGGATGATGGGGGAGTTAGATTGTACAACGCTGTGAAATAATCACAGAATGCCTTTTGAAGAAGGATTGGATCTGAAGTAATTTCTCCAGATGGTAACGCAATGCTAGGTATAAAAGTTACTGGGGGTCGGGGATGCAAAGACCTTGAAAGTGATCTCCCAGCCTTGTCTCCATATCGTTACTTTCCCAGGGCATATCTATATTGACTTTTACAGTGGGAAACCTCCAAAGACTGCAGCAAAGATGATCGTACCAAAGATATATCAGCCAATAGCTCCGGAGTTGGGGTCTTTTTGTGTGAGATCTCCAACACCCGAAGTTTTGACAGGTCGTCCTGTATAGTTGCTGATCTTTCTTTTTTTAAGCGAGCTCCATGTTGGATAAATAGTCCTCTTACTACTGCTTTCAAGGCCTCCCACTGTATAGGTAATGGGGTCTCATCATGATCATGGTCAGCGATAAAATTCTTAATCGCTGCCAAAACTGCCTGATGACATAATGGGTCTTGCATAAGGGTTTCGTTTAAACGCCATAACCAATCAGACCGTGGGATCTGGGGAGGTTGTACTGTCAAAAAAAGAGGTGAGTGATCAGACCAGATGAAAGACCCAATGTCCATTATTGGGTTCCATTCCAATAGTTGTGTTCCCGTGAAAAAATAATCTAGCCTACAATAGGATTGATGGACTGGGGAATAGTATGTATAGTCCCGCTTTTTAGGATTTAAAATACGCCATAAGTCCAGCAATCGGTGTCCAAACAACTCTTTTTTCAGGGCCCTCAACCGACTGTAGGAGATATTTGATCGCTGAAAGGAGGTGTCCAGTTGGGGTTCTAGAACCATATTAAAATCTCCTCCTACAAGGATTGTACCTTCTGCAAATTCTGTCAAGAGATGAAGATATTGTGTAATTGCCGTTATTTGATCATAATTAGGAATATAGAAGCCAGCTTCTGAGATAAAAGGACCAACAGAATCTCCTGATTGGTTCAAAAAGTGGCCTCTGTAAGGACAGACAAGATCAATTCAAGTCCCAAGAATGGCCTGACAGGCGGGACTATCAAAGTTACATGCTGTACGAGGTATGAAACAAGGAGGAGTGAGAAACATGGCCCCTGAACAAAAAAAAAAAGAAAAAGAAAATCTCCCACCCACATATTTCTGCGGGTGCCACTTCCTGGTTTTACGCCAGGCAAAAAATATATTTTCAAGTTCTGTAATTGAAGATCCCTGAAGCTGGCTTCCAGGGGCTCAATAGTGCTGAGATACAGTACTCAAGACCATCAGGTCCTGCTGGACTGGGAGTGTCCAAGGAGCCATCCCCGTAAGACTCGCTATGTCTGTGAACCAAGCCCCCCTGGGATAATTTGGCCAACACTAATATGAGAATATGAGTGCAAAATCCGAAATGGGGAAAAAAAAAAAAAAAAAAGTCAAATTAGGGAGAACCGGACCTTAAAGGTGTTACTAGTACCGGTACCCATATTGGCAGTGGGCCTCTTATCCTGGACACCAATGCCCCAAACTGTTGCAGAACTTGGGATCTAGAAGATTCCCCTGCAGAGTGCCTCAAGTCACTATCCTATATCTGGAATATGTATTGGCGATAGAGATAGCTTTTGTACTGTCCCAGACAGAATGTGGTACACCTCTCTGGGTCGCATGACCTCTGGTGCTGGCCTGGTGGTTGAGTTTTAGAGTTGGGTTATATATATATACCCGCAGAGGCATTTATAGATTGGACCTACAACAGGTTTGTCCTATAATCCATAGCAAGGCATACTGGCCAAGCTTATTGGACAGTATTCTCCCCTGTGGAGACGAAGCACACTGAACTGTAGCCAACCTCAAGTCAACTTAGAGAGACTGGCATCAGTGGTTATTATTTTCCAAATTCCTGAAAAGGAAGAATATCAAGCACCAATTTTTACTCTGTAACACCCTGGAAATAGAGCCTTCCGGCAATGCAATGCCTGGATCCTCAAGTTCCAGTCAGAGAATGAACCTCTACCAAGACCTGGAGTAGGGCGGTCCTGTAGAAATATATTGAAGGAACCACTGGAATTGACTGCTTCTTGAGCAAAGATTATTGAGGTGTCCTCAGCAAGCCTAGCACTGGGGCTAGATGCTTTGAGACCCCTCCGGAGCTGTGGCCAACCCAAAGGGAAGATTCACAAAAAAAAAAAAAAAAAAAAAAAAAAAAAAACGGCTTTCCACTGCAATTACAGAAATCTTTTTTGAGCTTGGAAACAAACCGCCACATGAAGATGAGGGTTTATTGATGATTATGGACTCCGAAATCTACCTCTTGCAGAGCGGTCATCATTGAACAATCTAGCCTATCTGAAAACAGAGGGATGTTCAGCCGCTTGAGATCTTAAGATAGACCCGCCGCTTCTCCGGGCTCTCCCATGTCATCGGGGGCCCGGAGAAAGAATCGGCCAGTGCCGGATGACGACGATAGAGATTTCCCGTGACCAGATGGTCACCAGTAATCTCTATGACAGTCGGAGGCCCGGATGTAAACAAAGCCACGATCGTGGCTGTCAGCACGAGATCGGTGAATTTTTTTTCTCAATCTCATGCTTTCCAGCCTGGAGGAGAGATGTGGGGTCTTATTGACACCACATCTCTCCATAAAGAGGACCTGTCACAATAGATTCCTATTACAAGGGATGTTTACATTCCTTGTAATAAGAATAATAGTGATCAAAGAAATAAAAATGTAAAAAAAAGTGTAAAGTGTAAAATAATAATAATAATATTTTTTTTTTAAACGCCCCTGTCCCCGGTAGCTTGCGCTCAGAAGTGAACGCACACGCAAGTCCCACCCACATATGTAAACGCCGTTCAAACCACACATGTGAGGTATCGCCGCGTGCATTGAAGCACGTGCAACAATTCTAGCCCTAGACCTCTTCTGTAACTCTAAACTGGTAAGCTGTAAAAATTTTAAAGCGTCGCCTATGGAGATTTTTAAGTACCGAAGTTTAGCGCCATTCCATGAGTGTGCACAATTTTAAAGCGTGACATGTTAGGTATCTATTTACTCGGCGTAACATCATCCTTTACATTATACAAAAAAATTGGACTAACTTTACTGTTTTGTTATTTTTTAATTCATGAAACCGTTTTTTTTCCAAAAAAAGGCGTTTGAAAAATGATTGCGCAAATACCGTGCGAGATAATATTGTGCGCAAATACCGTGCATTGACCGCCATTTTATTTCCTAGGGTGTCTGCTAAAAAAACATATATAATGTTTGAGGGTTCTGAGTAATTTTCTAGCAAAAAAAATTATGATTTTTACATGTAGGAGAGAAGTGCCAGAATAGGCCCGGTATGGAAGTGGTTAAACATGCATTTAAGCAACAAGATTGCAAGCATGTATACTATGCTGCACCTGCTTATAGAGCAGCCAACACTTTAAAGTGATCTGCTAACCATCCAGGGGTGTTTTAACTTACAGTTGTACAGTCCTCCTGGATAAGCAGTAAATATGCAGCATATAATCATGACCTGTCTTCAAGCAGTTCTCCCATAGCAAGTACTCACACTTTGTTAGTATCCTTAGGCTGTTGCTATGTCTCCAGAGGCCAACTAAACCTGTTGCCACATGGCATGGCTGCCCTTTTACTTCCTGACTATATAAAAATAGGCCATACTGAGCAAGCCCGCGCCCTCTAGTGGCTGGAGGAGAAACAGCAGCCCACATGAGTAAGAGTACATAGCATGATTAAACAGCACACTGCTCTTAGTGGCCACCGAGAGAAACAGGAGTCCAATCTTCACCCATCACGGCGAGCTGTCATAAAAAGACCTTCAGAGACTGGATCCCCCGAAATGTGGGGTCCACTCCCCTGGACCTGATTAGCATCCTGCAGGAAAGCACCTCGGTCAAAACACTGCAAAGGGTTCCATTATGCAGGGTCCAGCGCCGTAAGGCTGCATTACAGGCAAAAACCTCGAGGAATCTTCTTTCCTTTCCATGAGGCTTGGGTACCATCCATTTTTGGCTGACAGCTTTTTCAAATGGATCCGATTGGAGTCCACGATTCCTAATAGAACCGTGCAGACTTCCAAGAATGCTCCAAGAGCACATTTAATACGTGACCATCACTTTGAAGACACTGGCGAAAAAATGGAGCTACTTCCTGTATGGGAGGGGTTATATAGAGGGGGACTTCCTGTCTTTGGGTGTGCCAGTGTCCATTCACCTATAGGTGGCGTATAACTAACATAGTAATTACTATGGCTGCTCTGTGTTCCGTGATGTACGATAAAGAAAAGTTTTGCTTTTAGTAATACTTTAAGGTTTACATCTGCTTTAATATAATCTAAGAACGTGGCTTTTTATACCAGTATTACTTCTGGTGATCTGGGCAGATAAAGGTAATCAAAGTTAATAAAACAATATTAGTGTCCATCTAGCTGTCTGTGGCTTGGGAAGCCCCCTAGATCAGGGGTCTCAAACTCAAATTACCTGGGGGCCACAGGACAAATTTTCACATCCAATGGGGGGTGCATGCAAACTGTGCTTTCCCCCAGCACTGGTGTCAGCGGACGCAATATTAACACCCAGCACTGGTGTCAGCGGACACAATATTAACCCCCAGCTCTGGTGTCAGCGGACGCAATATTAACCCCCAGCACTGGTGTCAGCGGACGCAATATTAACCCCCAGCACTGGTGTCAGCGGACGCAATATTAACCCCCAGCACTGGTGTCAGCGGACGCAATATTAACTCCCAGCACTGGTGTCAGCGGATGCAATATTTAAACCCCAAGCACTGGTGTCAGCAACGCAATATTAACCCCCAGCACTGGTGTCAGCGGGCGCAATATTAAACCCCAGCACTGGTGTCAGCGGACGCAATATTAACCCCCCAGCACTGGTGACAGCGGACGCAATATTAACACCCAGCACTGGTGTCAGCAACGCAATATTAACCCCCAGCACTGGTGTCAGCAACGCAATATTAAACCCCAGCATTACCCACTAAACTCCACAAATAAACCCCCCCCCCACACACTCCACTTCTCAAAAAATCCCCCCTTACACTCCACAAATACCACCCCCCCCCACACACACACACACACACACACGGCACAAATACCCCCTCTTCACAAATTTTAACCCCAGTCACACAACTAAGGACTGCCACGAGGAGAGGTAAGTGAGCCATCACACAGAGGCTGAGCAGTCAGCTGGTGGCCTGGTCTTTTGCCTCCCGAGTACTCTCCTCCTGTCAGGTCCTGGCTTCACCACAGGCCTAGTGGCCACAATCTTCTGTCCCGAGGTGGCAGCAGGACCCTGGATCCGGGGCCAGTGTTCTGTCGAAGTGCCCACTATCGAATAGTACCCGGGACGAACTGCACATGCGCCATACGTAATAGCACAACAGCTGATTTTACGATCAGCTATTGTGTCGGCGAGACGGCGCTTGTGCACAATAGCCGACTGAAGACACTTTTCAGTCAGACTGTGCCTTGCGCTGCCGAGGCACGTTCATGAGGGTGAGGGGTGGAATTTAACACGAAGGGCACGGATGTTTTCAATGATGGCCAGTACTGCAAAGATGGGGGCAGATATTTTAATGATGCCCAAACAAATCTGATAAACAAATCTTTATCTGCTATTCTTCCTGGAGGGCCTATTTAGCTAGCTAAATGTTTAAAATTCTGCCCCCATCTTTGCAGCAGTGGCCATCAATGAAAACATCCGCCCCCTTCATGTTAAATTTCGCCCCTCACCTACATGAACGTGCCTCGGCACAATCTGACTGAAAAATGTCTTTAATCGGCTATTGTGCGCAGGCGCTGTCTCGCCAACACAACAGCTGAACATAAAATCATATTACGTACGGCGCATGGTATTACGTATGGCGCATGCGCAGTTCGTCCGGATGTTCTGTCGAGAAATGCCCCCCATCGAATAGTGCCCGGGCTGAAGGGCGCATGCGCAATGCATGCGCTGTACGTAACATCACAACAGCTGATTTTACCATCAGCTGTTGTGACGGCGAGACAGCGCAGGTGCACAATAGCCAACAAATTTTTTTTATGTCAGATTGTGGCCCGCGCTCCCATGGCGAGTTCATGTTCATGATGGGCGGATTTATACACGTTGTCGGCAGATTTATGGGCACTTGGGGGCGGAATTAGATGTCCAGTGCTGCAAAAAAAAAAAAAAAAAAAAAAACTTTCTGATGGGTGGGTTTTTACATTTCTTGTGGGCGGATTTATGGGTACTTTGGGGCGTATTATCACAAAGTTTTATTTTTTTGCAGCACTGCCCATCTAATTCCGCCCCAAAGTGCCCATAAATCCGCCCACAAGAAATGTAGAAATCCGCCCATCACAAAGTTTTGCAGCACTGGCTATGTAATTCCACCCCCAGGTGCCCATAAATCCGCCCACAACGTGTAGAAATCCGCCCACCATGGACATGAACTCGCCATGGGAGCGCGGGTGAGTGCAGAGCACAATCTGACAGAAAAAAAAATTCTGTCGGCCATTGTGCGACTGCGCCGTCTCAACAGCTGATGGTAAAATCAGCTGTTGTGATGTTACGTATGGCACATGCGCCTTTAGCCCGGGCACTAATTGATGGGGGCATTTCTCAAGAGAACAGGTGGGCGGGGCGATGGGCGGATCCTCCCTTCGCTCTGCTCTCCTGTGTTGTGCGCGCTGGGCTGCAGTAGCGGAGGGAGGATCAGAGAGAGAAAGCTCCCAGCCGCTGCCACCCGCCCAGGATCGGCCCTGCCTGCAGGCCTTGTAACCGGTCCCCAAATGGCCCGCAGGCCGATACTTTGAGACCCCTGCCCTAGATCTTAAGCCAACCATTGATGGAGTAATTTTTTTCCTGCAACCGCTTGATTCCGCCATCAACACAGTCAATGTTGATGGGGGAATTCCTCTTGCATTGCCATCGTGCTCCCCTGGCAGGGAGGCAGGAGAAACCATCCTGCCCAGGAGTGATTATTGCTAGTGGCTATAGCTACTGGCAATAATCAAATGAAAAAAACGGGCTGGTTGTATCAAAGTTGATCGATCAACTTGGATACAATCAGCCTGCCCATACATGGTTTATATTTTGGCCAGTCCCTGCTGAATGGTTCAGCGGGGACCAGCCAATATTCAGGACCCTATGATTAATTTGGGAGTAAAGCCAGCCAAAGACGGTTCATCCAAGGCTGGCTTCACTCCCACACTGATCTTAGGGTCCTGACTTCTATCAGCTCAGAACAAATACCCTCACCCGCTGCCACTCAACACACACATTATTAGATTGGCGGGAGGTGGGGCTTAACTCTGATTCAAGCACAAGTCAAGGCCCTATTAAAGTATAGGTCTGAGATCTAGAGACTCCCCAGGTCAAAATAAAAGCTAGTTCAGAATTAAACTAAATTGCAGATGTAAGAAATTACTGTGAATTTAACCCCGATGTCAGTTTGATCACTGACAGATTTACATTAAAAATACCGCCAACAATTTAGATGTTTCTCCTTTCATATGACGTATGGATTTCCAGGCAACAGAAGCTAATACAGTCTGCACTGGCAAGTGGGGAAAAAAAACAACAAAAAAACAGAATGCATTAGCTGATTTAACTATTAAATATCACTATTAAATAAACCAGGCACGTCTTACAGATATAATCAACACACATTTTTCTCTCTCTATTCAGAGATGGATCTGAGGAGTTTCTGATCAAAAGAAGCGCTTTCCATTGCCAGAAAAAGGAGGGGCCTATTGCTGCAAGAATTGCTTTAGCTCTCCTGTAAAATATACAGCCTACTTCAATGCATTAACATATATATAGAAGTTCCCTGAGCTGCTTTTTCTACACATGGCTCTGCAGCAGACCGCACACTCACTATTGTACTTACTTTGATGCTTGTAGATTGCAGCTTCTGGAAGAAATATCTCTGAAATGAAAGGGGAACTTTCAGCAGACTTATGACCGCGTTGCACAGGCAGGTGGTGTGCTGAAAAAAAGATGGTACACCAAATGATTATTTGCCAAGACATAAAAGAAAGATGTGAAAATGCTAACTTTCTGACATCCTTCTGAAAACGCTTGTTGACTGTCATGCTGATACTCTATATACACTGTTTTTCGAATCACTAACCAGAAACAAGAAGTGCAGAACTTCAATGGATGGGTGCTTGTTTTGGGTCAGTTAGTCAGAAAGTAGAGAAACCAAGGACAACCAGGCAACTAGCATTTTAAGGAGGAATAGAACAATGGCAACCCACATACTGCATCTCTCTTATGAGAGGTATCCTTTACAGCAGATCTTCACTCATTAGATGCAAAAGGTGCCGGTGCACTACTCGCCTCCATCCCCCGGAATAAAATATAAAAGCATTTTAAAGGAGGGAGCCAGCAATGGCAACCAACATACTGTATTTCTCTTATGAGAGGTGTCTTTCAAAGGAGACCTTCACTCATTAGATGCAAAAGGTGTCAATGCACTACTCGCCTCCACCCCCCGGAATAAAAAATTTAATTAAATTTAAAAAAAAGGCCAAAAATATGATTTTATTTAACTATTTGCACACCACCCCACCCCCATTTTCAGTGAGATTGGAATGATGTCTCCTCTGCTATTAAGCCATAGTTCAGGTTCCATACAGCCGTCAGAGAAAGGTAGACCTGGCAGTGTGTCATCAGGGGCCTGGCTGAGGAGGGGACAGATGGCTCTCGATGACATAAAAAGGAAGATGAGAACAGGAGACCCAGCCCCATAAATGGCTAACGCCTTGTTCTGTCTGTTTATAGGAAGGCCATCTCGTTAGAGGAAGAGCATTGCTTCCTCATGTCAGGACCTCCAGCAAAGAGTACAGTGAGCAGCACAGTGGTGACATCACCCAATAGCACTCACCATCTCCTAAAAGCGAGTAGTCAGAGAGACAGCAAAACCTTAGATCTGCTGCAGATATACAGCTATGAGGCTGTAGGCACAGGACTTTTTAGGGTACTGCTTAAAGGAGAAGTATGGCCAAAGCTATTTTGGCCATACTTCTCCTGTAGGTCACAGGAGGGCAGAACTAACTGCACTTCTGTGACCCGTTTCCAGCCGACAGCAGGATAAAGTCCGCTTTTGGCTGGCGTCACTCAGCTGGTCCAAGCTCTGGAAAGATCATGACCATGTGGCTGGAATTCACCCAGATGCCTGGACCGGCACCTGGCTCAGGCTCTTAGTGGATCGTCAACCCCTGGCACCCCCTCCACAGCCCAGCGCTCCAGTGAGCACTGAAAGGGCAGAGCAGAGCCGGTGACCTGACAGCCACAGCTCTCTGCTCAGAATGGAGGAGGAGAACTGAGCGATTAGCAGTGTTTAATTGCTCAATTCTCACTGCAGAGCCAGCGGGGGACAGATGCAGCATCAGACTGATGCCACATCCACCTAGGTAAGTATATATATATTTTTTTTTAAGTCAATGCTTCTCTATTAAGCACAACTAACATTTCTAAATGTTCCACTAATGTGCGTTAAAAAAAAAAAAAAAAGAAAGTTCATCAACTTACAGAGCACAAACGTTCATCACAAGCCTGAGTTCTGCTGGAACTTAGGGATGCAAATTTTAGGAAACTATGTTAGATGAAATTAAAAACTATGAGCTGAATTTTTTTTTAAGAATGCCTAAGTGAACTGAATGGCGATTCATAATATTTGCCTAAAGTTGTTCTCTACACAAAAGACGCAACGAAAAGGTTTATGATCCTAACAACATAGTTGTAATTCAATTTACAGATTAATGGGTGTGATTCCCTGTGCTCCGGGCATAAAACAAGCAATCATGTCTAAGTCCCAGGAGGAACTATGCTGTGCATCTAATCTCCAATGCCTCCGCTCAGGAAAGGTCTACTGGGGTTTCTAGACTCAATTACCCCTATAACAAGAGACCATTACATGTCCTCAAAGAATTGTTATTTAATTTATAAATAAATGTGCAATTTACGCAATTTAAATCTCAGCAACCTGGATTTCAGTAATAAAATTCTATGAATTAAGAAACAGTTGAAAACACACTCATATAATTCTTCACTGGTATTGTTTTTTGTGTCCTTTTTATGTTTAGAACTATGGAAAGTCAAAGTCTTCGCTGCTTTTTTTTCCTATTTAGAGCAGTGCATGATGATTTGCATTAGGATTAGGTCACGTTATGAAGATATCCATGCAGAAGTACAGTTTTGAATATTCATAAACAGAGGTAACCGGACACAAAACCTCAACAGCACGTCCAAGTGAATTCATTCTGCACGTCTACCGGTGTCTGTATTCTTTATTGCACTTCTTTTTTTTTTTTCATTTCACGTTATATTACCCTAACTGATAAAAGTGTTTTTTTCTCATAGCACTCGAAAACGACATTTAACCGAAGGGGACTTCCAATCCAATAATCCCAGAAAAGTAGACTGCAACATGATCCTTATAGGCTGGTTTTACACCTATGCATTGAGGTAATGCAGTTCTAAGGTCTCCTCATGTGAATGGCCTTCTGGGATTTCTAGACTCAAATTTCTGTATAACAAGAGAGCTTTTAAAAGTGATTATTTTATCTATTTTATTTTTTTAAGCATTTGCAAACAGGTTTATGCTTACCTGCTCTGTGTAATGGAATTGCACAGAGCGGCCCCTGAATTTCCTCTTCTAAGGTCCCCTGCCGGTGCTGCTGGTTCCTCCTCTCTGCCGAGCCAAGCGGCTTTCTATGGGCTCGCTCCTGAGCCTCACTGTTTGTGTCTATTAACAAAGATAGTGGGATTCAGCCTCCCAATTTCCGCTCCCTTGTTACTGGCTTGGATTAACAGTAGCAGGAGCCAATGCCTCCCGTTGCCTTAGCAAAGCCAGAGAGACCAGGAAGTGAGGGGAGAGAAGAGCTGCAGATAGGCACAATGCTAAATCAAATAAGGGCTCAGATAAGTAAAAGGGGGGTGAGGGCCCCTGATGCCTAAACATTTTTTACCGTAATGCAAGGAATGCATCAAGGTACAAAACGTTTTGGCTGTATAACCACTAAAATTGACAGTAATATATAATTCATGACGTGGGCTGTTGTAGCCTGAATGCCACTTAAAAACACACCAACACACGAGTGTTTTAGCACACCAGAGCAAACAAATGTGACCAGCTGTAGGTTGTGGTGCAGGGCGCTGAGGAAAAAACATTGCATGTCCAATTTTTATGTGCGGATAAGCACATAAGGTTTTGTATGTCCAAAAGCAGTCCAACTGAGGGGCGAGAAAAAGCAAAACAAACAAACTGCCAACAGGCCCACAAAAAACGCCACAAAAAACAAAAAAGAACTGGGGACTGCTTGCAGCTCATATCTAGTAGAGTGGACCTTGACACAAAAAGGTGGAACTCAATTCTTGAGACCGTCAGCCAGACAGAGGGATGAAGAACGATGTCCTGATTCATGTGAGAGGCTGAAACTACCATGGGAAGGAAGGAAATTCTGGGCCTCAACACCACATTATCTTTGTGCAAAACCAGAAAGGGTTATTTGCAAGACAAAAGGCTGCCAGCCTAAACACTCGCCTAACAGGGGTTATGTCTACAAGAAACACCACCCATTGATTAACAGTAGACAGGGGAATGTTTCGAATGGGTTCAAATGGTGGTTTGTAAAGCCAGATTCAGATCCCATGGAGTCACAGGGGAACAAGCATATGTGGGAGCCATATAGGAGACAGCCTGAACGTGGGTCTTTTTTTTTGTAATTCCTTTATTGAACCAACAGTTGCAAATATACAATTTAAGGCATGAGTCAAGCAAGTTACAATAGCATACGTATACTAGAGGCATATTTAGAGTAACACATTTAACGCATGAAAAATGCTCTGAACTAGGAAGGCAGAACGATAAGCATCTCTACTTGTTCAGGCCTATATAAAAAGCCCTAACGCAGTAGTGCAGCCCTGTGGGGTCAAATATAATACGAAATAAGAAATACCGTGATCTGGAGAAGACCCCGGGCGGCCAAAAAAGTTCAGTAAGCGGACAAAGTCCATCTTATGTGGTCAGCTATATAAAACTACGAGGAGACTACAGCAAGGGAGCCTCCAATCCTGAATGTGTTCACAGTAGAGGGGAGGGAGCGACAGGAGGGGAAACTGGATGGGGAAGAGTATGGAAAACAGATAGAAGGGAGGCACTAACAAGGAGGAGTAGGACAGAAGACAAAAAAGGACATGAAGAGCCAGAGAGAGAACCAGCGAGGCAGATTCTCTCACCAAGAGCCTTGCAAAAGCCAGAGAGAAAATCAGCTGTGTTGCGAGACCACCTGCAGATATGCGTCTGTGAAGACGAAGTGTTGCCATTGTCTCCATGTGTCACGAAAGGACTCCTCCCGGTTGTGGAAGGTGGCTTTAAGGTCCTCCATGTCCCGAAGTTCGTTGATTTTAGAGAACCAAAGAGACCCCGAAGGCGGGTTCACAGACTTCCAGCACAAAGGAATACATGCCTTGGCTGCATTTAGTAGCTGGATGGTGAGGGAGGTCTTGTATTTTTTTAATGGCCCGTTGCGCGAGGTGCAGCAAGCATGCCCCGGGATTATCAGCTAGATCGACATTGGTCAGATGTTTGATATTGCAAGACACCTCTTGCCAGAATGGTTTAACTTTAGGGCAGCCCCAGAACATGTGTAGCATTGTACCTGGCCCAGCATTACATCACCAGCATGTGTCAGGCACTTGCGGAAAAATACGGTGAAGGGTCGTGGGTACCCTATACCATCTCGTCAAGATCTTGTAGCTGGTTTCTTGCACCTTCGTGGCTATGGAGGATTACTGTGCAAAGTAAGGGATTTCTACCCTTTGTGAGTTGGTAAATTGCATATCAAGGTCAGACTCCCATCATGAGAGGAATGTAGGGGAGAAGTCGGGCGCCGGTTGGATCAAGGCAGCCTAGATTATAGAGAGGCCGTGACGAATCGGTACCCCCCTTATGACATATACTTTCCAGCTCAGTGAGCTGGGGAAAGATACCTGGAGCACGGAAGCATTGACGAAGAAAATGTCAAAGCTGGAAACCACTCCTGAAATCTAAGAGAGGGTTAGCTGCATGCGGAGGCAAGTGCAGCTGGGGAGAGTTTGCCGCCTGATCCCAAGAAATCCCAAAAACAAGCACGGCCGCCCGATAATGACTGAGGAAATTGGGCGTTCCAAAGACACGGCTCATACTCCGGATTACCTAAAATAGGGAACAGAGGTGAGGACAGAGGAGAGATCGTTGTGCTACAGAACGTAGCCCTAGATACTTGTAAGGTACTTCCCAGCGTGGGGTGATCACCGAGTGATCTCGGGAGCGGCGAGGTAATCTATAGGCATGGATTGCCCCTCTGTAATGGAATTGAGCGCAAAAACGAAGTGTGGGGTAAGAGCCTCAAAGAAGCCTTTATAATAAGTCGGGGGGGAGCCAGTCTGGGCCAGGGGCTTTCCTAGGTTTTAATCCCGCTAAGGCCGCCCCCACTTCCTCCGCTGTAATAGGTGCCTCCAGCACCTCGGAAGAAAGAGATGGCATACCCGAGGATGCTATGTAAAACTGAATTGCTGATAGTGCATTTGTTGGACGGAAGTGCGACTGAGATTGCAAAGTCTTTGATAAAAGGTAAGAAATTCTGCCGCCATGGCAGAGGATGTGGGCAACCTCTGCCCTGTAGAGGCCATGATGGAGGGAATAAAGGTTCTAGTCCGGAGCCCACGTAGAGCCCGAGCCAATAAGGTCCCTGGTTTGTTAGAATATTCATACATACATCGTGCGACGTGCCCTTGCTAATTTCTGTTTCGTTTAATGAAAAAGAGACCAAAGTTCTTCTCGATCCCTGATGAGGTCCTGGTATATGGACTGCGCAAGGCTCGCTTTATGAGAGCATACTAGGCTGTGCAGCTTCGATATAAGCTCGTCTGTCCGACAGGTACATTCCCGCTTAAGTCAGGACCCAATCCTGATCGGATCCCCTCGGACAACTGGTTTATGTGCCTCCCAGAGTATCAAAGGGTTGTCAACCGAGTCCTGGTTAAGGGAGAAGTACTCCGTCAAGGCAGTCCACAGTTCAGACATCGAATCCTCTTATTGTAACAGAGCCTCATTCAGCCTCCAGGATGGGGGGCTTGGTGTAACTGGACCCACTTGAAGTGTCAAGTGGACCGGGGCATGATCGGAAAACAAAATGACATCAATGTGGGTGGACTCAACTCTAGGCACATCCTTATGTGTGACCAAGAAATAATCAAGGCGCGAACAGGTTTGAGGGACTGAAGAAAAATAAGTGTAATCCCGCTCCTGAGGGTTCAGTAACCTCCAGGGGTCAACCAGATGCAGAAGTTACAGGTCTGCTTTTAAGCGCTTCAAACAGGAATACAAAAGATGAGAGGTACCACGCAACACATCTAACAAAAGTGTCCATTGCTAAATTTAGATCCCCTCCGAAGACCAGAATCCCCTCCGAGAAAGCCAGAAGCATCGGAATAAGGTCTCGCAGAAACTGGGGTTGAACCACATTGGGGAAAAATATGTTAGCAAAAGGTGACCTGCACATGCAGAATCTTCCCCTTGAGTAAGAGAAAGCGGCCTGGAGCATCCAAACGCACCTCACCAAGAGACCATGGCACTGACTTGGCAATCAGAATGCTGACCCCTTTGGATTTTGTAAAAGGTGAGGGACTGTGGTACGCCAACGGGATTGGGTTTTACACTTCCGTAAATCAGCTAGCAGCTGGGAGCGTTTCACTGGGACATTTAGACCTCTCACATTGAGGGAGGTGACCTTAAGGCGACAGATGACAGACTGCAATAAAATTGATAGAGCAGGCAGCCGAACAGGAAATATTTGCCCGGGGCGGTCCCGGATGAGAGAGACAGAAACCACAAATAGAGTAGGGAGGAAGGAAAGAAGATTATGGGAGAGGCAAGGGAGAACGCAAGCAAGAGGGGAGAGTGGGAGTAGTCTACAAAGTATGTAACACTTGGGTCCCTAGCTGAGCACCGAGGTACCCAGTCAGGGAGCCGCCCTAACGGGGGGGTGGTTAGGAACGCTAAGGAGCACTCAGAGATGAAGGTGCAAGGATTGGGTATCCTGAGAAACATAGTAATCTAAAAATAAAACAGCCTAAAAATGTAAAGCAAATATAACAGCACATGTGAGATAAGGTTGGTGACTCAGGCGGACGTTCGGGCCTGGTCTTGAGGAGATAACACAACAAACAAGGAGAGATAAAGCAATCAATTGGCCTCCACATCCGGCCCGGAAGCAGCAAGCAAAAAGGGAAAGTGAAAAACTGAAACCCAGTACAAAACTGCCTATAGCAGACCAGGTAGACCCTGAAGAGACCAGTTGAGCCCAATATCTACATACGGCAATGGTACGGATCCAGAAGGCCTACATCCCAGTCATTGTGGGTAAAACAAACAAAAAAAACACAACCCGATATTCAAATTCCCCTGGCACTTTAGAGGGATGAGAGCTGGCTCGGCAGTACAGTCCACCTTGGTGGACACAGGTGGCAGTTTACTAAATATATTCCCACCCTACTCCCTCGGCTATATGCAAGGATAGCCAAGGACCGTCTAGGTCAGTGGTTCTCAACTCCAGTCCTCGGGACCCACCAACAGGCCAGATTTTAAGTATTACCTTGGGGAGTTGCAGACTAGAATATTGCAATCACTGAGCAGCAAGTGATATCACATGTGATGTATTTCAGCTATCTTGCAAACCTGGCCTGTTGGTGGGTCCTGAGGACTGGAGTTGAGAACCACTGGTCTAGGTCCTGACAGAAACGACAACCGAGGTAGGGAATGAGAATCTGTAGAGAGCCCAGAGGTGTCGCATGCAGCAATTAATGAGAGTGATAAAGGAACAGCATATATGAGAACTATTAAAGAGAAATATTAAAAGGCAATATTGTCAGGAAATTAGCCAACATATCTTCGGCAACTGTGTAATAAACGGTTAATAAATGGTGATGGAGTATGGGTATGGCAAGCTGGGTATGGCAAGTTCTCAAAAGAGGAAGCTGGTGCGATCAGTATTCGGAGGTAGCTGGCGTGGATCTACTTGGCTCCCAGCTCGAGAGCGAGCACGACGGGGTCGCTGCGGTCTTTGTACGGACCAGTTGAAGGCCTCTGGGCAGAGCAGAAAGTCAAACCAGTTGGGTACTGCGACCTTAGGTTTATCTAGGAAGCCAAAGAATGCAGGCAGCTTGTCAGGAGAACGCAGATAGAACTCAGTCCCCTGTTTCCCTACGATGAAGTGGAAGGGATGACCCCAGAGGAAAGTTCCGTCCGCCTCACGTATGACTTCGAGCAGAGGACGAAGCATCCCCCTCATGGCCCGGGCTTGTCTGGATGCATCCGGATAGACTCGAACAAGGGCCCGTCAAAATCAATGGGACCTCTGGCCCAGGATTTCCTCCTTGATGGTGAAAAAATGGACCCTGCAAAGAACATCACGCGGGGGGACCATTGGGGCCAGAAGCCTCTTTGGATGATGAAGGTGCACGAGGGCCTTACACCCGATGGACACGGTCCAACTCCAGCTCGGCCATAGGAGGTTTCCCCAGAAGCGGATTAAGGCGTGCCACCACTGCGTGGAGCAGGTTCTGGCCCATGGTGGCCTCTGGAATCCCCCTCAGGCGCAAGTTATTCCGTCGATTACGGTTCTTGCCATCGTCCAACCGCAGCTGGACATCAATAAATTGGCAGCGGAGTGACTGCTGGTCAGCCTCTAACGCAGAAATGCATGTATCTGTGGTGGCAGAGGCTTCCTCCAGATCAGTCATCCGCTCCTCCGCGGTATCTACTTGCTTGCAGATGTCTTGCAGCTCTTTAGAGAGCGTATTCACTATAGATGTAGCCATGGCCTGTAGATCATGTTTGGTTGAGAAGTCTGCCATGATTTCTCGGATGGCGACCTCAGTGCGACCATCAGTGCTGTGTGTCAGCAGTCCTGGATGGGAACACCACCCGCGGGATCACTGGTGACATTATCAGCGAGTCTGGCCGTGAAGGAGCTGCTACAGCGTCACCCTGAACAGACACCTGCTGCTGTTAGGCTTTCATGGATGAGGCAGAGCCAGCAGGGTTATTGCGTGGCGGCGCTATCTTGGGTAGTGCTGCGGGAGGAGCCGCGTTCTGGCGGAGGAAATAATGTGAAATATCAGTGCCCCCTGCCTCCCCAGCAGTGTGCGTCAGTCTCCGATCCCCAAGCGTGAGAAGAAAGCAGACCGGCTTACGTCTCCAGGCTGTTCTTCAAGCCAATCCCTGCGGAGCTCCAGAATCAGCGTCCGCTCTCCGCCATTGCTAGGCCATGCCCCTGAACATGGGTCTTAAAGCGGATCTTTAGCCTAAAATCGAAATGCCTTCTTCTGTTTTGTTTTTAGAAAAAGGGTTTGGATCCACCTCGTATACATGTAATTCGCCCAGGGGAATGACAAATACTGAGCCCATTTTGCCTCCTGGGATATGGGATATGTACATCACATATCCCAGGAGGCCTTACCTTTACATTCACAGAGGAGGAGGGGGGGGGGGGGGCCTAGTGGCACTTGATTAGGAGGCCCGCCCACTGAGCCTTGAACAGCTGGCGGGCCTTTCGATGATCTCAGAAACATCATGGCAACGGGTGCAGATCCCACCTCACAGTAAGCAAAGATAAACAGAAAAAAAAAGGGGGGGGGGGGGTGAAAATCCGCTTTAAAGTATTCATGTACCCAGTAGTTATAAAGATGGGAATAATACGGGGCAGCCAAATCCTTTTCTGAATTTGCTTTTATAGTAAACAAAGGAACGGTTATGTTATTTTTAATTCCTTAATCCTGCAGTCACACCGAACAGCCCCCTTGATGTACTCCCTCCCTATAGCAGGGGATGTGTCTAGAGCTAGTGGATGGGCATGGGTGACATCACATACAATAGGGAATTTTCCCAGGTCCATGCTTGTATGCGCTGTAGCCACAAAACAGAAAGGCTAGGAAGGGGGAGTGGTCGCAAACACAGAAGGGCTGGATGGGTGCATGACCAAAAAAACTGACAACAGTTGATACAGGGATGCCGTGTGCAGGCATGGCATGCTTGTGTTTCCTAGCAGTAGATCCAGGGATGCAAACTGACCATGCCAGCACAGATGTGCTTAGTATGGTCAGTTAAATAATGGAACCAAGGGAAACTGGCAGGGTCACCTGGTATATACACAACAAAATGAGTCAATACATTATTTTCAGGCAGTATTTCTAAAAGAACTATAGGTTTAAACCAGGGATCTCCAAACCACAGCCCTCAAGCTGTTGGGAAACCACACGTCCCATGAGGCATTGTAAAACTCTGACATTCACAGACATGATGGGAATTGCAGTTCCTGAACTGGAGGGCCATAGTTTGGAGACCCCTGGTTTAAATCAACACACAACAGAAATCTTCAGTTTTAGGTTAACATAAACTTTAAAACAAAGAATGAAGAGGACAGCAGTCTCTTAAAGAAGATGGCAAAAGAAGAAACCTGACCCTTAATGGTGCTGGGACCCAAACAGTATCTCAGACTCAACATTCACTCACCGGGTGAAGTATGCATTCCATGTGCAATGAAAGACCTTAAAAGTAGACTTCTTGGTCTTTAACACTGAGGATATCGCCAATTCAAAGATCCCCTTATCTCTCAGAGTCTGGGCTTTAACAGCCATTTTGTTAAAGCCAGCAAACATGAAGCAGATTGGTAGATAAGTCCTTGAGACAGAAGATCCAGATAATCTGAGCCCAAGGAGCATCTACCAAAAGTCTTATCAGGTCAAAGTATCAAATCCACCTGGGCCAATCTGGATGAGGATCACCAGATGCCCTCTATCCTGATCCTGCAAAAGAGACAAAGGAAAAAGTTTCATGGGAGGAAAAACAGATCAGGATGTACTGATCCCATGAAGCCAAAATAGTATCCGTTTCTGCCCAAGAAACAATACCTGGGCTGGTAAACAACGCTGTGGAGTTTGTTGTTGGACCTGGAGGCCAGGAACTCCTTATTCGGCATACCTCGCCTGTGATGCAAGTTTCTGAATACCTGGAGGTGTGAGGGTCGCCCCCCCATGTCCAGACACTGCCAGCTGAGAAGTCAGTCTGCCAATTGTATACGCCTAGGATGTAAATGATGGACATGGCTGGAACATGAAGGTACACCCAAGGCAGGATCTGCTCTACCTTTGTTTTTTTAAAGAATAAAGTTTTATTAAACAATTTCTATGAGCTACAAATGGAAGGCACTTGCAAAAATTCTGTTCAGGAAATAGAAGAATATAAAAAAAATAAGCATAAATTCACAATACATTGCAGATTAGGGCTGCTCTACCTTTGTTGTCTGGTTCTTCCCTGATTTTTGCTGCATGCGACTAACAATGCATTGTATGACTGAATCCAGACTCTCCAGTCAGATAGTTCAACGCTGTAGGGACAGCCAAATCACTCGAAGCTCAAGGAAGTTAACTGGGAGAAGATATTGTCCTGATATTCAAGTCTCCTGCACCGACAGAATGAATAAATGGTACTAAATAAATAAATTTACTCCATTCTAGAGCCATATTTCTGAGCCACTGGGCCAGAGACAACCTGGTGTACAGCACCAGGCGAATCACTGTATTCAGTAACTGGACTGACTTGTCCCACAATGAATGAATATTCCGTTGCAGTAGTCTGGAGTGAAACCAAACTGCCTCGAAGAAGACTATCCTCAGACCCAGAACTTTCATGTAAAAATGGAGAACAGGAAAACTCCACTGTAGATCATGATTCTGTAAGCAGAGTATTTGAATTTTTTTCCTGAGGCGGAAAAAAAGCGACGATTTGGCTCTAGGACTTATTTCTGTAGGTTCAGAGTCCATAAGAACCAGTAATATCTGGGCAGTCATAGCTACACTGTTCGACCTGTTCCGATTGTTCCCAAAAAAACAGAGGATGTCTAAGTAAATCACAATAAAAGGAGGTTCTGACCAGAAGTAGCAAACAGAAAAAGGTATGCCACATCCCTTAGTAACATGAACAAGAAAAAAATGTTCCCCTGGGGTGGGATTTTGAAGGCATTACCACAAAAAGTATATTAGTAGTAAACAATGTTTAATTACAAAAGCAGAGAATATAACACACAATAATCAAAGTATACCATAGCACACATACAAATACAAATATAGAATTGCAACGGGAGTGCAGGTAACAACAAAAGGTGGTATATGTCACACACAACAATAAATGAAAAAACAGACTGATATTGTAGGATGGAGTGGGTCTCACTAAACCGACGCGTTTCGGAGAGTCCTTCGTCAGGGTTTGACGAGTGAGAGTTACCATCTATTAAATATTGTAAAAAGCAAAAAAATGTCAAAATCGTTAGTGTCAAATACATGCCTAAAGTAGTATGTCCCCCACACCCCAAGTGTGAGAGAGTATGCACTTACCCAATGCAAAAATAAATAAAAAAAAAAACGAACAATCAGCGCATAAAATCAGCTCAGCTGTGGTGTCCCAGGCCGCATGCATATGTTGGAAGTCCAAGGGTATGTGGACAGGGAGCTATGAATAGATCCGTATAAGGAGTGCTCTTCCCCTGGATGCTGAGAAGACGCCGCGTCCAAATGGGGCGCAGCGCCTGTGCGCAGGCTGGGGTCCAACTGGATCTTCGGACCTAGAATTGTATGAACCATATCATAAAAGAGGGCCAATAGCATATAAGAAAACTAATACTACTAAATATGGTGCAGTCTGTAGAAAACAAAATTCTAAAGGAAGCACCAAAAAAATATATCTGCATATATAGAGAATAAAGGCCAGGAGCATACCTGAAATTTGGAACTGGGGGGGACACCTACAGTGTGTAATGTAGGGAAGGGAGGAGAGGTTCAAACAGCACCGTGCCAGTAAGTGGGCTGGCCGAAGAGTGAGAACCTATTGTTGAAAAACAAAGTGAGAGAGGGTAAGCTCCAAAGTAAAGTAAATCAACAAGTAAAAATGTATGGAGAACACCATGCAAAAGGGTGTTCTCCAAGGTAAGGTCTAGTAAGTGCCCCCAATCCCTCAGAGTATATTACCTGTGGCAGCCCAGAGCGCAACACTGGTGCACCGTCCACCTCCGGTCACAAGATCAGAGTGGATGGGCTAAGGTATATATTCACAGTGGAGGCACTCCCAGCTGATTGTGATGACAATCAGCTGGGCGCCGTGTGTTCCCTGAGTTATCTCCTCCCGTTCATCACAGCTGTCAAAAGGACAGCCTATGAAACGGCATCCCGTCCTCCTCGTCCAATCCTGGACCCCCTGGGAGTGGGCCGCGCCGCGCCCTCCCACGCACGCCGGCCCCGGTTCCCCACCGCGCATGTGCGTTAACCAGGCTGGAACGCACCGTCACGGCTGACGTCACGGGGCCCCGCCCCGGAGACGCGCGCCGCCGTCCAATCCCACCGGCACGGGAAGCCGGGGCCGAGCACAGCTGACGCTGAGTCAGACCCGGAAGGGAGGAGCCGAAAGGCGGCTACCTCTCTCGTGTCCCCAAAAAGGGGAAGCCTTTCCGTGCCGGGTCTGCGCACAATCCCAGCAAGGGGAGCAAATATAAAAGATGTCACCCAGAGAGTTGGGCATGCAGAACCGCAAAGGTATCTAAAAATATGAAGAAAGAAACACGTATCTATGGACATAGTGTCCCATAATAGGGGGACATAAGCAATGCCTATTAACCAACAAAGCACCTATGGCGTGAGAGACCACAGCACAACTGTTACATGGGGAGAAAAAATGCTGATAAATACATAAACAGAGAATTACATAGCACTCAAATTGGGGGTCATAACATCTGATTCACCCCATTGGGACAAGATTACATCAAACGGGGATAACCTTCTAGCCCTCAAAAACGGGAACAAGTAGTGTAGAACCCCCAGTGTGGCCCGTGAGGCATAAATATCCAGCCCCTAACGTAACAAAAGCCCATCCTCCCCATAGTGGGGGTATTGTAGAAGCAGGACCGGGGCCAAGTCGGAGGTGGTAGGATAGAGGTTTATTTTTCCATGCCCCCGGAGTCAAAGCCCTCTAAAAAGGGTTTGAAGCATGTGGAGTCGTTCAAACCAGGGGGTCTGGTTGCACGTAAGTTATAGATCCACCTAAGCTCGAGCTGGAGGAGGTCCTTGTTCCAGTCTCCTCCCCTCCAGCCCGGGTGTACCCGGTCCAAGATCAAAAATTTGATATTGGGAAACTTTCCCTGGTGAACCAGGGCCGTGTGTCTCCCCAAAGGTAGATCGGGGTCACATGTCTGCATGCTCCTGATGTGGCGGTATGCTCTATGCCAGAATTCCAATTTGGTTTTCCCGACATAGAAACATCCGCAATCACATCGGAGCATGTAGACCACCCCTTTCGTCTTACATTATATGTCCAATCACCATCCTGTCTCTGAAATATGGCCTTTTTGACAGCCCTAAGTCCACTAGTATGGGGAATAGAGCTATACAGGGCCTCTACGTCGATCGTCACGAGATAGGCATTGTCCGGTATGGTGAGATTGTCAATAATTTTAAGGAAATGGATAGTGTCTTTGACATATGACCGTAAACTGGTGACATGAGGTTTGAGATACTCATCAATCAAGCGGCTGGCATGTTCGCTGATGGATCCCCTTCCCGAGATGATTGGTCTCCCTGTGGGATTCTGACTGTCTTTGTGAATTTTAGGGAGTGAATAAAAAGTTGGTACGATTGGGAATTTAACTCTAATGTATTCCCATACTGTCTTGTTGATAACTTTGTTGTTGTATGCCGTGTCCACAAGGGAGTAATATTCCTGGTAAAATCTGTTGATCAGATCACTAGAAATTTTTTTGTACCAATTTTTATTCATAAGGATTTTGTTGCACATTAGGATGTATTGGGCATTGTCCATCAGGACAATGTTCCCACCCTTATCCGAGGGCTTGATGACGAAGCGACTTTTAAGAAAGAGGCAAACAATCTGCGCGAGAGACTCCTCGAGAGGGGTTACTCTCGTACCTCTCTCAAAAAAGCTTATAAACGGGCCACTACACGCAGTAGACAATCCCTTATTTACTCGCAAAAAGATAAGACTCAGGATAATTCCCTGCGTATCATTACAAAGTACTGTAACCAACATTTTGAAGTCAGGAAAATTGTGTCCAAATATTGGCATATTCTTACCATGGACCCCAACTTACAGAGACTACTCCCCGAGAGTCCCCTCTTCACTTTTAGAAGGGCCTCCTCCCTTTCCTCCAGACTGGTCAGAAGTGAATTTAGGGACGAAAAATTTGCCCAGCATTGTAAATACAGGGGTACTTTTATGTGTGGGGCATGCGGATATTGTAGGTTTATGTACACTACAAAAAATCCTATTCTACCTAATGGCAGTGTCTTTAGGCCCAAGCATTTTGCAAATTGTAAGACGAAAGGGGTGGTCTACATGCTCCGATGTGATTGCGGATGTTTCTATGTCGGGAAAACCAAATTGGAATTCTGGCATAGAGCATACCGCCACATCAGGAGCATGCAGACATGTGACCCCGATCTACCTTTGGGGAGACACACGGCCCTGGTTCACCAGGGAAAGTTTCCCAATATCAAATTTTTGATCTTGGACCGGGTACACCCGGGCTGGAGGGGAGGAGACTGGAACAAGGACCTCCTCCAGCTCGAGCTTAGGTGGATCTATAACTTACGTGCAACCAGACCCCCTGGTTTGAACGACTCCACATGCTTCAAACCCTTTTTAGAGGGCTTTGACTCCGGGGGCATGGAAAAATAAACCTCTATCCTACCACCTCCGACTTGGCCCCGGTCCTGCTTCTACAATACCCCCACTATGGGGAGGATGGGCTTTTGTTACGTTAGGGGCTGGATATTTATGCCTCACGGGCCACACTGGGGGTTCTACACTACTTGTTCCCGTTTTTGAGGGCTAGAAGGTTATCCCCGTTTGATGTAATCTTGTCCCAATGGGGTGAATCAGATGTTATGACCCCCAATTTGAGTGCTATGTAATTCTCTGTTTATGTATTTATCAGCATTTTTTCTCCCCATGTAACAGCTGTGCTGTGGTCTCTCACGCCATAGGTGCTTTGTTGGTTAATAGGCATTGCTTATGTCCCCCTATTATGGGACACTATGTCCATAGATACGTGTTTCTTTCTTCATATTTTTAGATACCTTTGCGGTTCTGCATGCCCAACTCTCTGGGTGACATCTTTTATATTTGCTCCCCTTGCTGGGATTGTGCGCAGACCCGGCACGGAAAGGCTTCCCCTTTTTGGGGACACGAGAGAGGTGGCCGCCTTTCGGCTCCTCCCTTCCGGGTCTGACTCAGCGTCAGCTGTGCTCGGCCCCGGCTTCCCGTGCCGGTGGGATTGGACGGCGGCGCGCGTCTCCGGGGCGGGGCCCCGTGACGTCAGCCGTGACGGTGCGTTCCAGCCTGGTTAACGCACATGCGCGGTGGGGAACCGGGGCCGGCGTGCGCGGGGGGGCGCGGCGCGGCCCACTCCCAGGGGGTCCAGGATTGGACGAGGAGGACGGGATGCCGTTTCATAGGCTGTCCTTTTGACAGCTGTGATGAACGGGAGGAGATAACTCAGGGAACACACGGCGCCCAGCTGATTGTCATCACAATCAGCTGGGAGTGCCTCCACTGTGAATATATACCTTAGCCCATCCACTCTGATCTTGTGACCGGAGGTGGACGGTGCACCAGTGTTGCGCTCTGGGCTGCCACAGGTAATATACTCTGAGGGATTGGGGGCACTTACTAGACCTTACCTTGGAGAACACCCTTTTGCATGGTGTTCTCCATACATTTTTACTTGTTGATTTACTTTACTTTGGAGCTTACCCTCTCTCACTTTGTTTTTCAACAATAGGTTCTCACTCTTCGGCCAGCCCACTTACTGGCACGGTGCTGTTTGAACCTCTCCTCCCTTCCCTACATTACACACTGTAGGTGTCCCCCCCAGTTCCAAATTTCAGGTATGCTCCTGGCCTTTATTCTCTATATATGCAGATATATTTTTTTGGTGCTTCCTTTAGAATTTTGTTTTCTACAGACTGCACCATATTTAGTAGTATTAGTTTTCTTATATGCTATTGGCCCTCTTTTATGATATGGTTCATACAATTCTAGGTCCGAAGATCCAGTTGGACCCCAGCCTGCGCACAGGCGCTGCGCCCCATTTGGACGCGGCGTCTTCTCAGCATCCAGGGGAAGAGCACTCCTTATACGGATCTATTCATAGCTCCCTGTCCACATACCCTTGGACTTCCAACATATGCATGCGGCCTGGGACACCACAGCTGAGCTGATTTTATGCGCTGATTGTTCGTTTTTTTTTTTTATTTATTTTTGCATTGGGTAAGTGCATACTCTCTCACACTTGGGGTGTGGGGGACATACTACTTTAGGCATGTATTTGACACTAACGATTTTGACATTTTTTTGCTTTTTACAATATTTAATAGATGGTAACTCTCACTCGTCAAACCCTGACGAAGGACTCTCCGAAACGCGTCGGTTTAGTGAGACCCACTCCATCCTACAATATCAGTCTGTTTTTTCATTTATTGTTGTGTGTGACATATACCACCTTTTGTTGTTACCTGCACTCCCGTTGCAATTCTATATTTGTATTTGTATGTGTGCTATGGTATACTTTGATTATTGTGTGTTATATTCTCTGCTTTTGTAATTAAACATTGTTTACTACTAATATACTTTTTGTGGTAATGCCTTCAAAATCCCACCCCAGGGGAACATTTTTTTCTTGTTCAAGTAAATCACAATGGGGAAGTCTCAAAAGTGCAGCTGGAGTAAACACCTGAGGAGTAAAAGAGGTTGAAGGACACATCCACAAACTGAAAGGTCAAGGGAACCACCGCAAAGTGTAGGAAACACCAACACTGGTGTGCTGGAAATATTGGGCCATTTTAGGTACACGATCTTGCTGTCCACAAAGGCCAGGAAACCTCCCTTGTATAATACTCTGCAAGTAGTTTGCTAATTTCAGCAGGCGAGGTAACCAGCGAGCCGGTTGCATTTCTCAGGGTAGAGATTTGGCCAGCAGCCTGCCCGCTTTGTTACCAAACTTGTGAAAATAAAGAGTAGAGTACGAGGTTTTAGCAACTTCGTGATGTTCTGCCCAAAGATCAAAAGCGCACTTGGCTTGCCGCCATTCCTGTATGTTAGCCAAGGTACGGTTTAATGTTAGCTTCTCATGGGCCAAGCATAAAGCTTCACTTGCTTGCCTATATTGTTGTCGGGTGCGTTTCTTGAACTGGACGGTGTACAAGATGATTTTACCCCGTAGGAAAGCTTTGCCGGCTTCCCAAAAGAGGTTTGGGTCAGAAATATGGGCTCCGTTTGTGGAGATATATTCTTCTCAGGCTTGATATAGTACGTGTCGAAAGTCTTCACTATCCGCCAGGTACGAAGGGAAGCGCCAGGTAGGGGAAGGAGTTGAGGATTTGGCCTGAGTTATGTGAACCGCAATAGGGCTGTGATCCGAGATTCTGGCGTCATTAATGTCTGGGGCACTGATTGCAGAGATTAAGGCTGGGGAGGCAAAGAAGTAGTCTATGCGAGAAAAGGTATTATGTGGGGGCGAAAAAAAAGGTATACTGTCGATCCGTTGGGTGCATTAAGCGCCAAATGTCGACAAACTGCATAGTCAATGGATTGTGCTAAGGGAGTAGAGTCTGGCGTATGAGGGGTAGCATAACGTGACCTGTGTGTTGGGCGATATGTGCGATCTGCCAGTGTAGACATGACTGAGTTAAAGTCCCCGCCCACTAGATGCAGCATCTCGGGAGCAGTGAGAACCCATTGTACCATGTCTTGAAAAAAAGAAGTGTCTGGCGAGTTGGGAGCATATATGTTGGTGACAGCAACTGCTTTGTCGCCTATGGTCATATGTAGAGTTAGTTTGCGGCCTATGGAGTCAGCCCTGACATCTCTGACAGAGTGGCATAGGTTTTTGTGCACTAGAATAGCTACGCTCGCTTTACGGCCTACTGCTGGAGAACCATATACAGAGCCTACCCACATTTTTTGAAGGCGTGTTAAATGGTCTGCGGACAGGTGCGTCTCCTGTAGCAAAGCCACATCTGCCCGGAGGCGCCGCAAGTGTCTAAGGATAGACATATGCTTATTTGGAGATCAAAGCCCCTTAACATTCCACGAAATAAACTTCAGGTGACTCCCATCGGTTGAAGAAGACATGACTGGAGATAAACAATGTATTGTGTGAGAGGCTTGCCACCGAGCCTCCTGGTATGTACAGTGTCAACCATACAGGAGTCACCAGAGTGTTGTAGGTCACCCAAGAAGATAGGTACTAAAAAGGTAAATGTGAATTGCAAATCTTCTAAGCAATAAAAATTGAACGGTAACAAAGCAGAATTTTGGTTAAAGAAAAACAAAATGCAAACAGTGGACTTCACTTTTTTCCACATGAGGTTCAACTACCCATAACATCTCCCAGCGGGCCGCTAGCCCCTCACATAGGGGCAAGATGTAGGCTATGGGGAGCAGAGGGAGATAGGAAAGGATGGGAAAGAGGGGAGTGGGGGAAAGAGGGGGATAGGTAGGGGTTAGCAGAGAGGGGTAGGCAGGAGAAGAGAGGGTCAGGGAAAGGGCTTCTTGTATCTGTGCCATGGGGTAGGCTCAGATGGGAGAGGGCTCAGTCCAGGGGTCTGAGCTGTGGAGGGGCGGTGGCTGTGATGATTACATGGGCCCCTAGAGTGACCCATTAAACATGCAGCATGTGGTCTTGGGGGAGACTGTAGTACAGGCTGGAAAGCAACAAAACAAAAACATTGAGCAACAGGCTGACACCAACAGTGGATATCAATATAAGTAATAAAAGTAAAAAAAAAAGATAACAGACTAGAGATAAGGGGGGGGGGGGTAATATTATCCATCTTTGCAACCACGATTGGCGATAGAGAGTTCCTGAAGTCCTTCAGCGATTATCAGAGCGGTCCTCCTGGTTGGTGAAGCGGCTACATTTGTATGGAGGTTTGGTGGAGCTGCATTGATGTTTAGGCGGTGCCTTTGATGCCGATGGTGATGGCAATGGTGAATCCTCTGCAGTGTTACTGTGTTCCATCTCGGTGCCTCGAGTAGCTATGTAATTTTCCGCCTCCTCAGGTGTGGTGAAGGTGAGGTGTTCTCCTTCATGTGTTTGGATGCGGAGGATAGCTGGGTAAGCTAAGGAGAACCGGATATGGTTGTAATGTAGGGTTGAGCAGATCGGTGAAAACGCTTTACGTTGTTTCATCACCTCCATGGAATAATCTGCGAAAAGTAGGAGTTTTGCACCATCGACCGTTAAAGAGCGCGAACGGCAAAATTTTTGCATTATAGCATTCTTGTCCGCGTAATTGAGGTACTTGACGATAACGTGACGGGGTTTGGCGCGGGTTTCTGAAAATTGACCCATGCGATGTGCACGCTCAATAGTACAGGGTATGCGGAGGCCCAGTTGCTCGGGGATGATTTTTGCGCAGATATTTGTTAGCTGGGCTGCGGATACCGATTCTGGCAATCCAATTAAATTGTTTCTTCTCGAACGATTTTCCAAATCGTCGAGTTTGTCCCAAATGTCCCTGTTAAAATTTTTGCATTATAGCATTCTTGTCCGCGTAATTGAGGTACTTGACGATAACGTGACGGGGTTTATGCGTGCAACCGCTGCAGATGAAGCTGTGAGTTCATCTTCCAGGGAGGATATCCTCTCCTCCACATGAGTGGTTCTCTGTGCCTGTGCTTGAATATCTATGTGAAGCTGCTCTAGCCCTCTATGAACTGCAGCATCCACAGTGGCTGTCAGGGTAGGGCCCAGCAGTGTTACTACTGCTTGTGCGATGCCAGCAGGGGAGGCAGGATCCATACCTGTCAGTTCTGGAGCTGAGGGAGGCTGTGGCTGTGTCTGTAGCAGCTCCGTCATGCCTGGAGCGGCCGCCATCTTGGCTGTATCAGCCGCTGTCTCTCCTCCGGGGGATATCGTGGATGATACCGCCCGAGCATACGATCGCTCCACAAAGCGATCCATGGGAGCCCACAGTAGTGCAGCGATGCAAGGGGGGGTCTCCCCAAAGCAGTAGCCGTGTTAAAGAGCCGATTTGTGAGGAGCGCTGCGGGAGCTGGGGCTATCTACCTCCTCCTCATGTGGCGCCGGAACCGGAAGTCTTCTAAACCTCCCTTGTGATGGGAGCGATGAAAGACCTGGTAGATTCCATGTCGTTTCTGAGCTCAAATGATGACATTCAGTGCTTTGTGATCCAAGATGGGACATTTTTTCCCCCTTTGGGTTTGGAAACTGTAAATAGGTCAGCGTAAAATCCCTGAAACTGTTCTAATACAGGAACAGGGGCAATAACACCCTGATCCAGAGGAACCCAAGAGGGCTGTCTTGAGATCTGTTAACTTGTGTGGTGACACAAGAAGTTTGGACATGATTAACCGAGAAGGGGCCTGGGAGTAAAACGCTAGTCTGTAGCCCCTGAAAACCAAATTCCACGCTCAGACATCTAAGATGCAAGGTATTCAAATGCATTTTGGAAATGGGGGCACACCTTAATGGCGATGAAGATTTGTCTGAGGGTTTGGTGCACTTTGAGCCCCAGAGCTTGTTATGTGACAGGGAGCCAAGCTTGAGTTTTGAATGTGGGAGAAGGCAAACAAAAAGGAACATAGGCTTCCTTGAATGCGAAAGATAGGTGCTTTTGCCACCAGTAGCACCCTTTAGAAGGTCATTCAAAGTAGATCCAAAGAGATGTTGTCCCCTGAAGACTATGCAGAGCAAGCACTTCTTCTGCAGACCAACCCTTTAACCCATGACCCAAGCCCCAAGTGTGAGATGAGACAGGAAAACTCGAGCAGCCAGTCACAACTGTATTTCCACTTTTACAGCCCAGTTGGGATAAAACCTACTTTATATTTGACACGGCCCGATGCGGTGGGCTGATCACCTTGTTTGCTGACTATTTCTTTTGAGAGGGGTTCATTTTCTGCTTAGAGTTCTGTTGCCAATGGGAAGCAGTTGCACATTAAAGCTGTAAAAGCAAAGATAGAAAAGCGCCTCTGAGTAAAGTGTTTTATTAAGTAATATAGACAAAATAGTAGACACTTACCTGTCAGTAAGTACAAAAATGCTCTTCACCAGTCGGCATAGTCATGGGAATGTGGGCGGTGTCAGAGGCATGTTTCCAGGCCCATGCTCTGAAACGCGTTGTGTTTCCCTTGCTAGTGCTGAAGTCACATGCTGTTTCCATGAGCTGTTCGTTACTCGCCTCTATAGGACATAGCCAGTCTTCTCCCTGGCTCCTCGTGGTTCCCGCAGCCTGGATTTGTAATCTCCTGCAAACATGCCTCTGACACCGGCCATATTCCCATGACTATGCCGACTCGTGAAGAGCATTTTTGTACTTACTAACATGTAAGTGTCTATTATTTTGTCTATATTACTTAATAAAACACTTTACTCAGAGGCGCTTTTCTATCTTTGCTTTTTCATGTTGATTTCGAGTTGACTTCACTCCAGAGAAAAGCATCCCTTTGTAACAGTAAATATAACCTCCTGATTCATCCCTTCAGTTTTAAACATTCAGCACTATTCACCGTTGATTGGACGCTTCCTATTTCATTTAATCACTGTGGACTTTTTCTTTTTTATTATTGTTCTCTCATTATTACTATTTCAATTATTTGTATTAATATATCTCCCAATCATATTGGTCGTGAGACATTACATCAGTGTTCCGAGCGCCAACATTTGTGGTTTTTTGCACATTAAAGCTGTGGATTCTTTGCAAGTAGGGGCCTGGTCTTTGTTCCTGGCATCATAATTATTTACGTGGACTAAATATTTCATGTCATATGGCCAGGCTAGTTTTTGTACTCAGTGACAGATTACTTACAAATATATACGGTAAGCAAATGTTGGAATGCCTTGGCCTCCACCCTCACTTTCACCACTGTTTTACCCTGGAAAGGCTCTTTGTGTAACACAGTGAGCCATTGTCCCTCTACTGTTTGCTTCATTATAACTCTTCTGTTCTGACAGATCAAGAAAGCCAAACGAAAACAGCTGTGTTTGGGGAATAAGTGCTCCTTTAAATGCACCATTCAAATTGTGTCCTTGACCTTTCTGCAACAATTCGAAGTATAACATTTATTACCTAAAATGTTGATTAGTAAGACTTTAGCGTGCCCAACCTGTGCAGGGATAGGATTGCGTTTCATCCTCCGGGACTCCTAGTGCTGCTGTTCAATTTGGCACATGTCCTGGGAGACACCATAAAATATAATAGTGTAGGTCAATGGCAGACAATACAGGTTGGGCAGTGTAAAGTCCAAATTAACATTATAGGTAACACATTTTATATTGCAGTTTGATAGGAGGAAGGGGAGGGGGTGGGTCTCAGAATTAGGATGAAGGAGTCAAAAGGTACTTAACCTTTAAGTCTTCTTTCAGTTGAACTGCAGGCAAACAGCTGAATACACAAATGAAATTCATAAAGAGAGAGCCGTTTTACCTCCAGAGGATTTGGGTTTCTGTCCAACCAGTCCTGAGATTTACACAGCACAGCCCTCTCTGGCAGGGGAAGAGACTTGATTTTTGTTTGTTGCAGTTACAGACCTTTTCACTCTCCCAGTCTGTGACTGGAAAGTGAAAAGAAATCAGAAGATTGATGAGCTCATCCCTGTCATTCTGTTATCTCATCTGAACTGCATGTTCCTTTCAAGCACAAAAGCACTGAAGCACAATTGACTGGCTTTATTATGCTGCTTCTCCTCCTCCCAGCCTGAGCTCTGCTGTACTCAGGAACAGCAAGAGGTTGACACCAAGTCAAACTCTGATACTTGCAGTTACGGTATACATTTTCAAGTATAATATAATTTTAAAACTTAACAACGATCCTTTATTTGCACACTTTTACCCCGCTGAATATACTGCTGAAAACATTATATTACATATGTTTGAGAAGTGCAAAATACTCATTGATCCTGCCTAAAATCCAGAGCTGTCTATAGTTATAATTAGGGATGCACCGATACCATTTTTTACGAATACTACGAATACTTTTTTTTAAGTACTTGCCGATACCAATTGCCGATACCAATTACCGATACCTACCGCAATTGTTTTGTTTTCACTCCAGCTGTCAGTAATGGTACAAAGCATTGAAAAGTTATTTACAAATGAAATAAATGGATTTTTTTTAAATCTTGCACTTTGTTAATGTGAAATGTGTAAATATATGTTAATATATATGTGTAAAAATATTCACTAACAAAGCAAACAAAAAAGTTTTAATTGTTTATCATTTATAAAAATAAAAAAAAAAAGCAGGAAAATAATAATTAAATGGAGGAGAATAGGGAGTTAATTGAGGCTGATTAGACTAATTTAAGGGTTAATAAGGGGTTAAACAAAGGAATAATTTGTTCATCCCTTTAATCTGCAGATAAAGAAATAGAAAGATACAAAAAGAAACAATGTTTCTCTTTAATTTTAGTGTTTCAGCAGCTGGCTGTTTTTTTTTTTGACAGCTCCAATTACACTTCAACGGTTCAGCTGTCAACAGAGGAGATCCACTGACAGCTCAAAGAACAAAGCTTGAAAGTATCTTTGAAAGTGTAGCAGAGTGTGTTTTGGGGAGTGATTTTAAGTATGCCTGTTAGCAATCTCTTAACCACTTCAGCCCTGGAAGGATTTACCCCCTTAATGACCAGGCCATTTTTTGCGATACGGCACTGCGCCGCTTTAACTGACAATTGCACGTTCGTGCAACGCTGTACCCAAAGAAAATTGATGTCCTTTTTTTCCACAAATAGAGCTTACTTTTGGTGGTATTTAATCACCTCTACGGTTTTTATTTTTTGCTCTATAAACAATAAAAAAGACTCACAATTTTGAAAAAAAAAACAAACAATATTTTTTACTTTCTGCTATAATACATATCCAAAAAGTATATATAAAAAAACAAAATGTATTCATCAGTTTAGGCCAATGTTTTCTTCTACAAATTTCTGTTTAAAAAAAATAAAATAAATAATAATATCGCAATAAGCGTATATTTATTGGTTTGCGCAAAAGTTATAGCGTCTACAAAATATGGGACAGATTTATTGACTTTTATTTTCTTTATTGTTTTTACTGGTAATAGCGCGGATCTGCAATTTTTAGCGGGACTGTGACTTGTGGCGGACAAATCTGACAGCAAGTGACACTTTTTGGGGTCCAGTGACATTATTACAGTGATCAGTGCTAAAAAAAAAATAAAAAAAATGCACTGATCAATGTATAAATGACACTAGCGTGGAAGGGGTTAACACTAGGAGGCGATTAAAGGGTTACCCGTGTTCCCTCAGTATTAAGGATGAGCTTAGGTGTGTTCGCAACCCGCGCGTGTAGAGCCCGCCAGGAAGTTGGCACTCCCGCGGGCAAGCACACTGTATCTCATGCATGGACCAACGTACAGGTGCGTTGGTTAACGCAGCCTTGCCGCCCTGCATCAGTATATGTGCGGTGGGGGTCTGGAAGTGGTTAACCATTTGCCGCCCGCCATATAGCAAAATGACGTCAGCAAAGTGGTTGCGATATCCTGACCATATGACGCCGCCAGGATATCAAGCCGCCCCGGGGGCACGCATCTTGGTGATCGTAGTTGCGGTGTGTCAGTCTGACAGAGACTCTTTACCACGTGATCAGCCGTGTCCAATCATGGCTGATCACGATGCAAACTGGAAGAGCCATTGATCGGCTTTTCCTCACTCGCGTCTGACAGCTGCAAGTAGAGGAGAGCCGATCGGCTGCTCTCCTGTCGGGGGGGTCTGTGCTGATTGTTTATCAGTGCAGCCCCCCCTCGGATGCCCACTCAGGACCACCAGAGATGGACACCACACTGGACCACCAGGTATGCCACCCTAGACCACCAGGGAAATACCAATCAGTGCCATTGAAAAATGCCTGCCAGTGCCAGTGATGCCTATCAGTGAAATCCAGTGCCAGTCAGTGCCCATCAGTGCTGTCTATCAGTGCCACCCATAAGTACCCATCAGTGCAGCCTTTCAGTGCCCAGTGTCGCCTTTCAGTGCCCATCAGTGCCACCTATGAGTGCCCATCAGTGCCGCCTATCAATGCTGCATATCAGTGCCACCTCATCGATGCCGCCTCATCAGTGCCCATCAGTAAAGAAGAAAACTTACTTATTTACAAAATTTTATAACAAAAACAAAAAAAAAACTGAAAAAAATAAATAAATAAATAAATTTCGGTCTTTTTTTATTCATTTAGCAAAAAATAAAAACCGCAGGAGGTGATCAAATACCACAAAAGAAAGCTCTATTTGTGGGAACAAAAAGATAACAATTTAGTTTGGGTACAGTGTAGCATGACCACGCAATTGTCATTTAAAAAGTGACAGCACTGAAAGCTGAAAATTGGCCTAGGCAGGAAGGTGCGAAAGTGCCCTGTATTGAAGTGGTTAATTGACAACTTTGTATACAAAAAAAAAATACATTTTCATTTTATTTCCTGCATTTTCCAAAAATTTGTGGCAAAAAAACATTATTGACATTTTTAAAAGACTCACTATGCCTCTTAGAAAATACTTTGGGAGTGTTTGCTTTCCAAAATGGGGCCTTTTTGTGGGCGTTTCCCCTGTTCTGGTGCTCCAGGGCCTCCAAAAATGTGCTAGGTAGTCAGGAAATTAGATAACTTATGCTTCTTGAAAGCCCAAAGGTGCTCATTGAATTTTGGGCCCCTCTATGCATCTAGGATGTGAAAATAAATCACACATGGGGTATCCCCACACTCAGGAAGCATAGCAGAATGTATTTTGGGGTGTAAGAAGTATGCTTATGCTGTGTATGAGATAAAACTTGTTAAAACTTTGTTTAAAAAAAAAAAACAAAAAAAAAACACACATTTTAATTTCTTGATTTTCCAAAAATGACCAAAAATGACCTCTTTAACCGTTTCCGGACCGCCACATGTACTGCGGCAGGGCGGTCCTTCAACACGAAATCACATACCTGTACATAGTCATCTTTTCCGGGTCTGGCGCCGCCGGATAAAAAACGAACCATGCCTCTTAATACCTTGGACTATACTTTCCAAAAAGGAGTAATTTGGGGGGTATTTGTAATGTCCTGGTATTTTATGGCCTCATGATTATATACTGTCACAGTCCCCCCTCCCTGCTTGCTACTATCCCCTAGCTTCCCCCAACTCAGCTGCAGCTAGAGGACTACCACCCTGCACCCTGTCCCTCTGGCCGGCCGAGCATCAGGGCTTCCCCCCACTCAGCTGCCTCCAGAGGACTGCCCCTTGCTGAAGCTGCATCCTGTCCTTGAGGCCAAGTGCCAGGCAGTCGGCTTCCCCGGTGTGCCGCCAGATTAGGCGGCCTGTTAAAAACGGAAGTGACATTCCATCATGGCCATCTTGGTACACCCGCACTCAGCCACATTAAGCCTACAGTCTGAAGTCGCCAAAAGGACATCTTTGTACACCCAACGAAATCTTATATTTCACACTTATTTTTACCACTTAACTAAGCTTAGATCCTGAAATACAGTATAACAATAATACAGTCCGTGACACTGTTTTGAGGTTTAATTTTCTGTCACATTATCAAACCTATAAGATCGGCAGGCTTGTCGCTGCTTTTAAAATTCAACATTAAAACGGTGTCACGGACTTCTAAATACTGTATTTCACGATAGAAGCTCAGTTTAGTGGTAAAAATAAATGTGTGAAATGAAAGATTTTGCTGGGTGTAAAAAGATGTCCGCTTGTTGACTTCAGAGTGTAGGCTTAGTGTGGCCGAGTGCAGGGTGTACCAAGATGGCGGGGACAGAACGTCACTTGTTACAAAATCAGATGGGTCGCCTAATCTGATGGAACACCTGCATGTGGATTCACCACATATAGGCTGCATTGCTGTCGCCATACACCCCCTCAACCTGTCTCTGTGTGCACAGCACGATCCCACATTTCCCGTGCTCTGTGCCCACTAGAGACAAAGGCCACACTCCCTGTGCGGGGCCGGCCCTCTTGCCAGGGTAACCTGATACTAAGTCTTGGGTTACCTAGACAAAGAGAATGTGCCCCACTTCGGAGAGAATAGCCGGAGCAGGGCCCAGGCACCAGGGATCCCCCTGCCAGACCCTTTAGCCCCCTTTCTAGGACCTGCTTCTGCTACTGGCTTCTAGCTCCCTCCGCCCTAGGCTCTCCATTGCTGGCTAGTGAGTTCCTTAACCAACCCTGCTGTGTGCTCTGCTCTATGCTGGACTCAACCTTGGCCTGCATCTCTGTCCTGTGTGCTGACGTAACCATGGCCAGTCTGGATCTTTGCCCTGTCTGCAGGATTTAATCCTTGCTACATCCTACCCTGGTCTGCCCGGACTCCTGCCCTGTGTGCTGGATTTTCCTGTGCTGTGCCATACCTTGCCATGCGTGCTGGACTTAACCCTTGTTTGCCCAGATTGCTGCCCTGTGAGTTAAACTTTCCCCTCTCTGCCCTGATCTTTGCCAATGTGTGCTGAACCCTGTCTGCCCAGACAACTGCCCTGCAAGCTGTACTTAACCCTTGTCTGCCTGGATCTCTGCCCTGTCTGCTGGATTTAACCCTTGTCTGCCCAGATCGTTGACCTGTGTACTCGACTTACTCCTGCTACGCTATACTCTGGTCGGCATCCTGTGTGGTGTTATATTGCTACCAGGTGGACTATTTTGTTGTACTGAGTCTGGTTAGCCCTATTGTGTCCTCCCGTTCCCCAATAAATGCTCACACGTCAGCTATCACGTGACCTGACTGTGTGCCCTCTCTTGGCGCCCTTAGTTGTCCACATACATTTCTTTGGTGAAAGTAACCCAAATCAGTATAACAGAATACATTGTAGCATAAAGTTATGAAGAAAGATTATTCATTTGCAAAATTTTGTAACAGAAATGTGATTTTTCTTTAAAATTTTCAGTATGCTTTTATTTATATAGCAAAAAGTAAAAAACCCAGTGGTGATTAAATACCACCAAAAGAAAGCACGGTCTCAAAATAATGCTAAAAATTTAATTTGGATACAGTGTTGCATGGCTGAGCAATTGTCAAAGTGTGACAGCACTGAAAACTTAAAAACTGCCTGGGCAGGAAGGTGGTGAATGCGTCCGGTATTGAGGTGGTTAAAATAAAACAGATTGCAGAAAAAAAGTGATGAAAACTGTAAAGATACTAAGCAAGGAAACATACACTATATCAATAAAAGTTTGCAGACAAGCTTTTCTGGGAAGTCTTTCCACAAGGTTACGGAGTTTGCGCCTATTCAGCCAACAGAGCAGCTCTCAAATGATGTTACAATTCATCACACATGTGTTCAGTAGAGTTGAGGTCAGGGCTCTGTGAAAGCCACTCAAGATCCTCCACACCAAATGCGTCAAACCATGTCTTTACGGAGCCGGCTTGCTGCACAGGGGCACATTCATGCAGGAACAGATAAAGGCCATCCCCAAACTGCTTCCACAAGGCGAGCAATTATCCAAAATGTCTTTATGTGCTGTAGCACTAACAGTGTCTCTCACTGGCATCTGCTAACCTTAAAGTGATTGTAAAGTCTCTTTTTTTTTCTCTAAAAATAACAAACATGTTATACTTACCTGCTCTGTGCAGTGGTTTTGCACAGAGCAGCCCAGATCCTCTCCTTCTTGGGTCCCTCTTCAGTGCTCATGGCCCCTTCCTCCTGCGGAGTGCCCTCACAGCAAGCAGATTGCTATGGGGGCACCCGAGCGGAGTCAGACAGACACAGAGACCCAGCTCGGCCCCACCCTCTCTCTCATAGCCAATCAGGAGGAGGGTCCCGGAGGGCCAATCCCTCTCACGCAAACATCACGTGAGAGGGATTGGGCTCAGGTTTTATTGTTTCAAGTATTAGGGGGTGCTGGGGCGGCTGCTGCACACAGAAGGCTTTTCACTTAATGCACAGAATGCATTAAGATAAAAAAACCTTCTGACTTTACAACCCCTTTAAAAATGTGGAGTGTATATTCTTTTGGCCATATAGGGTTATGTTTGTGTATAAATCACGTGACCATCAATATATGGCATACATGAAGGGTATAAGGAGCGGGGCTTAACCGCTTTAAGATTGGGCCTATTTTTCAGACTTGTTTTGCAAGTTAAAATAATTTTTTTTTTTTGCTAGAAAATTACTTAGAACCCCCAAACATAATATATATTTATTTCTAACACCCTAGAGAATAAACTGGCGGTCTTTGCAATACTTTGTCACACCGTATTTGCGCAGTGGTCTTACAAGTGCACTTTTTTGGGAAAAAATACACTTTTTTGAATTAAAAAAAAAAGACAACAGTAAAGTGTGCCCAATTTTTTTTATATTGTGAAAGATGATGTTATGCCGAGTAAATTGATACCCAACATGTCACACTTCAAAGTTGCGCCCACTCGTGGAATGGCGACAAACTTTTACTCTTAAAAATCTCCATATGCAACGTTTAAAAAATTATACAGGTTGCATGTTTTGCGTTACAGAGGAGGTGTAGGGGTAGAATTATTGCTCTACTGATCGCGGCGATAAATCACGTGTGGTTTGAACACCGTTTTCATATGCGGCCGCTACTCACATATGCATTCCCTTCTGCACGCAAGCTCGGCGGGACGGGGCGTTTAAAAAAAAATCTTTTTTTATTATTTAATTTACCTTTTATTTTTACACTGTTCTTTAAAAAAAAAAAAAAAGTCACTTTGATTCCTATTACAAGGAATGTAAACATCCCTGTAATGTAAAAAGCATGACAGGACCTCTTAAATATGAGATCTGGGGTCAAAAGACCTCAGATCTCATATTTACACTAAAATGCTGCCATAACAACGATATCCCTCTTCAAACAGCCGACATATAACGACAGCGGGCGGTCCGTAAGTGGTTAAAGTGGTTGTAATGTCAGGAGGTTTATCATCTTAATGCATTCTATGAATTAAAAGTGGATGTAAACCCGATTCATGAAATTTGACCTAGGCACATACCTGTAGTATTTTCTTATCTCTCTCCAAAGCCCTAAGTCCTATGTCATTCTGCTTCTTCGTTCCTCTGTTATCAGCATAATAACTTCTGACAAGCTCTCGGACACTGGGGAGGTTGCTATGAATAGACTAGCAGAGAGCTGATCTATTCACAGCACAGCTCTGCAAAAGTCTTTCTTTCTCTGCCTAAGTGGATGGTGGGGGGGGGGTGTGTCTTTCCTCCAATCAGCTGTCACACAGTGTATGCCAAGACTCCCCTCCCACTGCTGAAAGAGGAAGCAAGAATTCTAATGTTCACTTTCTAAAGAATATAAAAAGCTGAAGGCAGCAGATATACATGAAAAACTTATGTAGGAAGATTTGTTTCATCTCTGTGTATCATCTGAGGCCATCTCTATCCAGTGATGTTGCAGAAGAGACTCGGCTGCCCAGGACTCGCCCTCCTGATTGGCTGCGACAGCAGCGGAGCGCCATTGGCTCCCGCTACTGTCAGACAGTGAGCCAATGAGGAGAGAAAAGGGGAGAGGGTGTGGGGCCTAGCTGCAGCTCTGGTGGCCCCATAGCAAGCTGCTTGCTGTGGGGGCACTGCACTGGAGGGAGGGGCCAGGAGCACCGAAGAGGGACCTGAGAAGGAGAGGATCTGGGCTGCTCTGTACAAAACCAATTCACAGAGCAGGTAAGTATGACATGTTTGTTTTTTTGAAACACAAAAAAACGAGACTTTAGTATCACTTTGACATCAAAGCAGAGTACCTTTAAAAATGGGCATACCTCTATCAAGGTTTACTTACCAGATAAGATACTGGAGGGTTTTTTCTTCCCAGAAGCTCAACTTCCTCTAGAACCTGGTTGAAGACAGACACCATTCTGCGTTCATATTCACTATCCGCTTGTATGGACCCACTGAAACTGCATTCCTGGAAACTGTAAGGTCACAGATAGTTAACCTGTGCAACAAACAACTTTAGAGATGTACTTGATTCTAAATACAGTCTAACAATAGAAAAGAGAACAGGGTCACAATGGCTCTCATGAGAGCTGCACTTTGAAGGTAACCTTGGGAAATAAGATTTGAACTACTTCAGTCAACGTTGACTACTGTGTTTCTTAGTATTTAGTTTCATATTTTCAGATAAACTATACTATTTTATCCCCAGAAAACTGGCCTTATAAGCTGCTGGTTTCTCTATGCTTCTAAAAAGACATTAAAGCCACCATGTCACAATAAAAAAAAAAAAAAAATCCTAATGAAAGGTCCCTGCAATAGAGCAGCTGTATGCACGTATCACCAACTTTCTTTCCATTCCAGTGTTGCAGCCTCCATAAGACTCTCTGGCATCCAATATTTCAGGATGTGTCCGATGTCTGTGCCCCCTCTGCACGCTGTGGTTACATCCTCTGACCTCTGTCACTACAGAACACAGCAGCGACATAGGGATCAATAGATGGAACTTACAGTTGCAGTGCAGGGAAGACAATTACATATTGACATATTGACTAATTTAACACTTGACAGAAGTTCTACCTCTGCCTCACTCTTTTTTTTTCCCTTCTGGAGAGATAGGATGGCATTTCCTATCCCTGTAGTTACCGGTTGATGGAACAGAAATTGAGAATAACCTGACAGAGGACATAACACTACCCAAGTATAATCAAAACTAAGTTTTGGGCTGGAGTTGCACTTTAATGTCTGTGGGCTCCTTTTACTTCTAAATCCCAAAGACAAAACAGGAAATGAGAGGAACTGCTTTCATAGACTGTTGTAACCCAAACAGGTGCCAACACTAGACTAGAAAAAGGTAAAACTGAAGATTTTGCCTCGCTTTCTGTGACAATCATCCCATGAGGCTAATAGTGCCGGGATTGTTACAAAGCAAAGTACTGTGACACCATCCAATGTATGTGTGCAATTGGCTGTAGATTACACTATGCACAGATCTTTCCAAAATTCTTCTTATGGTGACATTGGAGGGAGTTGGAGGCTGGTATTGAATGCTGGCACCAGAGGACAGAGTGGGAAAGGAGGAAGCCCTGTGGAATTGGCACAAATTTCAAAAAGCATTGAGACCTACTTATTAAGGGGTCATACAGTCCGGTGAGTGCATCTTCACAAGGGGGACTGTAAGTAGCACATGAAGATCACAGCTCTATAGTCTATGTATGGCACATGAAGCACTGATTAAGAAGCACTTGCAATCACTCACACAGAAAAGTGAGCAGTTTGTTTATAAATCTTTAGTTGGACTATATCATTTATATTTGGGGATGCAGATAATAATTTTAAGTTTTTATGAGCACTTTAGAAAATTTGCATTTGCACAAAGTTTTTCTGCCCTGAGTAGCAGCAGGTACTGCATACACCACACATTCACTGGAGATGGGGATTGTTGTATGTGGTACTGAGAATATTTGTAAAGCATTGCACCATTTTTGCTTTTACATTCTGTGGGAGATTTTTCCCCACCTCCCATTTAGTCACTGGAAAGAGAGTGAAGGCAAAGACACAAAAAACGCTTCTAACTCCTGTTCAGCTCTATCCAGAACTAGGAAAAAAGTTCTGGCTGGCATTCCACGTACATATGGAAAAAAGGCAATCGATTTTGTCCTACCTGCAAGAATCCGCATCCAAGATTAGAGCTTCAATGGTGTGAGATATTAAAAGGCAACTTTGTTGTTGTCTGACAGAAGAGGGGCTAAGGAAAACCAAAGGAATTTTCTAATACAGGCCACACAATGTACGCTCTTCTAGAGTCACATAAATGGATCAGTAAAACGTCTCCATCTTAATATCTATTGGGGTGAAACATGTTACAAGAAGCATAGTCTGGTGGGAGGCATTATGCTTGATGTACAATGTAAGTCAATAAAGTTAATTAAAGGAAAAAAAAAAAAATCCCTAACAAATTTGGCAGGGTGTAGCTTTTGTATTTTTTGCTTAGTAAGTCTAATTAAAGAAAATGTAAACCCAACATTGCAAATTTCCCGATATATGCCCGCTGTACCATGTAGTTGCATGAAAAGTATCCTGTTCTCATTGTATTGCTTCCTTTGAGTGAAATCCCTGGTGTTCCTGCCAGTCCCCCTGCTTTCCAATTAACAACTGACCACACTAAGCATAGGAGCACAGCGTGGTCTGTTCTCTAGCTGTGCTGGGAACTCAGCCTGCTCTCCTCCAATGACAGACTTGTCCCACACAGCCTCACTGGGAAGACCAGGGTTCTGCTACTTTTCCCCTAGCTCTCTATGCAGCTGAGAACAGAGGAGTGGCTGTGATCACTTATACAAAAGAGGAAATAATTTATAATATGTGTATGTAATATATATATATATATATATATATATATATATATATATATATATATATATATATATATATATATATAACCGTATATACTAGAGTACAAGTCGTTCCGAGTATAAGTCGAGGCCCTAATTTACCACAAAAAAATGGGAAAAACTTATTGACCCGAGTATAAGACGAGGGTGAGAAATGCACAGCTACAGTAAGTGGAAAAGAGGGTCAACAATGCCCATTTGCAGCCTCACTGTGCCCATTTGCAGCCATAGGTCCCCCGAACTTCAAACTCGGTAGTTAAGTGTTCCTAGATGCCCCCTAGCTGCAGCCAAAATTTGGGGTCTCTGAACCCAAAGTGTCCCAAAATGACATTTCTGCAGATGGACACAGTTGACCGACTTTGGGGCCCCGTATCTCGGGGCCACATAGTGCTATGAACCCCAAATTTGGTGTGCAAACCCAATGGAACTAGCGGCATAAAATTTTCAAAGCTGGGATTTCTAGCACCAAGTGGCCCCGAGATACAGGGCCCCAAATATCAGTTCAGAAAATGTCAAGCACTTTTCTGCAGCAGAGAATGACATTTTCCGAACCTATTTTGGGGCCCCGTATCTCGGGGTCACTTGGTGCTAGTTGCCCTAGCTTTAGATATGTTATGGTACCAGGTCCACTGGGAAAGCACACCAAATTTGGGGTTCCTAGCACCAAGTGGCCCTGAGATACAGGGCCCCAAAGTCGGTTCAGAAAATGTCAAGCACTTTTCTGCAGCAGAGAATGACATTTTGCGAACCGATTTTGGGGCCCCGTATCTCAGGCCACTTGGTGCTAGGAACTCCAGCTTTGGATATGTTGTGGTACCAGTTCTTCTGGGTTTGCACACCAAATTTGGGGTTCCTAGCACCAAGTGGCCCTGAGATACAAGGCCCCAAATCGGTTCGGAAAATGAAATTTTTTGCTGCAGAAAAGTGCTTGACTCGAGTATAAGTCGAGGGGGGCACTTTCAGCACAAGAAAATGTGCTGAAAAACTCGACTTATACTCGAGTATATACGGTATATATATATATATATATATATATATATATATATATATATATATATATATATATATATATATATATATACACATACACATACACACACACACACACACACACATATATACACACACAGTGAGGGAAAAAGAAGTATTTGATGCCCGCTGATTTTGCACATTTTCCCACTGACAAAGAAATGATCAGTCTATAATTTTATTGGTCGGTCTATTTTAACAGTGAGAAACTGAATAACAAAAACAATTCCAGAAAAATGCATTTCAAAAAGTTATAAATTGATTTGCATTTTAATGAGTAAGCAAAACATGACTTAGTACTTGGTGGCAAAACCCTTGTTGGCAATCACAGAGGTCATCCGTTTCTTGTAGTTGGCCACCGGGTTTGCACACATCTCAGGAGGGATTTTGTCCCACGCGTCTTTGCAGATCCTCTTCATGTCATTAAGGTTTTCGAGCTGACGTTTGGCAACTCGAACCTTCAGTTCCCTCCACGTATTTTCTATGGGATTAAGGTCTGGAGACTGGCTAGGCCACTCCAGGACCTTAAAGTGCTTCTTCTTCAGCCACTCCTTTGTTGCCTTGGCCATGTGTTTTGTGTGTCATTGTCATGCTGGAATACCCATCCAACACCCATATTCAATGCCCTGGCTGAGGGAAAATTTGAAGGTACATGGCCCCGTTCATCGTCCCTTTGATGCTGTGAAGTTGTCCTGTCCCCTTAGCAGAAAAACACCCCCAAAGCATAAGGTTTCCATCTCCATGTATGATGGTGGGGATGGTGTTTTTGGGGTCATAGGCAGCATTCCTCCTCCTCCAAACACAGCGAGTTGAGTTGATGCCAAAGAGCTTGATTTTGGTCTCATCTGACCACAACACTTCCCCCCAGTTCTCCTTTGAATCATTTTGATGTTCATTAGTAAACTTCAGACGGGCCTGTACATGTGCTTTCTTCAGCAGGGGGACCTTGCAGGCGCTGCAGGATTTCAGTCCTTCATGGCGTAGTGTGTTACCAATTGTTTTCTTGGTGACTATGGTCCCAGCTGCCCTGAGATCATTGGCAAGATTCTCCCGTGTAGTTCTGGGCTGATTCCCCATCCATCTCATCTCTGGCATGGAGCCCCAGACCGAGGGAGATTGACAGTAATTTTGTGTTTCTTCCATTTGTGAATAATCGCACCAACTGTCGTCACCTTCTTACCAAGCTGCTTGGCGATGGTCTTGTAGCTCATTCCAGCCTTGTGTAGGTCTACCATCTTGTCCCCGACATCCTCAGACAGCTCTTTGGTCTTGGCCATGGTGGAGAGATTGGAATCTGATCGATTGATTGCTTCTGTGGACAGGTGTCTTTTATACAAGTAACAAGCTGAAATTAGGAGCACTCGCTTTACGAGAGTGCGCCTAATCTCAGCTTGTTACCTGTATAGAAGACCTGGGAGCCAGAAATCTTGCCGATTGATAGGGGATCAAATAATTATTTCAATCAATAAAATGCAAATCAATTCATATGCATTTTTTATAAGTGCTTTTCTGGATATTTTTGTTGTTATTCTGTCTCTCACTGTTAAAATAAACCCACCATTAAAATTACAGACTGATCATTTCTTTGTCAGTGGGCAAACATACAAAATCAGCAGGAGATCAAATACTTTTCCCCTCACTGTATAAAAATGTATATTATATATATATACACACACACAGTATATATATATATACACACACAGTATATATATATATATATATATATATATATATATATATATATATATATATATATATATATATATATATATATATATATATATACACATATACACATACATATACATATACACATACACACACACTATATATATATATATATATATATATATATATATAAAATACACACACGTTTTGCCTTTCATTTCTATTTTAAACTGAATCTACAGGAGATATTGAGCTATCAAGCTGGAGATCGTTATATGCAGATTCAGGAAGTGTGGGGCATGCTGACAAGTGACCCAGCAAGGATCGATATACAAGACTAAGAGCCCATTCACACTGACAGAGCGGGAGCATTGGCGGTAAAGCACCGCTAGTTTTAGCAACACTTTAACGTGGTTTTAGAGGCACTTTTCGGCCGCTAGTGGGGTGCTCCCTCCAGTCATCTGCCCTTCATCTATCCATTAGAATACATGTGCTCCCACTGTGGAGACTCTTTGCAGTTAGAGTTAGGGTCTGCAGGACACAGGGTGCCTTGCCATGGCCTGCAGCTTACGCATGTATTTGCAAATGTGTGCAACTAAACCCCTGTTTTTAACGCATACTGTTAGGCACATTAATTCGATTGGTTGCAGGCTGGTTGGTAAGTTGAGCTTGGAAATTCTTTGGTTTTATTTTACAGGGGTGCTTTTACCACCCGCTAGTGGCCGAATAAAGGGTTAAAAGCGCCCGCAAAGCGCCGCTGCCATTGATTTCAATGGGCAGAGGAGCTTTAGGAGCTTCTAAAGCGCTTCAAAGATGCTGCTTGCAGGATTTTTTTGGACGTCCTGCCTGCGCAATGCTCCAGTGTGAAAGCCCAAATATTCAGTTTTGGGTGGACTTAAAGCTTTTGTAAAGGTAACTTTTTTTTTTTTTTAAACAATAAACATGTCGATACTTACCTGCTCTGTGCAATGGAATTGCACAGAGTGGCTGCGAACCTCCATTTCTCAGGTCCTCCGCCGGGGCCCTCGACTCCTTCTCTCTGTTCAGTGCCCCCATGGGGGCACTCATGCGTACTCGCTCCTAAGCCCCGCTGCTGCGTCCACTGACACAGACAGCGGGACTCGGCCCCACACCCCCCATGTCACTGGCTTTGGCTGACAACACTGGGAACCAATGGCTCCCAGTGCCCCAGCAAAGGCAGCAAGACCCGGACGTGAGGGGAGAGAAGAGCTGCAGATGTGCACAGCACCGGATGGAATGAATGCTCAGGTAAGTATTAGGGTGGCTGCTAATGCCTAAAAATTTTTTACCTTAATGCAAGCAATGCATTAGAGTAAAAAATGTTCAGGCTTTAGAACCACTTTAACCCAATGGAAAAGCAATGGCTATATGCAAAGTCTAGTAATGCAATTTTGCAATCCAACAGGTGGTTACATGTCAATGAGCGTTACACACCTCATGCGTTTTTCATCTATTTACAAAAAATTATTACTTGGCTATTTATCTGCAATGCATAGGGCGATGCATGCAAACACAATACTTGTACACATTATAGGTTTCATGGATACAGCTCGATGTTTCTCAAAGTTGCACAATCAGCATCAAAGGAAGACTGATACAGATCACCATAACGAGTGGCGAGATTCTTGAACTCTTCCATAGACAGCTTCATCTGCAAGACAGACAAAATAGCACCTGAGGCATATATCATGGACACATTGGGACAGTAGCTCAGTTCAGGAAGTTAGAATTCTAGCAATAAAAACAGAACTAGGTTTTCAGGTTATGCTTTCTAAAATAAACTTACTTACCTGCTCTGTGTAATGGTTTTGCACAGAGAAGCCCTGATCCTTCTACTCCTGCCCCCCCCCCCCCACTCCTGAGTGCTCCTATAGCATGTGGCTTGCTATGGGGGCACTCATGCTGGCTCGTTCCCTGAGTGTATCCATAAGACACGCGACTCATGGCTCAGCCCCGTCCCCTTCTCATTGGCTGTGACTGACAGCAGCAGAAGCCAATGAGAAGTGAGAGAGCCTCGGCTGTCATGCACATCGCTGGATCGTGATCAGGTTAGAATAAGGGGGGCTGGGGAGCACTCAGAAGGTTTTTTAACTTCTTGTGTAGAATGCGTGAAGGTAAAAAAACTTCTGCCTTTACAACCACTTTAAAGAATCCAATTTTTGACTAGATTTAAAAAAGCAGCAATAGAGAGTCATTGGAAGAACACAACCTGGATGGCAGATTGCCCTGCAAATGAACAAACCAGGGAAGTCACATGGTACTCAGACATTAAAAAAAGGATTCCAATGGGTTTGAAAAGTGTATGGAAATGCTTCCTCTGCATTACAAACAGGTAATCAATCTAACCATTCAACTGTAGCCATCAGCTTGTGCTTAACTCTTCACTCTTTGAACATATTACATACATCCAAAAAGCTGAAGTAAATGCTTGCATGTGCATAGGCACAATAGCTAACATACAGCTGCATTCAAAAACATAGAAAAAAAAAAAAAAACAGGCACCCCTGGAAATGGCATTTTCATGCCTGTGTGCATGAGGCCTTAAGGTGTCAGCCAACAGCCAAAAGGTGTGGGGAATGACTAGAACCTCTGTCAAGTTTTTAATGCGATCTAGTTCCTTGTTAGGTCATGAAGTGGAGGAGAATATTTTCTCATAACTCTTCGGTTATGAAAGTCTTTAAAAACGTATCTAGAAACTAAAATGTAATTAATGTGAAAATGCAAATATAGAACTTACAGATCATAACAGTGCAAAACACACAAGAAAAAAACAAAAAACGAATGTAGAAAAATAAATAGAAGATCCAAATGTGCAATATATACGCAGAATGGACATAGACAATGCTATATCAAATTTAAAAAAAATCCTGTGAAAAAAAGATGTAGCCTACACCACATACGTCAGCACGCTAATACAGCCCTCTCTACACAGTTGCCGGACGGAATTTGTTTAATACATGTGATTTTGCATTGCAGTTAAGAGGGGGAGTTCTTGCATTGAAGTCAATGGGTCGTGATTTTGCATTGAAGTCAATGAAACGCAGCATGCCATTATCAGCACTAAACGCCAATAACCCTATTTTCGGCAGATATATCGGTGCACCCCTGGCTGGTGGCATTTCCTTTATTTTTACCTGTCAGTAAATAATTTCCTGTTCTAAGATGACAAAGCTCACCCAGCGTTGTCACCTTAGGTTACTCTCCAAATTTAGACTTCCAACACCTTTTCAATTACATTTCATAGAGCAATCCAAACTCCGGTACCCCAAACTAGTAAGGAGGAGCTTGGCGATCCAGCATAAAAAAGTCCTGTAGGAGGTCTTCAACAACACATCCCAAGGTTGGGCGTACCATACTAAACAGCAATGCTGTTGGGTAACAAAAGTCCCAAATTTAGTAAAATCCATAAAACTCAACATGTTTCGAGGCATACATTGCACCTTCAGGAGGAAAACTTGTTTATCCAACATTACAGTGATCCCCCTCCTTAATCTGCACCATGTGGACTCCCATTATCCAACAGCATTTTGTTTTAGTGTGATACACCCAACCTTGGGATGTGTCGTTGAAGACCTCGTGGAAGTCAAATGTGGATTCCTGCTATGTAAGCTTGTCAGCTGGGACACAAATTGGTGTTTTCTCCTCAATCACTCGCCTTCTGTTTTTTTTTTTTTTTTTTAAAGATATTTTTATTAGTTTTAGGTTCTACACGAACCAACAGACACAAAACAGTCACAAAAGACAAAATAAAAACAAAAAAACAAAACACACATAAATATCTGGTCCATTCAGTATACACAGGCGATATACAATCAGTGGGTAGATCACACAGGTCATTTTAGGCATATTATTTAGTTTCAAACGAGTTAAGAAATTGGTAGTCGCAACAATCAGATATATGCACTTTTACACAGCATCATCATAGTGATGGACTTGGCACTTGGGGTCCCTGTGGCACGGCCCATCAATGATCATTCAATTTTTGGAGAGAGTTAGTGGACTATCCAACCATTTCCCCCAGATTTTATAAAAGGTTTTATTTCTTTTACGAATTTCAAAAGTTAGTTTATATAAGGGAATAGAGTCATTGATAAGTTTTAGCCAGATGGACTTCAAAGAGGTCTGTGCACCTTTCCAGGACAGTAGAATAGATTTTTTAACATAAAAATAAAGAATACGGAGCAGTCTCTTGGCATGTGAGGGTATATGTAAATCTCCAAATACTCCCAATAAGCAGTTTTTAGGGTGTATTATATTGGGAAGGCCCAACACAGTTGAAATAAAACCTCCCACTTCCTCCCAGAAGTCGCTAACTATTGGGCATGACCAGAAGCAATGTAAGAAGTCTGCCTCCTGGCCGCAGCCTCGGAAACAGACAGCTGATGGCAATAGACCCATCTTATGCAGTCTGGCTGGGGTAAGGCGAGTTTGGTGAAAGATTTTAATTTGTATAATACGGTGTCGGGAGGAAATGACAGAGGTTTTATACACTACCGTTCAAAAGTTTGGGGTCACATTGAAATGTCCTTATTTTTGAAGGAAAAGCACTGTACTTTTAAATGAAGCTAACTTTAAACTAGTCCTAACTTTAAACAAATATACTCTATACATTGCTAATGTGGTAAATGACTATTCTAACTGCAAATGTCTAGTTTTTGGTGCAATATCTACATAGGTGTATAGAGGCCCATTTCCAGCAACTATCACTCCAGTGTTCTAATAATACAATGTGTTTGCTCATTGGCTCAGAAGGCTAATTGATGATTAGCAAACCCTTGTGCAATCATGTTCACACATCTAAAAACAGTCTAGCTCCTTCCAGAAGCTACAAAACTGACCTTCCTGTGAGCAGATTGAGTTTCTGGAGCATCACATTTGTGGGGTCAATTAAACGCTCAAAATGGCCAGAAAAAGAGAACTTTCATCTGAAACTCGACAGTCTATTCTTGTTCTTAGAAATGAAGGCTATTCCATGCGAGAAATTGCAAAGAAATTGAAGATTTCCTACAACGGTGTGTACTACTCCCTTCAGAGGACAGCACAAACAGGCTCTAACCAGAGTAGAAAAAGAAGTGGGAGGCCGCGTTGCACAACTAAGCAAGAAGATAAGCACATTAGAGTCTCTAGTTTGAGAAACAGACGCCTCACAGGTCCCCAACTGGCATCTTCATTAAATAGTACCCGCAAAACACCAGTGTCAACATCTACAGTGAAGAGGCGGCTGCGGGATTTTGGGCTTCAGGGCAGAGTGGCAAAGAAAAAGCCATATCTGAGACTGGCCAATAAAAGAAAAAGATTAAGATGGGCAAAAGAACACAGACATTGGACAGAGGAAGACTGGAAAAAAGTGTTGTGGACGGATGAATCCAAGTTTGAGGTGTTTGGATCACAAAGAAGAACGTTTGTGAGACGCAGAACAAATGAAAAGATGCTGGAAGAATGCCTGACGCCATCTGTTAAGCATGGTGGAGGTAATGTGATGGTCTGGGGTTGCTTTGGTGCTGGTAAGGTGGGAGCTTTGTACAGGGTAAAAGGGATTCTGAATAAGGAAGGCTATCACTCCATTTTGCAACGCCATGCCATACCCAGTGAACAGCGCTTGATTGGAGCCAATTTCATCCTACAACAGGACAATGACCCTAAACACACCTCCAAATTGTGCAAGAACTATTTACAGCAGAAGCAGGCAGCTGGTATTCTATCGGTAATGGAGTGGCCAGCACAGTCACCAGATCTGAACCCCATTGAGCTGTTGTGGGAGCAGCTTGACCGTATGGTACGCCAGAAGTGCCCATCCAACCAATCCAACTTGTGGGAGCTGCTTCTAGAAGCGTGGGGTGCAATTTCTCCAGCTTACCTCAATAAATTAACAGCTAGAATGCCAAAGGTGTGCAATGCTGTAATTGCTGCAAAAGGAGGATTCTTTGATGAAAGCAAAGTTTGATGTAAAAACAATGTTATTTCAAATACAAATCATTATTTCTAACCTTGTCAATGTCTTGACTCTATTTCCTATTCATTTCACAACGTATGGTGGTGAATAAGTGTGACTTTTCATGGAAAACACAAAATTGTTTGGGTGACCCCAAACTTTTGAACGGTAGTGTATGTGTCACTAAATTCTGTCCAATCGTCGTTTGCCATATCAATATCTAGTGTCTCCCACTTCTCCTGTGCTCTGTGAAACCTAGGGTTTGAGTCAGTCACTAAAGCTGCATAATAGGTGGAGACTAATTTAGAGGGTTCTGGTTGCCTAAGTAATTTTTCCAGTGGAGGCAGATCAGTGACATCATCTAGGGTACCAAATTGGGTATGGATAGCATGTCTAAGTTGATAATAAAATAAATGAGATTTTGGTAGATCAAAGTCTGTACTCAACTGAGAGAAGGTTTTAAAGCCCTGCGTAGTATATAAATGGCATAGATATTTAACTCCTTTTGAATACCAACGATTGGCATCTGGAAAAAGAGTATAGTTCTTGCAGATTGGGATTGAACCACAAGGGGTTACTCGCCTTCTGTTTACCTACCACTTCAGCTCCAGAAGATTTTACCCTCTTCATGACCAGACCATTTTTTGCAATTCGGCACTGCGCTACTTTAACTGGTGATTGCAAGGTCATGCAAAGCTGTATCCAAACAAAATTTGTATCTTTTTTTTTTTACACAAATAGAGCTTTCTTTTGGTGGTATTTGATCACCACCGGGATTTTTATATTTTGCGATATAAATGAAAAAAAAGACAATTTTGAAAAAATAAATAAGTAAATAATTTTATATACAATTATAAAAGAAGTTTAAAAAAATCAAATTTCTTCATAAATGTTGGCCAAAATGTATCCTGCTACATTTCTTTTATAAAAGAAAAAAATCCCAATAAGTTTATATTAATTGGTTTGTCTGACAATTACAGTATCTACAAACTATGGTATATACTGGGATTGTTTTATTTTTTATAATACTATTGGCGATGATCAGTAACTTATAATAAGACTGCGCAGGGCAATCTGACAACTGAGGGGAACTGACTAACTGCCACTGACATCAATGCTACTAATATGCACTGTCACTGTACTAATGACACGGTGTAGGAAGGGGTTAACATCTAGGGCGATCAAAGGGTTAAATGTGTGCCTAACTATTTGTAATGTGGGTGATATGTGCTGCTTTTACTAAGGATTTAGTTTTTTGTTTTTTCCCTGCTTAGCAGGGAAAAAAACCCCCAGCAAGTTCCTGTTAGTGAATAGAGCTCTGTATTATTTACAATCACAGATCTCTGTTCTGTGAATCACTGAGCCGATCAGTGGGTGCTGGTGGCCAATCATTGGCGGAGACCCGCAGATCGGATTGTGCTGTGGCGGCACGCGCTCGCCGCATGGGCGGATCGCACAACAACGTACACGATTCAGTGCAGGGATCCCACTTTGTCGCCGCACATTTATGTTAGGCAGTCGGCAAGTGGATAATCTTAGATGCATTCCGCCTTTGTTATGTTTTTCAGTATCCATTACACAGAGATGAGCTTTTTTTGTATTTCACCAAAGATAGCTGGAAAATGGATAAATGGATTGAGATTTCAATCAGTGCACAGGAAGTGACAAGGACGATGGATTTCTGACAGGATCAACAGTTATGCTACAGAAAATGTACTTGGCCTGAAAAAAAGAAAAATAATGCAGCCATCACATCCAAGGACTGGTAAGCTACAATATACTACATTTCTGTTCTTGGGTTCAGATATACTTAAACTGTTGTCTGTGCCCCATTTACTTCAACTTCCTGTCACAGTGACTACAATCACAATTTTAAGAAGGAAAGAAAATCCTCCACTAATGGGACACAGACAGCAATACAAACCAAAATCACCTTATTAGAGACCAAGCTAAAGATCCCAAAACTGGTGAGCTGCCCTGTGCTGGGGTCTCTTTTCACAGGACCCACAAATTTCCCTGGATTTCACCATGGGTGCTCTAAAAGATAAGCAGACCTTCAATTTCTGTTCCTCTTTGATATACTTCTATACAATGAATATTAAACAGTAGTCCCTGCATGTGCTCCTACAATACCTGGGTAGAAATGCGCCCACAGCGTTGCAGATCATTGCCGGAAGTCAAGGCCATGGTAGAGGCGATGGCTGGAGGAGGGCTGGTCTTCAGACTGTTACATGTGCAGATGAGCTGGAAGAAAGCTTGAAGAAGATCTATACGCAGCTTCACAAAGTCACACTGGAAGCTTAGAGGGCTCATGGGTGTACTGGCAGCCTGCAGGGAGCATGTCACATATACTATCAGGGATAAAGAATGAATAAAATATCTGTACTATGACACAATAGTGATCACTGGTACTCACTGTAAGGGAGGCAATCCCTTTATGGTAGGATTTCAGGGAGTCAGCAATGGATGAAAGGGCGGAGCCGATGTCATCTTCTTGCAGCTGAGTCAGGCACTGCTCCGCCATGGAGAATTCCTTCAGGCTGTTCAACCAGAAATAGAAGTGTTCTGAGGCCACCTGTGTGAGCAGGCTCCGATACAGCTCCCGAGCCATATCATGGTTCCCCTGCACCAAAGACAAACTTGATTTGCAAAACAAATACAGTCATTGTCCCCAACTAACATCATGCAGGATATCCCTTTCTTCAGGTAGAGCTTTCTCTAAACATTTGAAAGTTGCAGTGTAACACAATTTTCATATCAGAGCAGCTTATCTCAATGTTGTGTTTTCATTGAGAAGGTGTCTCTGGTGTGCTATTTGAGCCATGGATTTGTATGGCTCAAATCACACCGCATTCGCACGAAACTCGTGCAGGACCCTTTTTTGTCTGCACCAGAATCAGATTGCACAAGTATTCACACCCATCGATCCGATTCTGTAAATTGCACTGCCTTTTGCAAACCGACTGCGGGGTGTCTTTAACTTAACATACACTCCGTAATCGGTTCGCACAAACCGGTTGTGATTTTGATGCGGTGTGGAATCCACAGCGAATTCGCACTGCATCTAGCATGAACCGAGGCTGATTGTCTTAGACAAAAAACAGGAGGTGATAAAACAACACAGAGATGAGTTAGATTGAATTGGATGAACTTCGGTCTTTTTGCAATCTTACGTAGGCCATACATGGAGCGGATTTCTTTCCTACCACCACGGGTTTCATGAAAGAAATTTGCTCGATTCCCCCATCAACACAGACAGTTGTTGACAGGTGAATCCCTCCCGTGGAACAATTATATTCTCCCAGCGTTGGGGGTGGTGACAGTGGAGGCCGTCTACACCGGGAGAAAACGGTAATTATTGCTAGTGGCTAAACCCGCTGCTAGGGATGATTGCATGTAAAATCCGTCAGGCTGGTTGTACCCAAGTTGATCAAGCAACTTGGTACATTCAGTCTACACATATATGATTTGAATCTCAGCCGGTTCCTGCTGAACAGGCTGAGATTCGAACCATCTATGGCCGGCCTTAGGGGTTGATTTATTGAAGACAAATAGACTGTGCACTCTCCAAGTGCAGTTGCTCCAGAGCTTAGTAAATGAGGAAAAGGTTCACTTTGCAAAGAATACCCAATCACATGCAAGGAAAAAAATAAATAAAATAAAAATAACATTTTTGCTTGCAAATGATTGGATGTGAAAGTCAACAGAGCTTTTGCTCATTTACTAAACTCTGGAGCAACTGCACTTACAAAGTGCACAGTCCATTTACCTTTAGTACATCAACCCCTTAGTATGGGTCGCGATGACCGCCGGGTACCCGTGATCGCTCCACACAGAGACAGAATGGAGATCTGTCAATGTAAACAGACAGATCTCCGTGCATTTTTATAGCACCGATTGCTGAATAAATGCCAATGGTCCCAAAAATGTGCCAAAAATGTCCGATCTGTCCACCATAATGTCGCAGTCCCGATAAAAAACGCTGATCACTGCCATTACTAGTAAAAAAAAAATAATCATAATAGAAATGCCATAAAACTTTCTCCTATTTGTAGACACTATAATTTTTGCGCAAACCAATCAATATACGCTTATTGGGATTTTTTTTACCAAAAATATACAGAAGAATATATATCGGCCTAAACTGAGGAAAAATTAGCTTTTTTTAAAAAAAAATTGGGTCATTTATTATAGCTAAAAGTACAAAACATTGTGTTTTTTTCAAAATTGTCACTCTTTTTTTGTTTATAGCACAAAAAATAAAAGCCGCAGAGGTGATCAAATGCCACCAAAAGAAAGCCCTATTTGTGGGAAAAAAAGGACGTCAATGTTGTTTGGGTACAATGTTACACGACTGCGCAATTGTCAGTTAAAGCGACGCAGTGCCGTATCGCAAAAAATGGCCTGGTCATTGAGCAGCCAAATCTTCCGGGGCTGAAGTGGCTAAAATTTTAAAAATGTAGAGAGACTTAGGCATTACCATTCGGGAAGCTTGTCTGGCAATCCTATACACAGTCCAGCCATTAGACACATTCTCTAGCTGCTGTTTGATTACAGTTTTGACATCTGGAGACAGAGCTTTCTGACTTGCCACAAAAATAACAGTGGCAAGGGCAACCTGAAAAAAGCCAAAAACAAATACAAGACATATTTTTAATAAGAAAAACAAAACCATGTAAAAAAAATAGGCAACAACAAGCAGGTAAAATTATAAAAAAACGTAGTAAAGAATGCAAGAAAAATAATATTAAAATAAAAATGGTTAAAGTTAATAAAAGCCACCTATTGCCACCTATTACCACTATTACCCCCATTCCTTACAACAAGAACACTAGGATAAACAATGGGCCCACCCACTTCTAACACATCAAGCCAGTCATGCAGGAGCAGAGGAAGAAAAGTAGGTTTTAGATGTTGGCTTGCTATTCTTTAAAAATGGCAATCCCTCCTAACTGGGCAGTGGGTCTAAGTTTTCCTGGGTTATCAATTGGATTGCAAAGTATGGGATAAAGCAGACGTGGTTTTTTCCTTTTGTTGAAGAACAAGATTTGCCTTATTTGAGAATTGCTTTCTGTTTACTTTTTTGCACCAAAAGCTATGACGCCAACATACCACTTTGGTCTGGGAATTTATTCAAATTAGGGGGTAGGAAAGAAAAGGTCTCTCCAATATACATCCACTTTGTGTGCACTAAATGACTCTGTAAACCCAGATACTACCTTGTATGTAGAAGTAGCAGTAAAATCACTGTGCTGCACATAGACTGTACAGAGCGCAGAGCTGTGGGAAAGGCCCAGCAGGCCCATCACTAGAAGCTGTCTGCAGAAAACTACAGGAGGGGAGCAAATACAAGACCAGTCACCCTGCACAGGAGGAAAGAGCAGCAGTGACCGGTCTTTATTACAGGGAGCAAAGTGCAGCACTTCTTCTATGCTGGATTAAGGAACAGACTGAGGAAGTACTCTATAGTACACCAAGAACCCTTAAGCAGTGAATGTGACTTTCACCAAACACTCAATGGCACTGAAATAGGGATGGGCGAACAGTTCGGCCCGAGCATAAGTTCGGGCAGAACTTTGGTTGTTCGGCGAACAACAAACATTATGCGGTGTTGGCGGCAAATTTGAAAGCTGCAGAACCCAGTTAAAGTCTATGGGACACTAACATGAAAAAGACAAAAGTGCTAATTGGGTTTTATCTATATTGAAGGGATCAGACAATTCATTACAGCCGCAAACAGTTTTGAATTACATTGTTTCCTTGTAGAAATGTCATTTTGCTGTGGTATTGTTCTAAACATGGGAAAACTACGACACTTTAGAGGCATACTAAAGACACCCCCCAGGCAAGATATTTAAACGAATATTTCATTGTTATTGTTTCGCTTTAAGCATTATTAAAATCACTGCTCCTGAAAAAACGGCCGTTTTTAAATCTTTTATTTGCATTGATACATTGATGCATTGAGCATAAGTTGGGGCCGAACTTTGGTTGTTCGGATGTTCGGCGAACAACAAATATTATGCGGTGTTCGTGGCAAATTCGAAAGCCGCGGAACCCCGTTAAAGTCTATGGGACACTAACATGAAAAATCAAAAGTGCTAATTTTAAAGGCTCATATGCAAGTTATTGTAAAAAAAAAAAAAAAAAAAAAAAAAAGAAGTGTATGGAGGACCCAGGTACTGCCCCAGGGGACATGTATCAATGCAAAAAGAAAGTTTTAAAAATGGTCGTTTTTTTCAGGAGCAGTGATTTTAATAAGGGAGCTTCCAGATTCCGATAAGCCCCTGCCCGCAGACCCCCACAACCACCGGGCAAGGGTTGTGGGGATGAGGCCCTTGTCCCCATCAACATGGGGACAAGGTGCTTTGGGGGTGACTCCAAAGCACCCCCCTCATGTTGAGGGCATGTGGTCTGATATGGTTCAGGAGGGGGGCGCTCTCTCGTCCCCCCCTCTTTTCCTACGGCCTGCCCAGGTTGCATCCTCGGATAAGGGTCCGGTATGGATTGGGGGGGGGGGGGCTATGCCATTTTTTATTTTTTAAATTTTGGCGCAGGGTTCACCTTAAAATCCATACCAGACTGGAAGGGTCCTACAGCCGATCAGTTTTAAATGACATTTTTTCGTTCTAAACACGGGAAAACTGCACCACTTTACAGGCATACTATAGACACCCCCCGGGCATGATATTTAAAGGAACATTTCATGTTTATTGTTTCACTTTAAGCATTATTTGCATTGATACATGTCCCCTAAAGCAGGACCCAGGTCCCCACTTTTTATGGCAATAACTTGCATATAAGCCTTTAAAATTGTTTTTTCATGTTCGTGTCCCATACACTTTAACGGTGTTCATGTGGTTGCCTGAATTTTTTGCCTGTTCGCAAGTTCTAGTGCGAACCACTGTCATTAAAGAACAAAATGCAACTTGAATATTTCTCTGCGGTAATTGATTGGGCAATTTCATAATCACGGCTTTATAAATATGCCCCCAAGATTCAGACACACATACCTCTTGTAATCAGACAAAATTAGTTCAGCCCAGAGTTAAGCTTTAAAGTGTCACTAAACCCACATGATAAAAAACTATCAATAAATTGTGTATTACATGCTCTTCATACTCGCTCACTATGAGATTTTTTTTAGTCTTCTGTGTCCTGCTGTTCTCTATCTCTGGCTTCTATCCAAGTCCCCAATTCAGCTAGGAATTTTGCAGCTGTGGTTAGGGCTGGGGAAAAAAATCAATTAGAATCTTGAATCAGGTTGAGAGGTCAAATCGATTCAAATTTTCAGCAAATCGATTTTTTAGATTTTTTTTTTCTTTTTCACCAGGACCGGCGCGGAGCTGTGGGCAGGAGTTTTTAGGCGAGGCCGCGGCTTCGCCCTAGTCCGCGAGGCCAGACGCTGCAGACTAGGCCGAAGCCGCGGCCTCGCCTAAAAACTCCTGCCTGCAGCTCCTCAGGACCGGCGCGGTGTCCATCAAAAAAAAAAATAACAAAAAAAACTTGATTCGAAATCTTGCCTGCAGCGCCCCAGGAACGGCACTGACACCGTGCCAGTCCTGAGGAGCTGCGGGCAGGAGTTTTTAGGTGAGGCTGAGGCCTAGTCCGCGAGGCCGGACGTCGCAGACTGGGCCGAAGCCGCGGCCTCGCCTAAAAACTCCTGCCCGCAGCTCCTCAGGACCGGCGCGGTGTCCATCAAAAAAAAAAAAAATAAAAAGAACTTTGAATCTTGAATGGAGTTTTTTTTTTAAAAAGGGCAGATTTTATTTTTTTTTAGAAAATCGCCCAGCTCTACCTGTGGTGGCAACTTTGCACATGCTCAGTTTTCAGTGAGTTTTTCTATGCTGAGCATTTTCTCCCTGTCACATCTGAGCAGCCCATGTGACTATAAAGTCACAGATGTGGGCGTATACACAGCGGTAAATGACAGCCCACTCCCTCCCTCCTCCATGCCCACTAATCAGCTAAACACAATGGGGGGCGGGATATTAAATGAGGATTAATGGAGGCTTCACCTCCCACTTATTCTAAGACACAGGCTGGAGGGGCGCGACACAGCCTGTGACTGTCAGAAAACAGCCCAGACCATGTTATGGCCAAAAAAATAATAAAGATTTGATTTGAAATATATATTTGTATGACAATTTAAAAAAAACAGTTTATTAATATCTATTTTTACTCTGTATTTCAAAAGGCGTTTTTTTTTTTTTTTTAGAACATGTGACCAGCAGAGGACTAGAAGCTCCTCCTGCTTATGTTTCTCTGCAGACAGGATGGGAAAGATCTGGGTCATGTGACAGCTAAATATCGATTATGAAAAAGGTACTTCGATTTTTTTTTTTTATTATTATTAAAATAGTTACAGTGCCATCATTCATATACAGAAAGAGAATTGATAATGAAAATTAAACAGTGTGTGTTTAATATCACTTTAAGGCAATATGAATAAGGTTTTAGGCTTTCTGGATTAGTTGTGATTTTTACTTGTACCTGAACATATATATTTTTTTATTTTTTCCAAACGATGTAAAAGTGATATTAAAAAGGTGGCAACCCTAAATTTTACCTAAACATGGGCAGTGACTAAAGGCCCCATGTATAAAGCAGAAGCATCACCTTACCGCAGCCATACTGCTCCTGGCCCTCCAAAACCCACATGTAATTAGGGTTCCACTTGCTTTGGAGTCCTAAAACAAGGTCAGTGGTAATCACACTTTTAAAGCACATCACTGTGTTTTATAAATGTGCTTTTTTTCAACCTGTCAGTCATGGACCAGTCTCTCCTCCAATTTTGAGTTCTCTCTGAGTGTAACTCAGAAATGTCTGTGACACACTGCAAAATGAGGATATTCGATAACTCACCAGAAGCTCCAGTTTGTCAGTCGCTGATCTCCCAATGACTTTGTAGAGCTCCACCAAATCTCCCTTGATAAAGTCACGTGTTGTGACGCAACGTGTCGGGAGGAGCTTAGTGATGTCACTTCCGGTTACGGCCCTGACCGGAAGTTCTTACTTTTTAGACACTTTTTTTGTTGTTTGGCTTGTGATGCCATTTTAACTGTGATGACTTTTTAAAATAAATGCAAGAACCTTTTTTTAAAAAACTTACTACACTATGGAGAATCTTCTTTTCTGCTCTTGATCATGTGGACCTGAAGACTTTTTTCTTTCTAGGAAAAAAGACTGTGGAGATTGGAGGAAAAGCTGCAGTGATTCCCTGTCTTGGATACACCAAGGTAGATAAAGGAACCGTCTTGACGTTCATTGAATCACCACTAGACCCGTTGGGGTCTATCCATAAGGTGAGAGGCTAGCACCACTGGGGGAGGATTCTGACAGGATTGTTTATATATCATTTTACTTCTGTAAATTGGACTCCCTTACCTGTCCCTGTTCCCCTCATCTCCATAGGAATTTATTGATTTAAATCTTGAACAAGAGACTGACTATCTCTCTGAATCATTAGATTCTTTCTGGATGCACTTTATTATTGGACTATTTTCACTGAATTGATTTAATTTGATTATTATTATGATGTGACACACTTTATTATCGGATTATTTCTATTTTTGAATTTTTTTCTATTTTTGAATTATTTTCATTGAACATATCTATATGAATGTTTTTTTGTTAAGATACACTTTGTGTAATATTTCTGGTACTTTTGCTCATTAGCTCTTTATATCTGTTTTTTTAAGTAATTGGCGCTGCTTCACTACATATATACATACTTACTGGTGTTGGTAACACTACAGAAGTTTAGCTGCTGTTTACAATCTTTCACTAAGCACTTTACATTAAGCACTTTTCTTGTTATTAACACTTTTTGGTAGCGCATTAGTACTCTACCCTTCATTTTAAGCTCCTTATCATGGCCTGCTTTTATATGAATGGAAGATAAATTGCAGGGCGCAACATGCAGTAACTTTGTGGATTGCAGTGCAGAGTGGACAGCGGTATCCACCCTCTGCTCTAAAAAGTGTTAAGTATTCTTCTCTTGCAGTGCTTATGTCCTGTGTGAGGAGTCCCACCAGACACTCTACCTGCAAGTAGAATAAACGCTATTCCCTAGGTTTGTGTGGGTGGATCTGGTTTATGTCAAAGCCAAAATAAACATTGATGGTTAACCATATTTTGCCAACTTGATGGTGTATGAGTGCGAGTGTAGAACTAGGGAAGGAATTGCAAGATCCACAGGATATCAACAAATTGTTTTATACATTCTGTAAAGTTCCACTGAATGCGTTAGCATAATGCAAAATGAGGATATTAGATAACTCACCAGAAGCTCTTGTTGTTTGTCAGTCGCTGATCTCCCAATGACTTTGTAGAGCTCCACCAAATCTCCCAGCATGCCGTCCCCCAGCACTGGCAGCTGCATGGCGACAGATGCCAGGCAATGGCATAGACAGATCCGGGCAGAGTCCTGGGCACTGTGTAGCTGGGTCAGAAGAGATTCCACTACGGACTGACTCAGGTATGGCCGGCACTTTGCCAGCTTCACCATACAGGACAAGGCAGTCTGAAAGCACAAATGCACAAATTAGTAACCTATCACAACAACTTGAACACAAGGAAGTGGAATTCCCTTCCACAGTCGGTGGTCTCAGCGGGGAGCATCGATAGTTTCGAAAAACTAATAGATCACACCTGAACGACCACAACATACAGAGTTATACAATGTAATACTGACAGATAATCACACACATAGGTTGGACCTTTTTTCAACCTCACCTACTATGTAACATGGATCATAGTAGATAAGAGATGTCAGGGGGAGAACTTTATAACCAACATGCTTAGTCAGCACCTTTAAAGTCACATAACACATTTACACCAAGGCTATGTAAATACTGACCAACAGAAAGAAAGTCTATGCATAATGAAATACAGGGGGCTCTGAAGTGGTCTATGAAGAGGTCAAGCTACCAGGCAAAATGTTTACTGTAGCACCCAACAGTGCTTTCTTTGCAAGCCCAGCTTACATTTTTTTAAGCCACTACATTATGGATTAAAATAAGCTAGGTCAGTATTAAAAATACTCAGTACATTTCAGCAATACGTGTACAGTTCCCCATGTTTGACCCTTTCAAAACAGTGCAAGGACAAGAAAAATACCTGTGGATCTGTCAGAAAATCAGTGTGCACCTAACCTGCCATTTAAGCTGGCCATAGATGGTTCGAATCTTGGCTGGATCAGCGGGGACCGGCCAAGATTCGAACCATGTATGGGCAGGCTGAACATACCCAAGTTGATCAATCGTTCAACTTGGGTACAACCAGCCTGTCAGATTTTACATGCGATTATTGCTAGTGGCTATTATAGCCGCTAGCAGTAATCACTGTGTTCTCCTGGCCGTTCCCGCTGGGAGAACACAATGGCTGACTGTGTTGATGGGGGAATCGAGCAACCTGTGGTTGCAGGAAAGAAAATTGCTCCATCTATGGCCGGCTTTAGGCCGACAACAACGTAGGGGAGATTTACTTAAACTGGTGCACACAAAGTCTGGTGTAGCTGTGCAAAGTTACCAATCAGCTTCTAACGTCACCTTGTTCAATTAAGCTTTGACAATACAACCTAGAAGCGGATTGGTTACAATGCACAGCCACAACAGATTCTGTGCGAACCAGTTTTAGTAAATTACCCCCAATGCCTCTACTAAACTAAATCCTAAGCTGCATGGTCAGCTCAGCCTGCTGGACTACAGAACTCCACCTAACCCCGCACTTGTATACATCATTTTTTTCCCAGCAAAACAATGCCAAAGCCTTTACCCAAAACAGCCTACCCAAACAGTGTGTGTGGGAAAGGACTCTTGGAAGATGATATCATTCTGGGGGGTGTGCCTCTATGAACTGACCTCCGGCGTCTGATACTTCAAGGATTTATCAAAAGCCTAATGATGACGTCACAGGTAGAAATAAAAGCGGTTTCTTTCCACAGGAACAAGGTAAAAGAAAAAAAAAAAAAAAAGATAAAAAATGGTGAGACATGCTCTAGAGCACATGTGTCAAACACAAGGCCCGAGGGGTTGAATTCGGCCCTCCAGGCCATTTCATGTGGCCCTTGCACCCCTCCTCTGCAGCTGGATCAACCCCCTAGTTGTTGCCCCCACCTTGTCTCAGCAGAAGGGAGGAGGACAGGACTCCTCCACCAGATTCTGCACTTCTCCATGCAGCCATAGAGAGGCTCATATCCACGACCTCCCCTTCCTAACAGTTGGCAGCAGAGAGAAAGACAGAACTCCTCCTACAGGTCCTGTGCCTCTCAATGAATCCTCTACGCTTCCCCTAGTCTCAGCATTCAGCAGACTCCAGCCCTCCTCTGGTTCTCCTGCAGACCCTGGCACTTTCTGCTTTGCAGCTCCACCTGCAGCTTCTTCCCAGCACATGGTAAGGGAGTGCACTGGAATGTAAGGGAGGGTGGGGTGCTCTGGACATCTAGTCTTATGGATACAACTGGCCCTTTGAGGGTAACTATAATGCTGATGCGGCCTGTGATGAAATGTACTTTGACACTCTTGCTCTAGAGGAAGAGGGAAGAGAGGTTTGGGGGTAAATCTGGGTAATTCCTGGACATATCCTTTAAAAACCGTAAAGAATATGTTAAAGGGTTAAGGACATTTTTTTTCTTTATTCTTTTTAATAAGCTACACATGGACACTGGACTGAACACAGCGATTTCATGTTTACCACTTGAGTTCTGAGCTGAAGTCTCAAAAAGCAGCTGTTGTGCTAACCAGAGACTGAATGACTGACCCTCTTCCTTTCTACACCACCAGCATAGATGGCAAAGCAGTTTTTACATACATGCCATACCTGTGGGATTCCTGTGGAAGATGGAAAACAGTGTAGTAGACGCCACTACTCCAGGGATCTCCACCAGCTTCCAGGTCCCCTGCCGAGCAGCTGCCCTGCTATGTTTGTGAACAAGGAGGTTGCTTGGTCAGCACAGGCATTACTCAGGGAAGCAGTGTCTACTACAAGAAATTACCAGCTTCCACGGACATCCCACAGGGATGGTATATACATAATTACATTGGTCCAGATTGGAGCTATATAAGTATGTAAAAATTGTAAATAGTGAAATCACAGCCACTGAATTAATTGCATTACAAAACACAGGGTCATGTATAAACGTAAATTTGGAAAATAAAGATTTTCCACAAATATTAGATTTTCCCTGTAAAACAAAAGTGAACACCACATACCTTTAGTGTATGCTGAGCACCTGCGCTGTTATCCTGACTGCACAGAACAAGCAGAGATTCCAGACCATACACAGCATCCTTCTCCAGAGACAGCTGATCTGGTCATACGAAGAGAAAATAAAGAACACATATCAACTTTTTTTCCCCTGATATTACATAAAATACAGCATCTCACAAAAGTGAGTACACCCCTCACATTTTGCAATTCATTAACCACTTTCCCCTTCCTAACCAGACCAATTTTCAGCTTTCAGTGCTCTCACATTTTGAATGACAATTACTCAGTCATGCAACACTGTACCTATATGAAATTTTTGTCCTTTTTTTCACACAAATAGAGATTTCTTTTGGTGGTATTTAATCACCTCTGGGTTTATTTTTTGCGCTATAAAAGAAAAAAGACCAAAAATTCTGTAAAAAAATGCATTTTTCTTTGTTTCGGTTATAAAATTTTGCAAATTAGTAATTTTTCTTCATATATTTTGGCCAAAATTTATACCGCTACATATCTTTGGTAAAAATCAGGGATGTCCCGATACCACTTTTTTAGGACCGAGTACAAGTACCGATACTTTTTTTCAAGTACTCGCCGATACCGATTACCGATACTTTTTTTTTAATGTCACGTGACAGTTTTTTTTTTTTTTTTTTTTTAACAGTGCTTGCTTTTTTTTTGGGGGGGGGGGGGGGGGTGAACGTTGTATGTGTGTGTTATTTTTTTTTTTTTTACAATTTTTATTTTTTACAATAATATTTTTTTATTCTTTATTGTTTTTTTTTTTTGTTTTTTTTAATTAGCCCTTTTGGGGGGCTTTGGTGAGATATCAGGGGTCTTAACAGACCTCTGATATCTTCCCCTTGAGACAGAGAAAGAGACAGAGGATAGAGATTCCCCAGTCCCTTTCTCTGCAGCCTCAGCTGCACTGAGAATGAATGGAGAGAAGACAGCGGCTTCTCTCCATTCATAAACTGACACATCGTAATCACAGAAGATTACAATGTTTCAGTTATGTGAATGGACAGAGTCAGCTGACTATCCATACACAAAGGAAGGAGGAGGGGGACGGAGGAACGGAGGGGGAGAACGGAGGGGACAGATAAGGAGAGCAGAACGGAGGGGACAGATAAGGAGAGCAGAACGGAGGGGACAGATAAGGAGAGCAGAACGGAGGGGACAGCTGAGAGGGACAGATAAGGAGAGAGGAACGGAGGGGGACAGCGGAGTGGCACAGAGGAAAGGAGGGGGCATGGAGGAGGATGCAGTGACAGTCAGCTGTGAGCGATCACCGCTGTATGTCACTAAAGCAGCTGAAAGCCGGCGGGGGGAGAATCTTGTAACTCCCCCACGCGCCGATCACAGCTGTCCTCTAGGTATCGGGGGAAGCATCGGGAGCATTTGCCCGAGTACAAGTACTTGGGCAAATGCTCGGTATCGGTGCCGATACCGATACTAGTATCGGTATCGGGACAACCCTAGTAAAAATAATACAAATCGGTGTATATTATTTGGTCTTTGTGAACGTTATAGCGTCCACAAGATATGGTGCCAATCTCTGAAAAATGATCACACCTGAAGTACTGACGGCCTATCTCATTTCTTGAGACCCTAACAAGCCAGGAAAGTACAAATACCCCCAAATGATCCCTTTTTGGAAAGTAGACATTCAAAGGTATTTAGTAAGAGGCATGGTGAGTTTTTGGAAGTTGTAATTTTTTCCCACAATTCTTTGCAAAATAAAGATTTTTTTTTCTTTTTTCACAAAATTGTTATACAAGCAGGTTATTTCTCACACACAGCATATGCATAGCACAAATTACACACCAAAACACATTCTACTATTCCTCCTGAGTATGGCAATACCACATGTGTGAGACTTTTACACACCGTGGCCACATACAGAGGCCTAACATGCAGGGAGCGCCATCAGGCGTTCTTGGAGTATAAATTACACATATAATTTCTTCACTACCTCTTACACTTTTAAAGGCCCTGGAGAACCAGGACAATGGAAACGCCCCAAAAATGACCCCATTTTGGAAAGAAAATAACCCAATGTATAATCTATGAGGCATAATGAGTCTTTTGAACATGTTATTTTTTTCTACAAGTTTTTGGAAAATGTGTAAAGAAAATGAAAACACATTTTTTTTTACACAACGTTGTCTATTTACACAATGTTTCTAACACATTGCAAGTACATACCAAAATTACACCCCAAAATAGATTCTCCTACTCCTCCTGAGTACGGCGATAACACATGTGTGAGACTTTTCCACAGCCTGGCCACATACAGAGGACCAACATGCAGGGAGCACCGTCAGGTGTTCTAGGAGCATAAATGTCAAATCTAATTTGACTACCTATTACACTTTTGTGAGGCACTGTAGTGGCAGGGATGTGGCATGGATGATAACTGATGTGGCATGGATGAGCATGAGCCGGGTATGGGGATGGCTGAGCATGAATGAGTATGGCTGAGTATGGCTGGGTATGGCAGAGTACGGATGGGTACGGCTGAGTATGGCTGGGTATAGATGGGATGGCTGGGTATGGCTGAGTACGGCGGAGTACGGCGGAGTACGGCGGAGTACGGCGGAGTACGTTGGAGTACGTTGGAGTACGGCGGAGTACGTTGGAGTACGGCGGAGTACGTTGGAGTACGGCGGAGTACGGCGGAGTATAGATGGGATGGCTGAGCATTGATGGATGGATGAGTATTGCTGAGGATGGATGGCTGAGCGGGGATGGATGGATGAGTATACCGAATATGGATGGGTATGCCGAGTATGGATGGGTATGCCGAGTATGGATGGGTATGCCGAGTATGGATGGGTATGCCGAGTATGGATGGGTATGCCGAGTATGGATGGGTATGCCGAGTATGGATGGGTATGCCGAGTATGGATGGGTATGCCGAGTATGGATGGGTATGCCGAGTATGGATGGGTATGCCGAGTATGGATGGGTATGCAGAGTATGGATGGATGGGTATGGATGGCTGAGCATGGATGGATGGATGAGTATGCAGAGTATGGATGAGTATGGATGGGTGAGCATAGATGACTGGATGAGTATGCCGAGTATGGATGAGGATGGATGGATGAGTATGCTGAGTATGGATAGCTGAGCATGGATAGATGGATGAGTATGCTGAGTATGGATGGGTGAGCATGGATGGGTGAGCATGGATGGGTGGATGAGTATGGATGGGTGAGCATGGATGGATGGATGAGTATGCATGGGTGAGCATGGATGGATGAGTATGCCGAGTATGGATGAGGATGGATGGATGAGTATGCCGAGTATGGATGAGGATGGATGGATGAGTATGCCGAGTATGGATGAGGATGGATGGATGAGTATGCCGAGTATGGATGGGTATGCTGAGCATGGATGGCTGAGTATGCCGAGTATGGATGGCTGAGAATGGATGGATGAGTATGGATGGATGAGCATGGATGGATGAGCATGGAAAAATGGATGAGGATGGATGGGTGAGTATGGATGGGTGAGCATGGATGTATGAGTATGCTGAGTATGGATGGGTATGCTGAGCATGGATGGCTGAGCATGGATGGATGGATGAGTATACCGAGTATGGATGGGTGAGCATGGATGGATGGATGAATATGCTGAGTATGGATGGGTGAGCATGGATGGATGGATGTGTATGCTGAGTATGGATGGATGGATGTGTATGCTGAGTATGGATGGGTGAGCATGGATGGGTATGCTGAGCATGGATGGCTGGGTATGGATGGATGGCTGGAATGGGCACAGAGCAGCGCTGTGGGCACTGATATCTCCCCTCGCACTGTACCAATAGGTACGGGGAGGGGAGAGAGGAACCGGACGTGACGTCGGTTTGTTTACAAGTGATCGCTCCGTCATTTGATGGAATGATCACGTGGTAAATGGCCGCTGTCAGCGGCCATTTACCCTGATCCGTGATGCGCCGGGTCCTCTGGACCAGGCAGGCACGGACGCTCCCGGGGGCGCGCAAGAGCGGGATTCTGGGAGGACGTCATAGTACACCCTCCCAGAGTTATCCGACCGCGCTGCAGCCGTCATTCGGCTATAGCGCGGTCGGCAAGCGGTTAAGAGCAGTTTCACACCAAGGCACAGGGGTGTCGGCGGTAAAGCGACACTAGTTTTAGCGACGCTTTACCGTTGTTTTAGAGGCGGTTTTTCGGCCACTAGCGGGGCGCTTTTAACCCCCGCTAGCGGCCACATAAAGGGTTAATACACTGCTCCTAAAGCGCCTCAAAAGATGCTGCTTGCAGGACATTTTTTTAACGTCCCGCAATCGCACCGCCCCAGTGTGAAAGCCCGAGGGCTTTCACACTGGAGTGACAGAAGAGGCGCTTTACAGGCGCTATTTTTAGGCCATAACGCCTCAGTGTGAAAGTAGCCTAACACGAACTTCTATCACTCCTCCTATCAGCATGCTCCTCCTTACACTGCACCACACCTGATTGGCGCCTTGTGCTGCTCTCTCTGAGCCCCGATTTACACGGACAACACAAAACACAATCTACAATTACTTTCATAAATATATTTTCACACATATGTAAGAGTTTCAAAAACATCACTATAGTTCCTCTTTAAAAGAAGTTGCAATCTTACCTATATCTTGACAAGATGAGACAATATTAGTGAGAACCGTCACTCCATGTGCAGCAATGCTGCGGTTACTGTGGTAACTGCACTCCTGTGCCAGCTTTAGCAAATCTGTGTACCTGGAGGTGCCAGAAGTGGCCCCTAGAAGAGATGAAACAGTTAAATTATTGGCGAACTAGATCCATCACATTTATGAAAATACACCCCAATTGCGGGGTGGTATTGTAGGTTGCTCATTTGCCTCTAAGAACTTAAATGTTATATCTGACTATGGTCCACACCACCTTTAAAACATGGAGGAATGCTTTAAATCACTCTCTGCTAATAAATACTTTATCTACAGCACACAGTACATTAGCACGATGGTCACTGGGAAAGAATGCTCCTGGCATTTGGGGTCATTGGGAAGAATACTCCTGGCATTTGGGGCCACTGGGAAGAATGCTCCTGGCATTGGGGCCACTGGGAAGAATGCTCCTGGCATTTGGGGCCACTGGGAAGAATGCTCCTGGCATTTGGGGCCACTGGGAAGAATGCTCCTGGCATTTGGGGCCACTGGGAAGAATGCTCCTGGCATTTGGGGCCACTGGGAAGAATGCTCCTGGCATTTGGGGCCACTGGGAAGAATGCTCCTGGCATTTGGGGCCACTGAGAAGAATGCTCCTGGCATTTGGGGCCACTGAGAAGAATGCTCCTGGCATTTGGGGCCACTGGGAAGAATGCTCCTGGCATTTGGGGCCACTGGGAAGAATGCTCCTGGCATTTGGGGCCACTGGGAAGAATGCTCCTGGCATTTGGGGCCACTGGGAAGAATGCTCCTGGCATTTGGGGCCACTGGGAAGAATGCTCCTGGCATTTGGGGCCACTGGGAAGAATGCTCCTGGCATTTGGGGCCACTGGGAAGAATGCTCCTGGCATTTGGGGCCACTGGGAAGAATGCTCCTGGCATTTGGGGCCACTGGGAAGAATGCTCCTGGCATTTGGGGCCACTGGGAAGAATGCTCCTGGCATTTGGGGCCACTGGGAAGAATGCTCCTGGCATTTGGGGCCACTGGGAAGAATGCTCCTGGCATTTGGGGCCACTGGGAAGAATGCTCCTGGCATTTGGGGCCACTGGGAAGAATGCTCCTGGCATTTGGGGCCACTGGGAAGAATGCTCCTGGCATTTGGGGCCACTGGGAAGAATGCTCCTGGCATTTGGGGCCACTGGGAAGAATGCTCCTGGCATTTGGGGCCACTGGGAAGAATGCTCCTGGCATTTGGGGCCACTGGGAAGAATGCTCCTGGCATTTGGGGCCACTGGGAAGAATGCTCCTGGCATTTGGGGCCACTGGGAAGAATGCTCCTGGCATTTGGGGCCACTGGGAAGAATGCTCCTGGCATTTGGGGCCACTGGGAAGAATGCTCCTGGCATTTGGGGCCATTGGGAAGAATGCTCCTTGCCTTTTGGGTCATTGGGAAGAATGCTCCTTGTCTTTGGGGTCATCGGGAAGAATGCTCCTGGTATTTGGGGTCATTGAGAAGAATGCTCCTTGCATTTGGGGTCATTGGGAAGAATTCTCCTTACATTTATGGTTGGGGAAAGTATGCTGCCTTTACAGATAGCTAAAAGGATCAGTGTCAGTGGTTACTTATCATCAGAGAGGCAGAAATTGCTCAAGGAACCCTTTAGCAACCTCTATGCAGCTCAGGCCAAGAAAGGCTGGTGTACACAGCTGTACAGTAATAAGCAATAGATTTGTGTGATCAGGCCACGTAGGATTAACTATACAGCTATAAGGGGATTTTCATACATGCAGGAAAACACCTCTATTTATAAAGAAAGGGGTAACAAACCTTTCATGTAGCAGGTCATCCATTTAGAGCAGAGTAAGGGCACTTCAGAGATGAAGGGTCACAACAATGTCAATATTACAAGTACATCTTATCTTATTATAAGTACATCTACATGATTACTAAGCAAAGTAGACAATTATCAGCACTATTGTTCTTCTGGGTGTTCGCACCATAATTCTCAAGGCATAAGAGGAAAGAGATGGGGGGGGGGGTGTATTCACAGACCAGTTCTGTGTAAGTGATATTTGTTATTTAGGCTCTGTTCACATCTAGGCATTTTGTTTTCAGGGAGAAAGTCGCACGATTTTTGCCACGATTTTGTACAGGTCAAAAGGTCACCAATGTAAAAAGCAGAAAACGCCCGTAATCTCCCAAAAAAGAAGCTCATGTACTTTGAGCTTCAGGCGTTTTGCTTCAGATGACAAAACACTCAGATGTGAAGAGGGGCTATTGAAATGAATGGGATTTGTCTTGCTGGGTGTTTTTAGAGCTGAGGCTTACAGCAGAAAAACACCCAAAAAAACGCCTAAGTGTCAACAGAGCCTTAATGTAATGGAAAATAATAAAGGGACTGCCCTTCCTTTTACTTATTAAGAGGAGGGAAGGAAGATCTAAATTGTGTTTCTGCTGCCTCCACTCATTGGTTGAGTCACACAGAGAATTGTGGCATATCCCTGCGAGCTAATAAAAAGGCAGGATGACTCAATGCCTTATTTCTGGTTGGGATTTACTTGATTATAGCCAGCATTACCTGAGAAATCTGAACGCAAGGTCATTACTGTTACCCTGAGATAAGCCTTCAATAGCAAACAGCCTTGAAAGATAAAAGTAGGCATGTTATCGGATAGTATGCTTGTTCAAGGAAATTTTGTGGAGTGAAGCAGACTGTAGTGTAGGGGACATCAGCACTGGATGGGGGAGGAGTGAGGAGTGGTGGACGGTGGGGTAGAGTGGAATGGAGGCATTCAGACCAAGAGGGAGGGGGGGGGGGGTTAGTGCCATGTTTCCTTTACATCTAGTCCTGGCATCACAGGAATAAAAAAAAAGTCAAATAAAAGCCCTTAACGTTTAAAGCTGAAGTTTAGCAGAAGAAAAAAATCTCCCTAAAGCTTTAGGCCATCACTTACCAATAATGAAATATGTCCCAAGTCGTGCAGGCAGCTAGGCTGTGGACAAATCTCTACTGTATGGATTCCTGTCCTGTCTCTGAACTTCCAGCGCTGCAATGCTTAACGGCTTTAGAACTTCAGGCAGAGCAGCAGTACAGATGGTCCGACGGGGACATGCCCCCTCCTTCCTCCTCCATTGAGAAAAGTTAGTTAATTGATTACACTGCGGGTAATATGATCTGTGAATGGAGGAGAGTCTGATCAGTCACAGGATTGCCTCTACCATTCACAGATCTTGTTACAAGCAGTGTAATCAGTGGAAGAACATTTCTCAGTGGAGGAGGGAGATTGGGGCGTGTCCCAATCGGACCAACTGTACTGATGTTATGCTTGAAGACCCGAGGCTGTTAATTATCGCACTGGACGTTCTAAGACAGGATGAGGACAGGCACCTCCTGCAGTGAAGATTTACTCCAGGACCTGGCTGTCTGCACAACATGGTACATACTTCATTACAGGTGAGAGATGACTTAAACTGTAGAGAAAACATGTTTTTCTTTTTTTTATTTAGTTAAAAACTTTATTATTCATCTCATTTAACTTTATATGCTGTCCCATTTTATCTACACTCCTCCTTTGCACACCCTGGAAACTGCAATATTATAATACAGTTTTGTACTCTTAATGGGAAGATTGTACCTTGTGTCGTGTTGAAGTATTGCTTAATGCAGATGCTCCCAGACAGAGTAGACAGAACGGAGACCATACCCAGCTTCAGGCTGTCATATGGGGTTTGCAGGGCACACTCACACAGGGCCTGGAAAAAAAAATATAAATCTGCTCATCTGCTGCAAGGATATCCCAATTCATACACAAAGTGCAGCCACCAGGGGGAGATTTTTCCAAAGTGTGATTCCTACGCATTTACATGGAGAGAGCAGCCCATGCATTAATCTTTTTTTTTTTTTTTTTTCGTTCAACCAACAAGAAAATAAATAAATAATAATTTTTTTTTTTTTAAATCTACACCTACATGGTCATCAAGAGAGAAACGTCTGACAGATTAAAAGGTCATTCACACCACACGTGGGGGGACTGCATTGGGCTGCTATTCCAGTGCAGTCCCATCGCATGACAAGGCAAGAAGACCTGTCTCCTGTGTCAGCGGTTCACACCACTGCGCTGTGGAGGGGTGGGGGCAATGTGCGCTGAAAAAAAAGTTACCGCAAGCAGTATGTTTTTCCAGCACAGTGCGAGGCAATCCGCTGCCTTGCACTGTGCGACTGCCATTTCAGCTTAATGAAATTTGTCTCTGTGACATTTCATTAAAGTTCATAAAAAAAAAAAGTAAACTGTGCAATGCGCCAAGATCAGTGCATCGGCACTGCTACAACCCTGCCGGACTGCACAGTACACAAGCCACTGCATTGTAACAAGTTAAAAATTAACCAATCAGAATTTCACTGTAAATCGGACATGTTACTGCTCCTGTATAATATCACTTCCTTTCTAAAAAAAAAAGTCCTGGCTACATACAAACTGATATTTCCCATACCAGTTGCAACATAAATAAAACGGAGGAAAGTGCGTCATCTTGTGGCCACATGTCACACAAAATCAATACACACGTAAAATGATCTTCATTTTAACAAGCGGCTAAGCAGCAGGTCTACAAGTGGCAGGAGATGCCAGAATCAAATTTAATTTATGGCAGTTAGCCATGCCAGCATTTATTCCAGAAAAATCTATATTTTTTAAAAATGTATTTGCTTAACTAATATTGCACAGTTTTAGACTGGGGCCTCAATTTAACCTGTGCAGTATAGTCATGCAATGCAACAGAGCACATCAGTGCAGTCAGACATTCTGGGGGTTATTTACTAAAGGCAAATCCAGTTTGCACTACAAGTGCACATGGAAGTAAAGTCACTGTAGATCTGAGGGGAAGAGCTGAAATGAGGGGAAACTCTGCTGATTTTATCACCCATTCATGTGCAAGCAAAAATGCTATTTTTTATTTTCCTTGCACGTTCTCCTCAGATCTACAGCGACTGCACCTCCAAGTGCACTTGTAGTGCAAAGTGGATTTGGCTTTGGTAAATAACCCCCCATAATTCACCAGCAGAGCGCCCCCACACATCACAGCTAACTCTATAACCCATCACATGAGGCGCTTTGGAACTTACGCGGTCCACAGGGATCCTACAGAAAAAAAAAATTCTTTAAAAAAAAGCCGGTGAAGAAAAAATATATTTCTTAAGACTGGTTTCCATTATTTAAATCACATGTCAAACACAAGGCCCGCAGGCCAAATCCAGCCTTCCAGGCTAATTCATGTGGCCCTCGCATCTCTCCTGCAGTTGCAGCACCCCCCCCCCCCCTCTCGTCTCCACCCCCACCTTGTCTCAGCAATCAGCAGCAGAGAGCAGAGAGGACAGAACTCCTCTGCCAGATCCAGCACTTCTGCATGCAGCTGCGGAATGGCTAGTCTTTGCTCACGTCTCAGCAGTCGCAGGCAAAAGGGAGGACAGAACTCAAACTACAGATCCTGCACCTCTCAGCACCCCTCGTCTCCAACTCCCCTGGTCTCAGCATTCAGCAGACTCCGACAGCTAACTCCAGCCCTCCTGTGGTCCTCCTCTGGACCCTGTACTTTGCTTCCCAGCTCTGCCCCCATTTTCTTTCTGGCAGCAGAACAAGGGTAGTGCATTTTGATGCAAGGGAGATGAGGGACTCTTGACTTCTGATGTTGAGGGGCTTTTGACATCTGATGTAAAGGGGGGGCGGGGGGGGGTGCTCTAAACAACTGCTTATAATTATGAGAATACTACAATACTATGCCAGTTTAAAAGGAGGGTCACACACTGCTAGTATCATCCAAGAAACTTTATTGGCTACGGCTTAGACAGAACACCATGACAAAACCATGCTCTGTCCGAGCAGTCTCCAATAAAGTTTCTTGGATGATACAAGCAGTGTGCGACCCTCCTTTTCAGACTTGAAGTGTTAGAGGGCTCAATGCTGGTCTGCACCTGCCTTTCCCAGCTTAAATGATTACTAAAACCAGTAATAATCAAATGCAGAGGCAATTAATTAATATGATAAAGAGTGGTTACATTTATATAGTCTTACATTTACAACTGTCCCTTTGGGGGCAACCATAATGCTAAAACGGCCCGTGATGAAATCGAATTTGACACTTATTTCTATCACACTATCTTACTTTTCCTGTACTGTCAATCCCATTCTCTAAAGATTACCCCCCCCAGATCTTCTATAGTAGATATTGCTGAGAAAAAAAAATGTATTTTTATTTTTCAATGTATGCTTTATTAAGAAAATGTATAGTAAAAATCCATATCTTCATACTGGTCGAGTTACATGGAGCTGCAAGTGCAAAAAAAATGATGTAATATTTTTAATAAGGACTTGTTCACACTGTGTGCAGAGAGCTGTGTTTTTTTCTGCACTGGTTAAATGCAGGTCACCGCTAGAGTACATTGTTTTCTATGTGACCGATTCATAGCACAACACTGGTGTGATATGTGGTGGGGAAAAATGCAGCATGTAGCATGGAAATTATCCTTTCATTTATGAGGTCTGCCTATTCTGCTAGTTATGGAACATGTGACTTCCAATGTTAATGAACTGTCTGCCTGCAAAAAAAAAAAAAAAATAATAATAATTCCCCCACCAGTCTGAAACCCCAAGTTTCACTCCCTAAGAGAAATGGCATACTCAGAATCACAGTCAGAAGGGAGGTATCGTTATAATTTATGGGCTACTACTCAGTACACCCATTTTTGTATATGCTGGAAAGGGACAAGGATTCAGATGATACCCATGTAGAGCAAATGGCATAAACTTTATCATACCTCCTTTGTGGGCATACTTAGTATAATTTTATTCGAGGCTCATCTCAAAGTTTTAACGAGATGGTAACTTCCTCTCCTTTATGCTTTAGGTGATGTGATCATTTAGGTAATATTTTGTGGGAGTGCCCTTGATACGAAGGGTCACTTGGGCTTCTGTACAGTAATCTCCACAAATTGCATCACTTGATAATCCTACTGCAACCGTTTCACATAATCAGCAACAATTAGAGTTGTTTATGCTTTTGGCAGCCAAAATCACTATTGCCAGATCATGGAAGAAGTCCACAGTGTCTCATTCCATGCTACCACGTACCATGGCTTATGGTACATGAACAGATTGCTAATATTGTGAATGACACCAAGAGGCAGTTTGAGGTGGTCTGGAATCCCAGGGGCCCAATATGTGAATGTTTCACCCAGGGCTGAAACAACTATTCGACAACTAATCGATTATGAAATTAATCGATTACTATTTTCATAATCAATTCATCGGCCAGTAACATAATGAGGTTAAAAAACTAAAATGAGCCCTTTATAGTACAAAAAGAGCAAATAATCTCTACTGTAAATATTACTTTCACAGTTCTACAGTAAAAAAAATAAAAATGAACCTCTTACAGTAGTGATTATTTGCTTTTTTTGTACTATAAAGGGATAAAGGGCTATTTTTAGTTTTTTTAACCCCATTATGTTACTAAATGTCTTATACCTGGAACACAGCTATGTGTTTTTTGGTGCTTTTTGCAGAAACGCACTACAGTTCATTTACATGGTTTCCTATGGGTTATGTTCACATCTATGCTTTTTTCAGCCACTGCATATTTGGAAAGGGTCAGGGACTTTTTTTTAACCCGAAACTGTGCTTTTTTTGGTTCAATATACCTCAATGGAGAAGCTGCAGGAAAAACATGTAATGCGTTTTTGCAGCAATTTGTGTTTCTTAATTTGCCCAACAAATTGGCCAAAAAAAATGCAAAAATGCAAATCGCAGCAAAATCACGTGCGCAAAAATCAAAATGCACAGCAAAAAGCACTGTAGAATACAGATCAAAAGCAAACTGCATAGGTGTGTACCAAGCCGAAAGCTGGCTGCACGGATCAATTTTCATATGAGAATATTTGAAAAATCTTTGTACATTCGCTTTTCACTTTTTTTTTAATATTCTGTTTTTAAAATTAATGTAATTTCTGAACGAAAACCACATACACTGTCTGAAAATTCCTTTGACCAAGAAGTTTTCTATTATTTCCAAATCTTCTCATCACTGTGGTTAAAAATGAACGTCAATTTAACCCCACTAACGATTAGAAAATCAAACTAACATTCTTTAACCACTTGAGCCCCGGACCATTATGCTGCCTAAGGACCAGAGGTCTTTTTCCAATTTGGCACTGCGTCGCTTTAACTGCTAATTGCGCGGTCATGCAATGCTGTACCCAAACGAAATTTGCGTCCTTTTCTTCCCACAAATAGAGCTTTCTTTTGATGGTATTTGATCACCTCTGCCGTTTTTATTTTTTGCGCTATAAACGGAAAAAGACCGAAAATTTTGAAAAAAAATGATATTTTCTACTTTTTGTTATAAAAAAAATCCAATAAACTAAATTTTAGTCATACATTTAGGCCAAAATGTATTCGGCCACATGTCTTTGGTAAAAAAAATGTCAATAAGCGTATATTTATTGGTTTGCGCAAAAGTTATAGCGTCTACAAACTAGGGTACATTTTCTGTAATTTACACAGCTTTTAGTTTATGACTGCCTATGTCATTTCTTGAGGTGCTAAAATGGCAGGGCAGTACAAACCCCCCCCAAATGACCCCATTTTGGAAAGTAGATACCCCAAGGAAATTGCTGAGAGGCATGTTGAACCCATTGAATATTTATTTTTTTTGTCCCAAGTGATTGAAAAATGACAAAAAAAAAAAAAAAAATATTTACAAAAAGTTGTCACTAAATGATATATTGCTCACACAGGCCATGGGCCTATGTGGAATTGCACCCCAAAATACATTCAGCTGCTTCTCCTGAGTATGGGGATACCACATGTGTGGGACTTTTTGGGAGCCTAGCCGCGTACGGGGCCCCGAAAACCAATCACCGCCTTCAGGATTTCTAAGAGTGTAAATTTTTGATTTCACTCTTCACTGCCTATCACAGTTTCGGAGGCCATGGAATGCCCAGGTGGCACAAAACCCCCCAAAATGACCCCATTTTGGAAAGTAGACACCCCAAGCTATTTGCTGAGAGGCATATTGAGTCCATAGAATATTTTATATTTTGACACAAATTGCGGGAAAGTGACACTTTTTTTTTTTTTTTTTTTCATAAAGTTGTCACTAAATGATATATTGCTCACACAGGCCATGGGCATATGTGGAATTGCACCCCAAAATACATTCAGCTGCTTCTCCTGAGTATGGGGATAACCAATCACTGCCTTCAGGATTTCTAAGGGTGAAAATTTTTGATTTCACTCTTTACTGCCTATCACAGGTTCGGAGGCCTTGGAATGCCCAGGTGGCACAAACCCCCCCCAAATGACCCCATTTTGGAAAGTAGACACCCCAAGCTATTTGCTGAGAGGCATGGTGAGTATTTTGCAGCTCTCATTTGTTTTTGAAAATGAAGAAAGACAAGAAAAAACATTTTTTTTTTCTTTTTTCAATTTTCAAAACTTTGTGACAAAAAGTGAGGTCTGCAAAATACTCACTATACCTCTCAGCAAATAGCTTGGGGTGTCTACTTTCCAAAATGGGGTCATTTGGGGGGGTTTTGTGCCACCTGGGCATTCCATGGCCTCCGAAACTGTGATAGGCAGTGAAGAGTGAAATCAAAAATTCACGCCCTTAGAAAGCCTGAAGGCGGTGCTTGGTTTTCGGGGTCCCGTACGCGGCTAGGCTCCCAAAAAGTCTCACACATGTGGTATCCCCGTACTCAGGAGAAGCAGCAGAATGTATTTTGGGGTGTCATTTCACATATTTCCATGGCATGTTTGAGCAATATATCATTTAGTGACAACTTTGTGCCAAAAAAAAAAAAAAAAAAATTTGTCTCTTTCCCGCAACTTGTGTCGCAATATAAAATATTCCATGGACTCGACATGACTCTCAGCAAATAGCTTGGGGTGTCTACTTTCCAAAATGGGGTCATTTGGGGGGGTTTTGAACTGTCCTGGCATTTTATGCACAACATTTAGAAGCTTATGTCACACATCACCCACTCTTCTAACCACTTGAAGGCAAAGCCCTTTCTGACACTTATTGTTTACATGAAAAAGTTTTTTTTTTTTTGCAAAAAAATTACTTTGAACCCCCAAACATTATATATTTTTTTAAAGCAAATGCCCTACAGATTAAAATGGTGGGTGTTTCATTTTTTTTTTCACACAGTAATTGCGCAGCGATTTTTCAAACGCATTTTTTGGGGAAAAAACACACTTTTTTAAATTTTAATGCACTAAAACACACTATATTGCCCAAATGTTTGATGAAATAAAAAAGATGATCTTAGGCGGAGTACATGGATACCAAACATGACATGCTTTAAAATTGCACACAAACGTGCAGTGGCAACAAAATAAATACATGTTTTACAGGTTACCACTTTAGATTTACAGAGGTGGTCTACTGGAAAAATTACTGCACTCGATCTGGCCTTCGCGGTGATACCTCACATGCATGGTGCAATTGCTGTTTACGTTTGACGACAGACCGCCGCTTGCGTTCGCCTTAGCGCGAGAGCAGGGGGCGACAGGGGTGCTTTTTTTTTTTTTTTTTTTTCTTTATTATTTTTTTGCTTTTTTAATCTTACTTTTAAACTGTTCCTTTCATATTTTTTTTTTTTAATCATTTTTATTGTTATCTCGGGGAATGTAAATATCCCCTATGATAGCAATAGGTAGTGACAGGTACTCTTTTTTGAAAAAATTGGGGTCTATTAGACCCTAGATCTCTCCTCTGCCCTCAAAGCATCTGACCACACCAAGATCGGTGTGATAAAATGCTTCCCCAATTTCCCAATGGCGCTATTTACATCCGGCGAAATCTAAGTCATGAAATGCTCGTAGCTTCCGGTTTCCTAGGCCATAGAGATGTTTGGAGCCACTCTGGTCTCTGATCAGCTCTATGGTCAGCTGGCTGAATCACCGGCTGCATTCTCAGGTTCCCTGTTGAGACAGGAGAGCCAGAGAAAAACACGAAAGACGGTGGGGGGGGGCATTCCCTCCCACGGCTTGTAAAAGCAGTCTAGAGGCTAATTAGCCGCTAGGATTGCTTTTACATGAAAGCCGACCGCTGGCTGAAAAGAATGATACCAAGATGATACCTAAACCTACAGGCATCATTCTGGTATAACCACTCAAAGTCGTGAATGGCGTACCTGAAGACAAAAAAATGGTTAACAATGGTTAACAATAAAGCACAGTAAACAGTAAAGTATAAATAATTACATACCTGAAAAATAAACATGATAAAACATAATAACAATAACAATAAAACATTGCAGAATAGAATACAGTAAAAAAAGAGCAGAACAATAGAGAGAGAGAATAGAGAGAGAGAGAACAATAAAACGACAACTATTTTTTTTTATTTTATATATATTTTTTTTTTTTACACTTTTTTAACGGTAACCGGTTCCAGGTTCGGGTCTCTCAAAATGCGATGGCATCTTGGGAGACCCTGTGAAAGTGTGTCCTAGTCTGTGCAATGCTGTACCCTACGCTAATACTCAACTAGTGAATGGTAGCGTTCAAAACATTCACCAATGCAAAGACCAGGATTGTCAGGACAGGAGGGACAATAATAGCGGGTGTCACGCCTATATCCGCGCTTGCTGCAGACACAACATCTTTTTTGGGGGGTTCGCTGGGTAGGGGTACTCGGGAGGACATAAAAATGCCTCTCATGCAGCCGACTGCATTTGGTTGGGGATGTGAATGGGGGAAGTACGGGCGCTGCAGAAGCGGTGGGTTCCCAATTAGGATTGGCGAATGCAGCAGGAAGGGCATTATGGGCACGACGGGCCGGTGTTTGTCTTTTTGGTGTCAGCGGGACACTACTTGTGCTTGCCACCTCACCAGCTTGAACTGCACTTATGGGACTCGCCACGTCACCAAGTGTTACTGCAGTGCTGGTTTGGCTACGACCGGGGTGTACTACGCCGCTGGCGCTTGCCAGTTCCCCAAAACGCTACCAAAAAAACTGTTAGCGATCGCAGGGATCAGGCCTGACTCTGCGAACGCTGCAGTTATGCGTTTAGAGTTTTGTAAGTGACAGTGATCGATCGATACTGCACTTGGGTGGGCTGGGCCGGGCGGAGGGGCAAAACGCAGGTGCTAGCAGGTATCTGGGCTGATCCCGCTAACACTGCGTTTTGGGAACCCTAAACTGCTGGTGACGCTAGTATAGATCTGATCGGATCAGATATTGATCCGATCAGATACTATACCACTAAGGGAGGTGTACGGTGCGTGCGTGGGTGTTAGCGGTACTGGCGCTAACCTGACGCTGCCTGGAGCTGGTGCTTGCCAGTTCACCAAAATGCTACCAAAAAAACTGTTAGCGATCGCAGGGATCAGGCCTGACTCTGTGAACGCTGCAGTTATGCGTTTAGTGTTCTGTAAGTGACAGTGATCGATCGATACTGCACTTGGGTGGTCTGGGCTGGGCCGGGCGGAGGGGCAAAACGCAGGTGCTAGCAGGTATCTGGGCTGATCCCGCTAACACTGCGTTTTTGGGAACCCTAAACTGCTGGGGACGCTAGTATAGATCTGATCGGATTAGATATTGATCCGTTCAGATACTATACCACTAAGGGAGGTGTACGGTGCGTGCGTGGGTGTTAGCGGTACTGGCGCTAACCTGACGCTGCCTGGGGCTGGTGCTTGCCAGTTCACCAAAATGCTACCAAAAAAACTGTTAGCGATCGCAGGGATCAGGCCTGACTCTGCGAACGCTGCAGTTATGCGTTTAGTGTTTTGTAAGTGACAGTGATCGATCGATACTGCACTTGGGTGGGCTGGGCTGGGCTGGGCGGAGGCGCAAAACGCAGGTGCTAGCAGGTATCTGGGCTGATCCCGCTAACACTGCGTTTTTGGGAACCCTAAACTGCTGGGGACGCTAGTATAGATCTGATCGGATCAGATATTGATCCGATCAGATACTATACCACTAAGGGAGGTGTATGCTGCGCGCGTGGGTGTTAGCGGTACTGGCGCTAATCTGACGCTGCCTGGGGCGACGCATATCACCGCCGGGCGATTAGGGGGCTAAACCTTTATTCGGTAATAAACGGCGGGTGCCCTGACACTATAAAAAATAAACAAACTAACCAGCGTCAACCGTAACGGTTATACGGTGATCAGTGGTGAAAGGGTTAACTAGGGGGCAATCAAGGGGTTAAAACATTAGGTAGTATATGGGGGTCCCTGACACTATAAAACGCTGACGGCGAACCTAAATATTTACCTCACTAACTAGCGTCACCAGCGACACTAATACAGCGATCAGAAAAATGATCGCTTAGTGACACTGGTGACGGGGGGTGATCAAGGGGTTAAAACTTTATTAGGGGGGGTTAGGGGGGTACCCTAGACCTACAGGGGGGTAACAGTAACTGTGCTAACACAGTAACTGTCACAAACTGACACCTAGCAGTAATCAGAAAAAAAAAAAACTGCTGGTGTCAGTTTGTGACAGGGGGGGGGGGGTGATCGGGGGGGATCGGGGGGGGGAATCGGGATGTAATGTGTGCCTGGCATGTTCTACTGTGTGTGTGTGTGTGTTGGTGCAGTCACTTACATGTCGTCTCTCCTCGGGCCGGAACGGAAACTACCGACCCGAGGGGAGATGACATCATTTCCTTTGCTGCTGTTTAGCATACAGCAGCAAAGGAGTGTTCCCATTGGCCGGCGGCGATCGCGAGGGGGGGGCCATGAACGGATGGCCTCCCCCTCGTCTCCGATCGCCGGGGGACAAAACGGGACCGCCTCGGGCGGCGGGGGGGGTCCGATCGGACCCCCCACCCGCAGGAGGCAAATCACGTACCATGTACGTGATTTTGCCTGCCCGTGCGCCTTGCCGACGTACATCGGCGTGAGGCGGTCGTCAAGTGGTTAAATTACATTTTTTTGAAGGAAGACATTGCTTGTTTTTTAAATAAAAAAAATGTGATCATCATTTCCTTTGCTGCTGTTTAGCATACAGCAGCAAAGGAGTGTTCCCATTGGCCGGCGGCGATCGCGAGGGGGGGGCCACGAACGGATGGCCTCCCCCTCGTCTCCGATCGCCGGGGGACAAAACGGGACCACCTCGGGCGGCGGGGGGGGGGGGGGGTCCGATCGGACCCCCCACCCGCGGAAGGCAAATCACGTACCATGTACGTGATTTTGCCTGCCCGTGCCGCCTTGCCGACGTACATCGGCGTGAGGCGGTCGTCAAGTGGTTAAATTACATTTTTTTGAAGGAAGACATTGCTTGTTTTTTTAAATAAAAAAAATGTGATCTCTGAGTGTGATGATATTTACCAGATTCACCCTTTAATAGTATATCTCTCCTCTAACAGTATATACAGTATATCTCCTCTAATAGTATATACAGTATATCTCCGCTAATAGTATATATCTCTCCTCTAATAGTATATACAGTATCTCTCCTCTAAGAGTATATACAGTATATATATATATATCTCCTCTACTAGTATATACAGTATATATCTCTTCTGTCTGTTATTCTCAGAGTGGATTAGAGATTTTGCTCCCTAACCATATAGTTGGTTATTTACATTTACCACTGCATAGAGATATTGAAGAATAAATTGCCTTTTTTTTAAACTTTACATATTAACTAAATTATACACCACACTTCCTTTTAAGGTTATTAACTGATTAATGGAAACAATAATCGGCCAACTAATCGATTATGAAAATAATCGTTAGTTGCAGCCCTAGTTTCACTCTTCATTTGAGGTGTAGTCATAGGTCGAATGGGGCTTTACTGTCCTTTAAAGGGAGTTTTTTCTTTCGCTTTTCCTTTTTTTTTTTTTACTTTTATATCTTTCTTCAGTTTCATTGTATCTTTAGGTTAATTATCTCTGTGACAGATTTTGTTGTAAAGAACAGTGATTAGTGAGAATATTCTGTAGCTTAACTGTATCACAGGTCTCATACCTGCTGCACATGGTAGTTTTCTTTTATTACGATTTATGGATGACTACAAGTTCTTCAGTATCTAAAATACTATTGTATTGCCCTGCTAAGCTGCTTCAGTACATTGTCACTGGGTGCTGCGAATATGCGTTAAGTTTTTACTTGAAAATATCAATAAAGAGATTGAACATAAGGAGTAACAGACAAGCTTCATTGGGGCTGTCTCCTAATTCACCAATAAATAATTAAAACAAATAGGATTACACACCTGAACATTGTCTCTGCTCCAGGTATGAGGGGTTTTGTTGGCAAGAAATTTCAGGTCTTGAATAGCAAGTCTCTTCACAGCTTTTCTGGGATCATTTTTCAGGTACTGCAGCAAAAGCTGAATCTGTATAAATACAGCAGAGTTAGGCTGTGGTGGGGAGGGGAAAAGTGGGGGCAACACAAGCATTGGCAAATGTATAATCCAGCTACACTTTGATACACATCTAAATGAAGATGCTTATGCATCTAAAAAATAGGCACCGCATAAATATGCATAGGAACAAGATATAAACATGCCTTTATTTTACAACAAAATTGTGCTGTGTGAAATATATTTAGGCCGCCATTGCTTCTGTAAAATGTTAGCTTTCATGCTAACCCTTCAACGTTAATATTTTGAGTTCTATACCCGTAACAAGTCGCTAAAAGCAAGTGAAGCAAAGTACTGATGTCAGAAAATCAGGGTGACAGGATTTTCTAAAGGAAATACAGTTGTGCTCATAAGTTTACATACCCTGGCAGAATTTATGATTTCTTGGCCATTTTTCAGAGAATATGAATGATAACACAAAAACATTTCTTTCATTCATGGTTAGTGTTGGGCTGAAGCAATTTATTATCCATCAACTGTGTTTACTCTTTTTAAATCATAATGGCAACAGAAACTGCCCAAATGACCCTGATCAAAAGTTTACATACCCTGGTGATTTTGGCCTGGTAACATGCACACAAGTTGACACAAAGGGGTTTGAATGGCTATTAAAAAGGTAACCATCCTCAATTGTGATCTGTTTGCTTGTAATTAGTGTGTGTGTATAAAAGGTCAATGAGTTTATGGACAGACCCTTGCATATTTCATCCAGTGCTGCACTGATGTTTCTGGATTCTGAGTCATGGGGAAAGCAAAAGAATTGTCAAAGGATCTGCCGGAAAAAGGTAGTTGAACTGTATAAAACAGGAAAGGGATATAAAAAAAAAAGATATCAAATGAATTGAGAATGCCAATCAGCAGTGTTCAAACTCTAATCAAGAAGTGGAAAATGAGGTGTTCTGTTGCCATTATGACTTAAAAACAGTAAACACAGTTGATTGATAATAAATGGCTTCAGCCAAACACTAACCATGAGTGAAAGAAAAAAGTTTGTGTGTTGTCATTCATATTCTCTGAAAAATGCTCAAGAAATCATGAATTCTGCCAGGGTGTGTAAACTTATGAGCACAATCGTATTAGTGACAGTCTTGGCATTTTCTCATCATTGGCTCATGTCTCAATGAAGAATCAACCATCAGTCACAGTCCCTCTGCTGGTGGTGCAGTATCTCCTCCAAATAAATTGGGGTATCTGTGGAGACTAGCACATAACAAAGAGAAAGAGAGAGAGAGCGTGAGAGAGAGCGCGAGAGAAAAAGTAAAGCATCCCAAACACGCTTAGATTTTCGGACGAGTGAACGTCTGTTTTTTGTTGGATGTTCGTCTCATGTCGAAAGTGAAGAGGTTACTCATAATACAAAAATTTTTGTACGACAGAATACAACGTCAGAAGTGACGTAATGTGTTGAATAGTGTTGTTCCACAGATCCGAAAATCGTCAGAGAGCTTGTCGTACTAATTTTTCCATCCGATTTTCGGATCGTGTTTATGGGCCTTAAGAGCGAGTGTAAGATTAAGAGAGTTATGAATATTTTGGATGTTAATGTGATTAGTGAATTACTTTACTTAAATCATTCAGAAACATTCCCTTATCTACAATTAGTTCTGCCCTTAAAGCTGATATCCAGGTTTCCTGTGACTTTAATGCCGCGTACACACGGTCGGACTTTTCGACCGGACTTGTCAGACGGACGCCGACGGACCAAATCCAGTGGACAGTCCGATCGTGTGTGGGCTTCACCGGACCTTCAGCGGACTTTTCTAGTCGCAAATCTGATGGACTTTAGATTTGGAACATGGTTCAAATATTTAGGTCGTAACTCCGCCGGACCCAGAAATCCGCTCGTCTCTATGCTAGTCCGACGGACAAAAACTCACGCTAGGGCAGCTATTGGCTACTGGCTATCAACTTCCTTATTTTAGTCCGGTGTACGTCATCATGTATGAATCCGTCGGACTTTGGTGTGATCGTGTGTAGGCAAGTCCGGTCGTTAGAAAGTCTGTTGAAAGTCCGCCAAAAGCCAGTCGAAAGTCTGTCGGACGGGCTGTCGGACTTTTGTAGCTGAAAAGTTCGACCGTGTGTACGCGCCATATGACCTCATGCACACAGGGCGTTAAAAAAAAAAAAAAAGGAGCTGCAAAGCCAGTACCGACGCCAGGAAAAAGGAGCTGTAAAAAAACACGCTTTTAGAAGTGTTTTGCATTAGTGTTATTGCGCATTTAGCCTCGTTAGCGTTTAGCAGCGTTTGTCTGTTCTCTTCTATTTTTCATTGCCAAATCCAATTACTACAGCTTAAACGCTGTATACAGCAGCATCAGGCGTTTTTACAGCTGTAACGCTGCTGCTCCAGAACGCACAGGCTCTGTTTTCTTTTTTTTTTTTTTCGCAGCTTGAAAACGCCTACGCCACTTACAGCTCCTAAAAGCCTATGTGTGCATGGACACATAAAATAACATAACGTTTTTGTTTTTTTTTACAGCCTAAATACGCCTGACTCTCCTAAAAGTGGCAGGAAAAATACCCTGTGTGCATGAGGCCTAAAATAGTTTGTTGGACCAAGCTGGTCACAAGCCATTTCCTTCACCAAGTGCTGCACTGGCTCTTAGCACTGTATGAACTGTATGTAGCTTCAGTTACATACAGTACACAGTGCTGGGTACCATTTGTGAGACAGAAGACTTCCTGTCTCCCACCTGGAATAAAACAGAGTCAGTCTATGCGGCGCTCAGCCATTCATAGGTAGCTTTGTATTCCGTGAATGAATACAAAGCTTCCTCTTTTTGGCCAAAATAAAAAACGTGGCTTCATTGGCCCGCCTCTCCACCTCAGCAGCCAATCAGAGGAAGCTTTGTATTCTTTCATAGAATACAAAAATGGCTACGAATGGCTAAACGCTGCTCAGACCGACTCTCGTTTTGTTTCGGGTGAGAGACGGGAAGTCTCTGTCTGAAGCTGAAGCTACATACCGGTCACACGGTGCTTGGAGCCAGTGTAGCACTTAGCGAAGGAAATAGTCCTTTTGGGCTAGCTTCGTCCAAACAATTTACCGTATTTATCGGCGTATAACACGCACTTTTGTCCCCTTAAAATCAGGGGAAAATCGCGAGTGCGTGTTATACGCCGATCCCCTGCGATCCTGACCTGTCAGATGTGAAAAATCGCCGACCGCGATTTGAAAATGGCGCCGCCGGCGCCGAAATACACAGTGCCGGTCCTTGGCTCTTATCGGCCACCTTTGGCTTCACTCGAGCACCGCCCGAACCTAGCCGAGTGTACTCGGCTAGGTTCGGATAGCTCCGCTCACAGTCACGCCCATCCTGAGTGGAGCCGAAAGTGAACGAGAGCCGCTGAGAAGAGCCGAGGACCGGCTCTGTGTATTTCGGCGCCGGCGGCGCCATTTTCAACTCGCGGTCGGCGATTTTGAAGCTCAGCGAGCTGCAAGGCTGCACTGACAAGGCTGCACTGACAAGGCTGCACTGGCAAGGCTGCACTGGCAAGGCTGCACTGGCAAGGCTGCACTGGACATTGGGGAAGGCTGCACTGACAAGGCTGCACTGGGGCAAGGCTGCACTGGGGCAAGGCTGCACTGGGGCAAGGCTGCACTGAGAAGGCTGCAATGATGGGCATTTAAATGAAAGTTTCTTTCCCTTAAACTTCCCTCCTAAAAGTTTTTTTTTCCTTAAAATTCCCTCCTAAATTGGGGTGTGAGTTATACGCCGGTGCTTGTTATACGCCGATAAATACGGTATTTAAAATCGCAGGAAAACTGGAGATCAGCTTTAAAATATCAGTAAAACACATTAATAAAAGAAATACATGTAAATCAATATACCTGTTTTGGAATGTCAACCAGTGAAGAAGCAGCCAACAGGGTAAAGGTATGCAGAGTGACAATCACCATCTTTGTAGATGGATACGATGTCACCAACTGCTGTAGAAGCTGACGGCTGTTGGAGGCCAATATGGCATCATGGTGCATGTGCTGGAGTATTGGGATGAGTTTAAGCTTCAAGTCCACTGGGGTAGCCAAACCTGCAAGAAGTATAGACAAACATGACAACATGTGAAATAAAATGATATCTCTACAGCTTAACGACTTTCCTTAAAGTGGATGTCAAAAATAATAAGGCATCCAGTTTATCATTTCAATACATGGAATTTTTTCCATTTTTTTATCCTGCTGAGATTCATTTGTTTCTCAGCAAAAAAATGCTGCTGCTTTCACCAAGAACCTGCCAAACACACTGTGTGTAGGGAAAGTACACTTTAGAAATGCAGGGGTAGATTTGGGTCGTGGCTGGACTTAAAAGAGTTGTAAACCCTCACAGTTTTTCATTTTAATGCATTCTAATCATCAAGGTGAAAAACTTTGTGCTGCAACCACCCCCCCCCCCCCAGACCGCCTCCCCCTCTTTTTTCTTACCTGAACCTGATTGTTCCAGCATCGGGTACCAGCACAGCAGCTCCAGCCGCTGACTCGGATCCTCATTGGATAGATTGAAAGCAGAAGCCATTGGCTCCCGCTGCTGTCAATCAAATCCAGTGACACGGAAGTGGGGAGGAAGGGCCGAATCCTGCTGTCTGTGTCAAAGGACACAGCAGCAGGACTCAGGAGTGTGCCCCCATGGAAAGCGGCTATCCGTGGGGGCCCTCGAGCAGAGGAGGAGCCAGGAGCCCAGAAAAGAACAATCACTTTAAAAATGCCCTAAAAGCACAATACTAAGCACCATTTGTGTTCAAAATAGTTTATATCTTATACATAAATCTTAAAGGTCAAACTCCAGTCAGGAGGAAGATTATATCATTAACAGGGGGCTTCCTTACCCTTTTCTCTGCTTTGCGATTTTATTTAAAAAATTTTACTGCAAGCAGTATAAGCAAATTGACCTACTGTATTATCAGCCTCCAGCAGTTGCTGTACAGCACAGCTCAGACTCCAAAAGGAAGGAACAGCACAGGGAGTCAGCCAGTACTCATGTACTAGCAAGGAACATGCTAATAGGAGGGGAGAGCTGATTGACAGATGAGCTATTTTGCTGCTTCACCTTTCACTGTCCAGTCACAAGCTGGAGAAGGGATGAGAGCTGTAGCCTGGCTCTAGTAGACAGGGCTGTGCTGTGTGCCATATCTGTGGTAATAGCACACATGAATAAATTATCTCATACCTTTAAATTAGGAAGGGGTACCAGGCAGGGTTGCCCCCTTTCACCTCTCCTGTCGTCCCCCCCCCCCCCCCCCCGTGGTTAGGATCAGGTCCAATTCTATCATTGTCGGCTTCTGTTATGGCACGATACGGGAGGTGGTGATGTTATATGCGGATGATACACTGCTCATGTTAGGAGATACTGACAGTTCCTTGCGGGAAGCTATGAATACTCTAAATGGAATTTGGTAGATTCTCAGGCCTTAACGTAAACTGGACGAAGTCCGCTCTAATGCTGATAGATGAAGACATCACACAAGTTGTGCCTTCTGCGTGCCCTATACCAACTTCCTTTAAATATTTGGGAGTACAGGTAACCCCCTGCCCCCAGGGATTTGGGTCGGCTAAATACGGTATTTCTCCTCTTCTACAGCGCTTTAGAGAACGCATTAAAACATGGAATTCCCTTTGTTTTTCTGTAGCAGGGAAGACAATTTAATTAAGACGGAACTCATGCCCCAGCTGCTGTATTTTCTCCATAATACCCTCACGGTGATCCCATTGATGATTGTTCGCATTGTCAACTCTCTTTTCCGTACCTTAAATCTGGAAAGATCGTACTCCTAGAATTAAATTAGAGCTTTTGCAGAGGCCTAAGGATGATGGTGGGCTAGCTTTGCCCAATCCATGGTTGTACTACCTGGTAAGTCAGCTCCAGCATCTCATTGGTAATATACCAGCTGTGGAGGAATTGGATGGTATGGTGTGCAGCTCATCAGCTGTGATATTCTATTCGTAGGGGCCCCATTCTCAGGCTTTTGGAAAATAGCATAAAATGTATCTGACGTATAACCTTATTCAGAAAATATGGAATAAATTATGTCCAGGGGGTAGATTGCTACACTGAATTCAGTCCCATTTGGTTGAATAGTAATTATTTGGAGTTAGCCAAAAGTACAATCTGGGGCTAGGTGGAAGGAGTATGAAGTAATAGATCTTAAACAAATATTCCACAATGGGGTACTCGTGACGTTTGCATAGCTCCAGGCAAAATATAATCTACCACCCTCTATGGGCTTTTATTTGCAGCTGCATCACGCTATACAGGCTCAGAGTAAATCTTCCGAGTGGCATCCGTCCCCAACTCTGGTTTTCAGATCTTAGGGATGCTGAATCTTTAAAACAGCACCTCTTGAGAGTGATGGAGCGTTGAGAACGGGATCTTAGTCCCTTGGCAGGTGAACAATGGGAAGAGGTTTTTCAGTCGGTAGCGATATGTTCGTTAAATGTGACACAGCGACTGACCCAATTATATATACATTTCTAAGGGTGTACTATACCCCACATAGGTTACAGGTAATGGGGCTGCAAATGGATTCTATGTTTCCACGATGTAAAAGTGACATGGAGACTTAATCCACCTTTTGTAAAGGTGTCCAAAACTTCACTCTAATTGGGCAGGGGTAGTGAGTAAAGAAAAGTCTGTATTTCAAATGTCCTTACCCATAGACCCAAAACCTTGCTTGCTTGGTATACTGGAGTAATATGACCTGGAAAGGTACACTAGAGAGGCCATAACTAGAGTCTTATTTCAGACAAGAAAATTATGATGCACTGAAAGTCTGAAGACTCCCCCTACCGGTGGGTGAATGGGTTAAGAATGTAGGCAATATGTTGAGAATGGAGAAATTTATATACCAACACAGGGGTTGTACACTTAAATATGAGAGACTGTGGGCTCCTTGCTGGCTGTCCCTGGGCGTGCCCCTGTGGATCGGACCATGGGTCGACTGCTCGGACTTAATGCTGGGTAAGGGAGTCAGCTTCATAGTGAGAACAGGCAATGCCACATCGTGAGGGCAAGTCTGGTCAAAGACTGGAGGTCCGGGTCCGAGTGACATAAAGACTCTATTACAACGGTTTCGGTTTATCTCTATAAAAGGCTGACTCAGACGGATCTGTGTAAAATGGGTTATGTAATGTGTTGATAAGCGTGGCAATGTCAGGTGTTAAATCTTTAATAAAATTATTTTTGGATATACAAGAAAAAAAATGACACACATGAATACACAGAAATGCAAGTCCATTGGGAGGTACAACAGTCCCCATATACAGTATGCATTTCAGCTTTAGATTTCACTGCTTGCCTGGAGTCCAGCTTTTATTTCACCTCGAGTACATCTTTATGGAGCAAATGTATTATTTTTCCAATAAAAAAAAAAAACACAACAGCAAGCTAAAACCAGTTAGGGATAAAAGAGAAAAACATGAACAAACCTTGAATCATTTCACCAATTTTGTTGCAGATTCCAGCAGCAAAATCTCTACAAGGAGAAGGTAAAAATATTGATTAATAAACAGCAGCATATGCAGTGGCAAGTTACACCATTTTTACATGACATGCTGGCTTCCTTGTTCTAACCTAAAACACCCCACTACCTGTTCTAGCCCCCGCACCTCCTCCCACCCCCAACACTTACTGTCACCAATCCAATACTGTTCAGGCTTCAGCACCGATCCTGTAATTTCCTGATCTCGCAGGAGACACCGATAGGCTCCCTCTGCGGTCAGTCAAACTCCTTTGAGAAGGGAGCAGGGGTGTAGCTTACCAACACTATGTGTGTCTATGGACGCACACAACCGGGATCGGGAGCGCACACACCAGTGCCCCCATTGCACATGGGTTGCTATGAGGGCACACAGAGGAAAAAGGAGCAGAGAGAGGCAGAGAAGGACTGCCAAAGAGGAGGTAGGTGACCGCTCTAAGCCATATAGTTGCACAGAGCAGGCAAGTATAACCTCTTTTTTTAGCAGAGAAAAAAAAAATATCCTTTAGTATCACTTTAATGCAGACTTGTTAAGAAACCACTAAACTGCATTAGTTGCCATATCACATGTATAGTTATGACCACTGGTAAACCCAATGGATCACTTCAACAATCTCCATCCTCCCACTCGTAAAATAAAATATATGCCAACACTGTACATTTTTTTTCCATATGTGACGCTTTAAAGTGGTATTAATCCCAAAAGCAAACATTTAGCATACTGGAGCTTAGATATTGATATCTGTATTAGCCATTGTATTGATGGCTGCATTCATTTTTTTCATGACTTTCTACGATTTTCACCCAGTGATCCAACCAATAAGTTTGTTCTTAAAAAAAAAAAAAAAGTATCCCTTTAGAGTTCTGAGACAAACCATTTACCACTGACAGGGGTGCTTACAATGATTGTTTTTTTATTTATTTCTGTAAACCCTTTATCTCAAAAGATAGAAACAATCTGTTGCTGTAAATGAAATGCGAGTTGGAGTTTGGCTTCAATTTGTTAGTGTATCTAAATCTGCTAGTACATCCAACACGCCCCTCCCCCTAGAAAAACAATGCTGCTGTCCAAAGATGCCCCTGTGCTCATTCATCCAGAGTAGGGGCACTAATACAAAAGGTGTTTTACTTGCCAGATCATCAGGTGAAAGCAGAAGAAAAAAGTCTAAACAAAGAAAACTAATGCAGCCACCACATCTAAGGATTGGTAAGCTGCAATATATTCCATTTTTGGCTTTGGGTTTAATACGCTTTAAAAGCCCTTATCAGTCATCAGTTTGGAGTGTTAAATGTTCCTATGTGCATGTATGTGGGGGTGGGATGGGCTCAAAATTTTTTTGGGTGGGGGTTTAAGTGCTTGGGTGTAAATGTACAGCCACCAGATCGCTTCCATCTGAAAGTCAACAATCGGATTGTCATATTTACATCTTTGCAAACCACACCAATGTCAGGAGAGTCTAACTGTTGAATCAAAAAAAAAAAAAAAAAAAAAAAAAAATCAAGCTTACGCTCTTTTGCTGAAAGAAAAAAAATAAAAAATACTTTCAACATAGGGACTGCCCACATAACTGTAATAAACTATGGGACCCATGACAGGCAATACCTGCATTAGGTCCCATGACACTAACTGCATAAAGAGTATTTAATTGGCCATGCTAGCTGCAGTCGTTAAAGCCAATGTCAGTAGATTTGATAAAAACAGTTTGAAGTCACGTAACTGGACTCCCATGGATTTACTCTGTCACTATATGTATATGGGAGCATGTAAATACATGGGTGTATAAGTGCATACAGCGGGTAAAATACCGTATATACTCGAGTATAAGTCGTCCCGAGTATAAGTCGAGGCCCCTAATTTACCACAAAAAACTGGGAAAAATTTATTGACCCGAGTATAAGTCGAGGGTGAAAAATGCAGAGGGTCAATAATGCCCATCTGCAGCTGCATGCCTCCCTGTGTCCTGTGCAGCCTACCTGTACCCTGTGCATGTGTCCTGTACATGTGTGTGTGTCCTGTACATGTCCTGTGTCCTGTACATGTGTGTGTGTGTGTGTGTGTCCTGTACATGTGTGTGTGTCCTGTACATGTGTGTGTGTGTGTGTGTGTGTCCTGTACATGTCCTGTGTCCTGTACATGTGTGTGTGTGTGTCCTGTACATGTGTGTGTGTGTCCTGTACATGTCCTGTACATGTGTGTGTGTGTCCTGTACATGTCCTGTGTCCTGTACATGTGTGTGTGTGTCCTGTACATGTGTGTGTGTCCTGTACATGTCCTGTACATGTGTGTGTATGTGTGTGTGTGTCCTGTACATGTCCTGTGTCCTGTACATGTATGTGTGCATGTGTCCTACCTGTGTCCTGTGCAGCCTCCCTGTGGCGATCTCCATCCTCTCTGTGGCGATCTCCATCTTCAATCGGCGGCCGGCGTGTGATGATACTGTTCGGCGGCCATTCCACAGTTCAAAAGCCGCGCCTCCTCCTCGTCTGTGATAGGCTGACCGCTGACTGCCTATCACGGACATTCTCTCATTCTCATACCACGGACGAGGATGAGAGAATGTCCGTGATAGGCTGTACACTGACAGCTGTTCAGCCTATCACAGATGAGCAGGAGGCGCGGCTTTTGAAAGCTGCAATAGCCGGCGAACACTACGCCGGCCGCCGTCTGCCTGCATGACACGCTGATCATGCAGACAGACGGCAGGTACTCGAGTATAAGTCGAAGGGACACTTTCAGCCCAAAAAAAAGGGCTGAAAAATTCGACTTATACTCGAGTATATACGGTAAGTATTGAACACATCACCATTTTTCTAGGTAAATCGATTTCTAAAGGAGCTATTGACATGAAATTTTCACCACGTCGGTAACAACCCATGCAATCCTTACATGCAAAGAGACAAAAACAAATAAGTTCAGAAATTAAGTTATATGTAATAAAACGTAATGACATAGGAAAAAAGTATTGAACATGTTAATTGAAATTTATTGTTGGCAATGACAGCTTCAAGGGGCCTCGTGTATGGAGAAACTAGTGGCATGCATTGCTCAGGTGTGATTTTGGCCCGTTCTTCCACACAGTCTTCAAATCTTGAAGGTTCCGTGAGCCTCTTCTATGAACTCTGATCTTTAGTTCTTTCCATAGATTTTCTATTGGGTTCAAGTCAGGTGATTGGCTGGGCCATTCTAGCAGCTTTATTTTCATTCTTTGAAACCAATTGAGAATTTCCTTGGCTTTGTGTGTTGGGATAATTGTCTTGCTGAAATGTCCACCCTTGTTTCATCTTCATCATCCTGGTAGATGGCGGCAGATTTTTATCAAGAATGTCTTGGTACATTTTTCCATTCATTCTTCCTTCAACGATATGAAGTTTGCCAGTACCGTATGCTGAAAACCAGCCCAACATCATGATGTTCCCACCTCCAAACTTCACTGTTGGTATGGGGGGTGTATTTGGGGTGATGTGCAGTGCCATTTGACCTCCAAACATGCGGATTGTATTATGTCATCCAAAGAGTTCAATTTTGGTCTCATCTGACCAGCCTATATTCTCCCAGTATTTTACAGGCTTGTCTAAATTTTGTGCAGCAAACTTTAAACGAGCTTCAACATGCTTTTGCTTTAGTATTGGAGTCTTGCGTGGTGAGTGTGCATACAGGCCATGGCGGTTGAGTGCATTACTTATTGTTTTCTTTGAAAACAATTGTACCAGCTAATTCCAGATCTTTTTGAAGTTCTACAAGTGGTCCTTGACTCTTGGACATCTCTTCTGATAATTCTTTTCACCCCTCTGTCAAAAATCTTGCAAAGAGCACCTGGACATGGTCGGTTTATGGTGAAATTACGTTCTTTCCACTTCCGGATTATGACCCAAACAGTGCTCACTGGAACATTCAGAAGTTTAGAAATCCTTCTGTAACCAATGCCATCAGTAAGTATTGTAACAGTAAGGTTGAAAAGCTCTTGAGAAAACCCTTTGCTTTAACCCATCATGAGATGTTTCTTGTGCGTTACTATGATGAGACAACGATGAGATAAAATAATTATAGGCCATCAGTTGGGACTGAACCAGCTGATATTAATTTGCACTGACAAGGGGCAGGATTGGTTTCTAATTACTGATAGATTTCAGCTGGGGTCTTGGCTTTCTGGCCGGGTTCACACTGGTATGACAATCGCTCCGAGCGTTTGGGAGCTCATGTCACATGACGTGTGAAAATCAACGTTTCCCTATGAGAGCCGTCTTAACTGATCCGACACAAGTTGGTCCGACTTTGAAAATACTCCCTATACTACTTTGATCCGACTTTGATCCTACTTCAGCCCATTGACTATCATTGAAGTCGGATCGCAGTCTTGCATGCTTCGACTTTGGCATGCTACTTGTGGATCTTGAGGGGGAACTTCATGCCAAATTTTAAATAAAAAACCAGCATGGGTTCCCTCTCCAAGGGCATAACAGGCCCTTGGGTCTGGTAAGGATTTTAAGGGGAACCCCCTACGCCGAAAAAACGGCGTGGGGGTCCCCCAAAATCCATACCAGACCGTTATCCGAGCACGCAGCCTGGCTGGTCAGGAAAGCGGGTGGGGACGAGTGAGCGCGGCCCCCCCCTCCTGAACCGTACCAGGCCGCATGCCCTCAACATGGGGGAGGTGGGTGCTTTGGGGCAGGGGGGCACCCATGTTGATGAGGACAAGGGCCTCTTCCCTACAACCCTGGCCTTTAGTTGTCAGGGTCTGCGGGCGGAGGGGTTTTTCGGAATCCGGGAGCCCCCTTTAATAAGGGGCCCCCAGATCCCGGCCCACCACCCTATGTGAATGAGTATGGGATACATCGTACCCCTACCCATTCACCTGGGGGAAAAAAGTGTCAATAAAAAAAAAAAAAAAAAAAAAAAAAAAAACAACACACACTAGACCGATTTTCAAAGTAATTTATTAGGCAGCTCCAGGGGTCTCTTCCGACATCTCTGCTCTCTCTGGTCTCTTCTCCCGGTCTCCGGTTCTCCTCACGCTCTCCGGTATCTTCTGCCGGGCTCCTTCGCTATCAACATCAGAAGAAGACCGGAGGGGAGAAGACCGGGCCAATGCTAGCAAAAGAGCAGACGATAGGGAGGAGCCCGGCAGAAGATACCGGAGAGCGGGAGAAGAACCAGAGACCGGGAGAAGAGGCCAGAGAGAGCGAAGAAGTCGGAAGAGACGCCCGGAGCTGCCTAATAATAGGATTTTTTATTACAGCTTACCTGTAAAATCCTTTTCTTTCGACGGACATCACGGGACACAGAGCCACAGTAATTACTGATGGGTTATATGGTATCACTAGGTATTGGACACTGGTCACACCCTAATCAGGAAGTTCAACCCCCTATATAACCCCTCCCCTTCCAGGGATACCTCAGTTTTGTAGCAAAGCAGTATAGGTGTATTAGAAGAGGGGCGGGACCTCTGTGTCCCGTGATGTCCGTCAAAAGAAAAGGATTTTACAGGTAAGCTGTAATAAAAAATCCTATTTTCTTCTCTCAGACATCACGGGACACAGAGCCACAGTAATTACTGATGGGATGTCCCAAAGCAATGCCAACTGAGGGGGGGGAATCACAACCAAGTAGGGTGCTATCAGACCTGAGGACCCTGTACCGCTGTCTGCAGCACACTACGCCCAAAGGCGATATCCTCATGCCTTCCTACATCCACCTGATAGAATCTGGTGAATGTATGAACTGAAGACCAGGTTGCGGCCTTGCAGATCTGAGCCATAGAGGCCCGGTGATGCACTGCCCAAGAAGCACCAATAGCCCTTGTGGAATGTGCCTTGATCTGAAACGGAGGAATCTTCTGTTTCAAACCGTAAGCTTGAATAATCAACTGTCGAATCCATTTAAAAATGGTCGCTTTTGACGCTGCCTGTCCTCTATTGGGACCCTCCGGCAGCACGAACAAGACATCCGTCTTGCAAATCTGAGCAGTTGCCTCCAGATAGGTCTTGACTGCTCTTACTACATCCAAAGAATGTAATGACCTTTCTTCCGAAGAACAAGGTTCTGGAAAAAAGGAAGGTAGCACAATGTCTTGGTTTAGATGAAAATCTGAAACCACCTTCGGTAAAAAACTAGGATGAGGGCGCATGTACCACTCTATCCTTGTGTATAATCAAGTAAGGCTCTTTACAGGAAAGAGCTGCTATTTCTGATACTCTTCTAGCAGAAGAGATAGCTACCAGGAAAATTAGTTTCCTCGTCAGTAAGACCAAAGGAATCTGACGTATTGGTTCAAAAGGTTTTTTTTGTAACACCGATAGAACCAAGTTCAAGTCCCAGGGGTTTAGGAGCGCCCTAACCGGAGGATTAAGACGCATCACCCCCTGTATAAAGTTTCGGATCAGAGAATGCGAAGCAAGCGGCTGTTGAAACAACACTGATAAGGCCGACACCTGGCCCTTGATGGTACTCAAGGCCAGCTTCATCTCTAATCCTAATTGTAGAAAATCCAGAATTCTACTTATGACATATTTCCTGGGATGCCAACCCCTGGATTCACACCAGGATACATAAGCTTTCCAGACTCTATGATAAATCATTCTGGAAGCTGGCTTCCTTGCATTGATCAAGGTAGATATGACAGGACCTGAAAGCCCACGATTTTCCAGAACGTGGGATTCAATAGCCCACCCGTCAAATCTAGCATTTGTAAGGCAGGCTGGAACACCGGACCTTGAGCTAACAGGTCTGGGTGTATCGGTAGGGTCCACCGGGAACCCACCATCATCCCTGCTATTTCTGCTTATCAGGTTCTTCTGGGACAAACGGGGGCCACCAGAAGTGCCGACTTCCCTTCTTGCCTGAGTCTGCGAAGGAGCCGTGGCAGTAGCAGAATGGGAGGGAATGCATAAATCGGTGAGAGCCGATTCCACGGAATCACCAACGCATCCGTCCTGCCTGCAAGAGGATCCCAGGCAACCGGTAGGAAGGATTTCCCCTTCTGTAGGTTTTCGGGTATGAGCCATCAGCTGAGGCTCTGACGCATCGCATGCGATAGGTGCATTGGAAAGTTTAATGCCTGCACCTTCCTGTTCCAGGTTAACAGAATACTGTGTTGCAACAGTTCTGCTTGGAACTGCGCATAGGGAACTGCTTCGAATGAAGCCACCATCTTCCCCTGCAGCCTCATACAAAGGCTGACAGAAAGACCCTTCTTGGCCCTGACTGTCAGAATCAGCTCCCTTAGAGCAGTGATCTTTGCCTGCAGACACTTCCGTTAAGCAGGAAAAATGGGCACATATAGGCCTGTATCTCTGATGCCTATTGATATCAGAAATTCTCCTCCCTGCAGGACGGAGATTACTGTCTGAATTGATTCCAAACAAAAGGACTGCATCCTTGGGAATCGTTTCAGATCTCTCAAATCCAAAATGGGTCTGTCGTCCCCATTTGGTTTTCGGACCATAGAAAGATTGGAACAGAGTCTCAATCCTTGATCCTTTGTGGGAACCCCCACAATGACCTCTTGCGACCAAAGTCACTTTATCGCTAGAAGGAGCGACTGCTTCTCTTCTGGTTTTCTGGGAACACCTGATCTGAGGGAACGAGGAGAGGGACATTCTTGGAACTCCAGTCTGTACCCTAAGGTTACCATGGAGATTACCCATCTGTCCTGGAAGTCCTTCTGCCAGGGCCCTGAGAGCTGCAGCAGTCTTTCCCCCCACTCGAGCGAGCGGGGCGCCCCTTCATGAAGAGGTCTTAGTGTCTTGCTTAGAAGACCTTTTCCCCCAGGATTTCTTGTGTCCCTGGGGTTGACTCTTGTTTCTTGCCCCAGACGGAGGAGACCGTCGTGACTGCCTGGAGGCTGATGCCCCTGGCGCTGGGGAAAGAGTCCGTTTAAAAGAGGGACGCTTACTCTTCTTCTTATCAGGTAAGAGAGTGCTTTTCCCACAGGAGATCGTCTTGATATAATTATCCAAGTCCTCTCCAAACAACCTTTCACCACGGAAGGGAAACCCAGCCAGAAGCTTTTTACATGGTGCTTCGGCTGACCAGTTTTTCAACCATAAGATTCTACGTATATGCACCAACCCAAGCGAGAGGTTTGCACTATAGAATCTCTAATGGCGTCAACAGCGTAACATAAAGCCGCAGGAAGGTTAGCAAACCCCTGGGCCTGCTGTTCAGGCAATACTTTGATGACCTGCTTAACATGGTCTCTTAAGTATTGACAGACTCCAATCGCTGCTACTGCAGGTTGGGCCACTGATCCTGCTAAAGAGAACATATCTTTCAATAAGAAGTCCATCTTTTTATCCACAGGATCATTGAGCATCTGAGCGTTGTCTACAGGACAAGTCAGATTACTATTTACAGAGGAAATGGCCGCATCAATGGCCGGTATTCCCCACCTCTTAATAAATTTTTCTTCCATAGGATAAAGTGTAGAAAACTTTTTCGGCGGAAGAAATCGCTTATCTGGGTGATCCCACTCAGAGTAAAGCAGCTTTTCAAGTAATTTATGAACAGGAAAAGCATGTGCTGCTTGGAAAGGTTTCAGTGACCCCAAAGCAGAAGAGGTTTCTGTAGTAGTTTCAGGAATGGGCAACTTAAATGTGGAGCGGACCAAACCAGTGAGGATCTGCACTAAGACTTTCTCCTCTTGGGAAGTCGCAGAGGGTCCTTCTCCACCTGAATCCTCCGAAGAGGAATCATCTGTCCCATCCTGATCCTCTGAAAGGGATTCATCTCCTTTATCCCAGAGCTCCTCTGACTGAGGGTCTTGGGGAGCAGAGGAAGGCCTTGTGCGTTTTCTTCCACTCAGTGAAGATGTAATCGCGGCCATTAGTTTTTTCTCTAATCCAGAAATGGTTGAGGAAAAAACTTCTTGTGTAATGTACACAGGGGCTGAAGTGCCGGCAGCAGATGTAGCCCCTAACCCCAAAGGCTCTCCCTGTCCAGCTGCCCCTGGTCCCTCAGGAGGGGATGGTGTAGCAGACAGGGGGTCCTCAGAACCTGAACGAGACCCCCTAGTGCCTCTGGTTCTAGGGGTGCTTGAACCTCTTCTACCCATAGTGCAAAGCAACAAGGTGTGAGGTATCAAAAACGAACACTGACTGCTGAGCGATGTAGTCTGGCTAAAAGCCTTGCTACCAAATGCCCAATCTGGTGTTCTTTAGTGAATGCAGCCTAGGGGAATGCCTGTGTCCCACCTTACATGTGACTGTCAGCTCTGTGTCTCTCCAAAGCTCAGAGCACCTATACAGTGTGCTTTAAATAGCCATGCTTTCAGGCAATGTGGGCGTCTGGGCACGCTGACGCTGTGCTGACGCCCCGCCCCCCTCCCCCCCCTCATTTTTGAAAAACGAGCGCTTCCCGCGCGAGCCGACCCTTTCTGACAAGCCTGAAGGGAGGCTGGGGTTGGGGAATAAGGAGGAGGCCGGCAGTGATGGGCCCTGCATCGCAATGCGGCTTCGGTGGCGGCGCGGTGGCGGCGCGGTAGCGGCTGTGACAGTGCGGTCTCACCCGCCTTACAGCCTACCTGAGCCTTTCCCTAGCCTGGGGGGACCATCCCAGCAGAGAAAACCCCCCACCATCTACCTTTGGAGCTGGAGGAAGAGCCTGAGCAGCGGACGCTGAGACAGATCAAGCATGAGAAGGTTTGTGCTCTTGGCCGCCCCCGGTGGTCACAATAGGCACAGCATGCATACACTTTAAAGGAGAAGAGCCACTAGAATTTAAAATTCTGTGGAATCTCCTCTTACCTTATCCAGGCCGCAGGGTTCAGTTTACACAGACCCAGCCTTCGCCTCTCACGGTGGGCTCCGTTTGTGAAAAACCGCCAGAGACTGGGGCCCCCATCAGTAGGGGGATCCTTCAGTTCTGGGCCTGTAAAGCACCTCGCCAGAAATTAGGAAGTTTAAAGCCATTTTCTGATCCGCAGGTCCAGCTCTCTAAAAAGAGAAGCGTTACAGGTAAAACCTCGTTTCTTCGGACACGAGGCCCGGGTACCATTCAATTCGGCCATGAAAAGACACTTTGAATGGATCCGGTCGCCTGGCTTGCCCCAGTATAGGATCTTTTGGATATTCCTTTTGGAGCTTCAGCACAGGACATCTTTGCACGTCCAACACCTAAGACACTGGTGTAAAAACTGAGGTATCCCTGGAAGGGGAGGGGTTATATAGGGGGTTGAACTTCCTGATTAGGGTGTGACCAGTGTCCAATACCTAGTGATACCCTATAACCCATCAGTAATTACTGTCGCTCTGTGTCCCGTGATGTCCGAGAGAAGAAAAATTACTTTGAAAACCGGTCTAGTGTGTTTTTTTTAATTGACACTTTTTTTCCCCAGGTGAATGGGTAGGGGTACGATGTAGCCCCCCGCCCGCAGACCCCGACAACCAATGGCCAGGGTTGTCGGGAAGAGGCCCTTGTCCTCATCAACATGGGGACACCCCCCCCATGTTGAGGGCATGCAGCCTGGTACGGTTCAGGAGGGGGGGCTCGCTAGTCCCCACCCCTTTCTTGACTGGCCGGGCTGCGTGCTCGGATAAGGGTCTGGTATGGATTTTGTGGGACCCCACGCAGTTTTTTCGGCGTAGGGGGGTCCCCTTAAAATCAATACCAGACCCAAGGGCCTGGTATGCTCATGGAGGGGGAACCCATGCCGTTTTTTTATTTAAAATTTGGCGTGGAGTTCCCCCTCAAGATTCATATCAAACACAGTGCCTGGTATTGGCGGGGATCCAAGTCGGATCCCTGTTCGTTGAAAGTCGGACGTATGTCGGCTTCAAGCCACAGGGCAAAGTCGGATCCAAAGTAGGACGGCTGCCGTGTCGCACCAGTGTAAACCCGGCCTCTATGCCTTTTTACACCTCCCTTAATTTATGCTTTCAATACTTTTTCCCTGTGCCATTCCATTTTATTACACATAACTTAGTTTCTGAAATGATTTGTTTTGGTGTCTTTGTATGTATGGATTGTTACCGACATGTGCTGAAAATTTCATGGCAATACCTTTAGAAATATATTTACCTAGAAAAATGGTGATGTGTTCAGTACTTATTTTACTTGCTGTACTTTTACTGTATACTCATACTTAGCATGAAGATGTAGTAACTTATTCCCACCCTATTCAATAGTAGTAAAAGTTTACAAAACAGAATTCCCCTCTAAATTTTAAATGAACCTATGTTGAAACATAGCAAACTCCACAGTATAGAGTATGTTATACACATATTTAGGGTGCGACAGGTAACATGGTGCCAAGCTGATCACCCCACTCACAAAGTCCCCCTGACAGCATGGGGGGGGAGAGTTGTCCTACTGTAGGCAGCTGTCGGTATTGAATTTTGCGCTGGTGTGTGTGGCTCTTCCCACAGAGCTGTGTCATTCATTCACAGAGAGATTTGAATAAAAGAAAGAAAAAAAAACGCTGCTATGGCAGACAGACTTGTAGTTATCAAGAGAACACAAGTGCAATGATTACTGCACTCATAGTCCATTGGCACTTCCTCCAGCTCTCTAACGGAGATCATCGGATCAGAATATATTGAAGACGAAGGCTGCCAGGTAACTAGCATTTTAAGAGATCAACGATGGCAGCTGTCATATTTCTTTAAGCAAAAGAATCTTTTAGCATAGACTAATGTTGAGATTTGTGTACAAGTCTTCTTTAATACAGAACAACAAATGAACACTTACTTTGACTGTGCAGAAAAATTGGCAGCAGCAAATATTGCAGCCTCCACCTCTACATTATCGTGTGAATCCAAACTTTGACGTATACTGTGATGAGCATTCTTTCGGTCGGGAATTATGGAAGCCAGACTACCCAGCATCCTGGCATGAATAAAGAAGAGAACATATAATTTATACATTTATATTAAAAGTAGAAGTGCAGGAAGTAAAAAAAGAAATGCATACATACATACTCATCTATATGGCTGCAGCATCAGTCCGATGCTGCAGCTGTCCCCAGCGGGCTCTAAGCCTGAGAACTGGGTGATTATGTGACAGCTGTTCATCATCGCTCTCTGCTCTGCCCCTCCAGCGCTCACTGGAGTGCCAGGCAATGGAGCTGGTGTGAGCAGCTGGCTCAGGCTCTCAGCGTTTTGCTGAGCTGCCATTATTGGCCGGATACATCCAGAGATTGGAGCAGCCCTGTGATGTCAGCCGACAGACGACTTTATCCCACTGTTGGCTGACTCTGGGTCACAGGACTTGCAAAAATAAGTGCAAAAGCTTTGGCCATACTACTCTTTATTAAAAATAGAAAATAACAGAATAGAAATGGCAGAATGAGAGGTCAGCAACTGCAGCTTTCATATTTCTCACAAAAAAAGTTTTCTTTAAAAAGGTGAATGAACTAGGGCTCAAATTGCACTGCAAAGAATCGCATTTGATTTGAACAGGAATGTTGTGCGATTCCCGTCCAAAACGCATTCGGTTTCCCCACCGCTCCTGTGTGAACCCAGGCTCACATCACTATGACAAGCCTGGGTTCACACAGGAGCGGAGCCAGAAAACTGCATGAGATTTGGACAGGAATCACACCGCATTCCTGTTCAAATTGCATGCAATTCTTTGCAGTGCAATTTGAGCCCCTTCATTTTTTATGGGCTCAAATCGCATGGCAAGGGTATTGAAGCATTTTCACAAGTATGAGTATTCGTGAAAATACTCGGTATTGGCACCAATACTGGTATCGGTGCAACCATAGAATGAACCAGTCGGGATTCTATCAGTGTACTCTGCACAATATGGCCGCTTCCCCATAAAGACTGAAAGCAGTTTGTAAGCTTGCAATGCCATCACTATAAAGGCCTAAAAATACCAACTACTGGTAGAGTGGCTGCATACCACATGACATCCTCGAAAATTGTTTTCCAGTGTACCTGTGGGCTTGAGAAACCAGTTTTACGGGATTATAACGTAGGCATGCTCCAGTGCTCACACTCATGCTTAGTTCACTTAGTGACCTAGCACCCGAAAAAGCTGCAACTCTGTATTGTGCAAACAGTGCCAAAGCTCTCAAAGTCATGTTGCAGTTACCTCTTCCTGGTGCCTTTACCTTTCAATTGGCTGTAGAGACAACCCATCACACTTTGCAGCCAATAGGGAATTAAGGGAAGCAGGCCATGGATACTAAAGGATCCTGTCCCAGCACTGATAAAACTGTAGCCAGTTTAGTAGCTTTATTTAGCAGGCCCACACATCTTTATTTTTTGCTATAAACCTAAAAAATGTTACTGTTTGCCTTTAAAAAAAAATAAAAAATAAAAGTAGTAAAGTAGTCTTCCTCTGATATATGTAGCACTGGTTCTGAACCTGTATGAACAGAAACACAAGTTATTCAAACTTACCGCAATGTAATCGCACGAGCCACCGGGTCATTGCTATGTATGACAGAGAAGATTCTCTTGACAAATTCATCCACATTGAGGATTTTCTCCAGGTGCTTCTCACTCTGCTGTGTCACTTTCAGTACACACAATCGGAGAAAATTATTCCTGCATAAAGAGGCATTTGGTTCATGCAAGCAGAACTTTACTCTCTCAATGAGCATTGACAATTTTTTTATTTTTTATAAAGATTTGCTTAGAATCTAGGAGCCAGCTGAAAAAGTTAGGAGTCAGTTTTTTAAATCCTCTGCCCAGCACTCAGAACTGCATGTCTGGGGCATCGGGCAATAAGAATTGCTCATGCCTGATGCTAAATATTAAAAAAAAAAATTATTTTTTATAAATATCAAACTATTGTTTTGTTTGTTATAAGATTTTGCAAATAAGTTTTTTTTTTCCTCATTCACTGATGTGCTCTGATAGGCTGCACTAATGGGCACTGATGAGCTGCACTGATGAGGCGGTATTGGGGTTGGAACTGATGGGCACCAATAGGCAGCACTGAGGTGCCACTGATGGAAACTGACATGTGGTACTGATAGGCAGCACTGAGGTGGCACTGAGGTGACACTGATGGGCAGCACCAATGAGCACTGAGATGGCACTGATGGGCAGCACTGAGGTGGTACTGACAGGTGGCACTGATGAGCAGCACTGATAGGTGACACTGACAGGCAGAACTGAGATGGCACTGACAGAGGGCACTGAGGTGGCACTCCCCGTCCACAACGGCGGTAAGGAACGGGCGACCGATCATGCCTGCAACCTCAACCCCAGCTATCAAACTGGGAAGATGATGTCGGAGGTGAGCGGGCAGTGAGCACGCCATGCTTATCACATCACTGCCCACCAGAGGAGGGCGCTGGTTTGCAGAAAGGAGCATGTATCCAGCTCCAGCAGGCCACAAAGCCGCGGCCTCAATTTAGACCAGCCCGACCCAAGTCCGCGCACCAGCGGGGGGGGGGGGGGGGGGGGGCTGGGGTGGGCACTTTGCAGGAATCCAGACCGCTACTGCGGTGTAGCCCAGGCGCCAGGATGCAATTTCCAGTCGCCATTGTGACCTGGCGCCTGGGTTTTGTCAAGCCCTGATGTATGTGTATACACACAAAAAAAAAACCACACAAAACAACATGTCAAAATTGAGTTACAAACACCCGCCAGGCCACACCCCCAATGCATTTAACTCCACCCACCAAAGCTTACTCATGGGGATTGCCGGTGGACAGAGTAAAACAAGTTGGGGGCATGGCCTGGTGGAGGTCCAGGCTGAGACTGCCACTTGTTCACACACAGCGGGTCTTGTTCTTATGTGCGGCTCCCGGGACCTTCAGTTCTTATCTACTATTGTCTGGAGTGTAGGCGCGATCCTTCCCGGCCAGCACTCACAGCAGCAGGCACAGGACTACACTTCCTTCCTTCCTTCCTTGCAGCCTGAGCGTCTCACATACACACCATGGGTTCCCAAGTGTCATTAAACTTTTTTTAATGTATTTATCTATAAAAGTAGGCAGTGTACCGTTTATCAGAAGCTTGCAATTATTCACGCTTTCTACATTTGTAAATACCTGGTTGATCCTGCCATTTTACTGCTTGATTGTTGGCGGCAACCTTATATCTGCTGATTCTCCCAGCTAATTGTTGCCTCATGCGCATGCTCTGCAATTGTATTCAGAGGAAGCCTGACACCACCGCACGTGACTCAGTAGCCATAGGGGTCGTCTAGAGCACCTACATCAGCATGTTCTCCTCTCTCCTGTTGTCCTGCCTGATTTCTGTGTCATCTAGCAGGGAGGGAGTGCAAACTGTGTTTTCTCTACAGTGCAGCTCCTGTATCCCTGTACAGCTAGCTGCCAGTGACTGCCTTGTTAATACTAAACGGCTGCAACTCCTCCAGGCTCTCTTCTCCTCTCCTGGCCACTTCAGCCCTTGGCTGTGCAGGCTGTGCCCTCTCCCATTCACCCCTGCCCTAGCTGAGCAGCTCCTATATTAACAAGCCAGCAACTGTGTGTATAGGGATAAAAGAGCTGCACTGGCAGGGGGGGGATAGAACATAGTCTGCACAGCCAAGAGCTGAAGTGATCAGGAGAGGAGAAGGTTCAGGCTGTCTTCTCTTTCCCCCTCCTTGCCAGTGCAGCTCCAGAATAAACAAGCCGGCATCTGTGTGTACAAGAATAGGGAATACAGCTGGGTGCTAGTGTAGGGGCAGCTAGAACACTTTGGCATATTCACCTTCTCCCTGCTGCCCTACATGATCATTCTCTCATGTAGAGGGGCAAATCTAGCTGGGCTTGCTTGCTCCTCCACCAGCTTTCAGAGCACGGCAGGGAGAAATCCGCAGATGTCATTTAACTGTGGTATCTGGGACTGAGCTTTCTAAATGCAGTTTAAACACTAAACTTGCAGCCCCCAATCATTCAAAAACTAGGTAAAGCTGACTTCCACCCACTTTTTGAAGTTCACCCCCCCCCCCCCCCCTCCCCACTGATTATTGCCATCAATCATGGGAATATTGTTTTTTTCTTTCAAAGCTTATTACCTTTTTTGGCCATTAGACATGTGCACTTCCGCGGTACGTCATATCCAGCCACCCGTTGGTACCTGGGATAGAAGCGTCATCAATCCCAGGAGTCAATGGGCAGCCTCCGCAATACAAGTGTGCAGCGCTTTGTATGCAGTGCGCATGCACGAGATCTGGAGGGGCATGCTGGGAATCCAGCAGCACCGTATCCTGAAAGGAGCTACGAGCAGGCTTCAGATACCCACAATGTAGATGGGAGCTTGCTTGCTAAGGAGGCGACAGTGAGTACGTTGTAGAGCTATCTAATCTAAAAACGTTAATTTACTATATATGCCGGAATGTATTATATAAAATGCGACCATCGCGGAGGTTGGAACTCGGCTTTAACCACTTGCCGACCGCCTCACGCCTATATACGTGAGCAGAGCGGCACGGGCAGGCAAAATCACGTACCTGAAACGTGATTGCCTTCCCGCGGGTGGGGGGTCCGATCGGACCCCCCCCCCCCCCCCCCCGGTGCCAGCTGCGGTCGGCATTTGGCTGGGAGCATTGAGAGACGAGGGGGAGGCCATCCGATCGTGGCCCCCCCCTCGTGATCGCTCCCAGCCAATGAGAAACATCCCCTGCCTCTGTATAGTACACAGAGGCAGAGGATGTGATGTCATCTCTCCTCGGCTGGCCAGCTTCCGTTCCAGCGCCGAGGAGAGATGACATGTAAGTGCACCAAACACACACACACACAGTAGAAAATGCCAGGCATACATTACACCCCCGATCCCCCCCCCGATCGCCCCCCCCAATCACCCCCCCCCCTGTCACAAACTGACACCAAGCAGGTTTTTTTTTTTTTTTTTTTTCCTGATTACTGCATAGTGTCAGTTTGTGACAGTTAGCAGTGTTAGCACAGTTACTGTTACCCCCCTGTAGGTCTAGGGTACCCTCCTAACCCCCCCTAATAAAGTTTTAACCCCTTGATCACCCCCCCTCACCAGTGTAACTAAGCGATAATTTTTCTGATCGTTGTATTAGTGTCGCTGGTGATGCTAGTTAGGGACGTAAATATTTAGGTTCGCCGTCAGTGTTTTATAGCGACAGGGACCCCCATATACTACCTAATAAATGTTTTAACCCCTTGATTGCCCCCTAGTTAACCCTTTCACCACTGATCACCATATAACCGTTACGGGTGACGCTGGTTAGTTCGTTTATTTTTTATAGTGTCAGGGCACCCGCCGTTTATTACCGAATAAAGGTTTAGCCCCCTGTAGGTCTAGGGTACCCCCCTTACCCCCCCTAATAAAGTTTTAACCCCTTGATCACCCCCTGTCGCCAGTGTCGCTAAGCGATCATTTTTCTGATCGCTGTATTAGTGTCGCTGGTGACGCTAGTTAGGGACGTAAATATTTAGGTTCGTCGTCAGTGTTTTATAGCGACAGGGACCCCCATATACTATCTAATAAATGTTTTAACCCCTTGATGGCCCCCTAGTTAACCCTTTCACCACTGATCACCGTATAACCGTTACGGGTGACGCTGGTTAGTTTGTTTATTTTTTATAGTGTCAGGGCACCCGCCGTTTATTACCGAAAAAAGGTTTAGCCCCCTGATCGCCCGGCGGTGATATGCGTCGCCCTAGGCAGCGTCAGATTAGCGCCAGTACCGCGAACACCCACGCACGCACCGTACACGCACCGTACACCTCCCTTAGTGGTATAGTATCTGAACGCATCAATATCTGATCCGATCAGATCTATACTAGCGTCCCCAGCAGTTTAGGGTTCCCAAAAACGCAGTGTTAGCGGGATCAGCCCAGATACCTGCTAGCACCTGCGTTTTGCCCCTCCGCCCGGCCCAGCCCAGTCCAGCCCACCCAAGTGCAGTATCGATCGATCACTGTCACTTTTTTTTGTAGCGTTTTGGTGAACTGGCAAGCACCAGCGCCCTAGTACACCCCGGTCGTAGTCAAACCAGCACTGCAGTAACACTTGGTGACGTGGCGAGTCCCATAAGTGCAGTTCAAGCTGGTGAGGTGGCAAGCACAAGTAGTGTCCCGCTGCCACCAAAAAGACAAACACAGGCCCGTCGTGCCCTTCCTGCTGCATTCGCCAATCCTAATTGGGAACCCATCGCTTCTGCAGCGCCCGTACTTCCCCCATTCACATCCCCAACCAAATGCAGTCGGCTGCATGAGAAGCATTTTCTTTATGTCCTCCCGAGTACCCCTACCCAACGAACCCCCCCCCCCCAAAAAAGATGTTGTGTCTGCAGCAAGCACGGATATAGGCGTGACACCCGCTATTATTGTCCCTCCTGTCCTGACAATCCTGGTCTTTGCATTGGTGAATATTTTGAACGCTACCATTCACTAGTTGAGTATTAGCGTAGGGTACAGCATTCCACAGACTAGGACACACTTTCACAGGGTCTCCCAAGATGCCATCGCATTTTGAGAGACCCGAACCTGGAACCGGTTACAGTTATAAAAGTTACAGTTACAAAAAAAAAAGTGTAAAAAAAAAAAAAAACCACAAACAAAAATAAAAAAAAAATAGTTGTCGTTTTATTGTTCTCTCTCTCTCTCTATTCTCTCTCTATTGTTCTGCTCTTTTTTACTGTATTCTATTCTGCAATGTTTTATTGTTATTATGTTTTATCATGTTTGCTTTTCAGGTATGCAATTTTTTATACTTTACCGTTTACTGTGCTTTATTGTTAACCATTTTTTTGTCTTCAGGTACGCCATTCACGACTTTGAGTGGTTATACCAGAATGATGCCTGCAGGTTTAGGTATCATCTTGGTATCATTCTTTTTAGCCAGCGGTCGGCTTTCATGTAAAAGCAATCCTAGCGGCTAATTAGCCTCTAGACTGCTTTTACAAGCAGTGGGAGGGAATGCCCCCCCCCCCCCCACCGTCTTCCGTGTTTTTCTCTGGCTCTCCTGTCTCAACAGGGAACCTGAGAATGCAGCCGGTGATTCAGCCAGCTGACCATAGAGCTGATCAGAAACCAGAGTGGCTCCAAACATCTCTATGGCCTAAGAAACCGGAAGCTACGAGCATTTTATGACTTAGATTTCGCCGGATGTAAACAGCGCCATTGGGAAATTGGGGAAGCATTTTATCACACCGATCTTGGTGTGGTCAGATGCTTTGAGGGCAGAGGAGAGATCTAGGGTCTAATAGACCCCAATTTTTTCAAAAAAGAGTACCTGTCACTACCTATTGCTATCATAGGGGATATTTACATTCCCTGAGATAACAATAAAAATGATTTAAAAAAAAAAAAAATGAAAGGAACAGTTTAAAAATAAGATAAAAAAGCAAAAAAATAATAAAGAAAAAAATAAATAAATAAAAAGCACCCCTGTCCCCCCTGCTCTCGCGCTAAGGTGAACACAAGCGGCGGTCTGGCGTCAAATGTAAACAGCAATTGCACCATGCATGTGAGGTATCACCGCGAAGGTCAGATCGAGGGCAGTAATTTTTGCAGTAGACCTCCTCTGTAAATCTAAAGTGGTAACCTGTAAAGGCTTTTAAAGGCTTTTAAAAATGTATTAATTTTGTTGCCACTGCACGTTTGTGCGCAATTTTAAAGCATGTCATGTTTGGTATCCATGTACTCGGCCTAAGATCATCTTTTTTATTTCATCAAACATTTGGGCAATATAGTGTGTTTTAGTGCATTAAAATTTAAAAAAGTGTGTTTTTTCCCCAAAAAATGCGTTTGAAAATCGCTGCGCAAATACTGTGTGAAAAAAAAAAAAAATGAAACACCCACCATTTTAATCTGTAGGGCATTTGCTTTAAAATAATATATAATGTTTGGGGGTTCAAAGTAATTTTCTTGCAAAAAAAAATAATTTTTTCATGTAATCAAAAAGTGTCAGAAAGGGCTTTGTCTTCAAGTGGTTAGAAGAGTGGGTGATGTGTGACATAAGCTTCTAAATGTTGTGCATAAAATGCCAGGACAGTTCAAACCCCCCCAAATGACCCCATTTTGGAAAGTAGACACCCCAAGCTATTTGCTGAGAGGCATGTCGAGTCCATGGAATATTTTATATTGTGACACAAGTAGCGGGAAAGAGACAAATTTTTTTTTTTTTTTTTTTGCACAAAGTTGTCACTAAATGTTATATTGCTCAAACATGCCATGGGAATATGTGAAATTACACCCCAAAATAAATTCTGTTGCTTCTCCTGAGTACGGGGATACCACATGTGTGGGACTTTTTGGGAGCCTAGCCGCGCACGGGACCCCGAAAACCAAGCACCGCCTTCAGGCTTTCTAAGGCCGTAAATTTTTGATTTCACTCTTCACTGCCTATCACAGTTTCGGAGGCCATGGAATGCCCAGGTGGCACAAACCCCCCCCAAATGACCCCATTTTGGAAAGTAGACACCCCAAGCTATTTGCTGAGAGGTATAGTGAGTATTTTGCAGACCTCACTTTTTGTCACAAAGTTTTGAAAATTGAAAAAAGAAAAAAAAAAATTTTTTTTTCTGGTCTTTCTTCATTTTCAAAAACAAATGAGAGCTGCAAAATACTCACCATGCCTCTCAGCAAATAGCTTGGGGTGTCTACTTTCCAAAATGGGGTCATTTGGGGGGGGGGGGGGGGTTGTGCCATCTTGGCATTTTATGGCCTTCAAAACTGTGATAGGTAGTGAGGAGTAAAATCAAAAATGTATGCCCTTAGAAATCCTGAAGGTGGTGCTGGGTTTTCGGGGCCCCGTACGCGGCTAGGCTCCCAAAAAGTGCCACACATGTGGTATCCCCGTACTCAGGAGAAGCAGCTGAATGTATTTTGGGGTGTAATTCCACATATGCCCATGGCCTGTGTGAGCAATATATCATTTAGTGACAACTTTTTGTAAATTTTTTTTTTTTTTTTGTCATTATTCAATCACTTGGGACAAAAAAAATAAATATTCAATGGGCTCAACATGCCTCTCAGCAATTTCCTTGGGGTGTCTACTTTCCAAAATGGGGTCATTTGGGGGGGTTTTGTACTGCCCTGCCATTTTAGCACCTCAAGAAATGACATAGGCAGTCATAAACTAAAAGCTGTGTAAATTCCAGAAAATGTACCCTAGTTTGTAGACGCTATAACTTTTGCGCAAACCAATAAATATACGCTTATTGACATTTTTTTTACCAAAGACATGTGGCCGAATACATTTTGGCCTAAATGTATGACTAAAATTTAGTTTATTGGATTTTTTTTATAACAAAAAGTAGAAAATATCATTTTTTTTCAAAATTTTCAGTCTTTTTCCGTTTATAGCGCAAAAAATAAAAACGGCAGAGGTGATCAAATACCATCAAAAGAAAGCTCTATTTGTGGGAAGAAAAGGATGCAAATTTCGTTTGGGTACAGCATTGCATGACCGCGCAATTAGCAGTTAAAGCGACGCAGTGCCGAATTGTAAAAAGTGCTCTGGTCAGGAAGGGGGTAAATCCTTCCGGGGCTGAAGTGGTTAAATCTTCTCATGAAAATTCTACAAAATGATGATGAATAGCAGCTCATCTTACAGATGCTCAGAAGCCACTTACCCAACTCTGAACACATCAGCCAGCTTGAGAAAAGCAGAGTTGATGAGGATGGGGAACGGATACTTTTGAAACAGTCTTGGAAAACGAACGACGGCTTCACACTGCTCCCCGAGCTTCCCAGATCGCAACCCTAAAATACAGAACATATACAACACGCTGATAAAGTGTAAAAAAAAGCATACACCTTCACCCACAAATATTTGTTTAACCACTTCAATACCAGGCACTTTTACCCATTCCTGCACAGTCAATTTTCATGCAACACTGCACCCCAATGAATTTTTTATCTTTTTTTTTTCCACAAATAGAGCTTTCTTTTTGTGGTATTTAATCACCACTGGGTTTTTTATTTTTTGCTAAATAAAAAAAAAAATTTGAAAAAAAAAACAACAAAAAAACACACGTGTTTTTCTTTGTTTATCTTATAAAATTTTGCAAATGAATAATCTTTCTTCATAAATTTAGGCCAAAATGTATTCACTACATTTCTCTGGGGAAAATAACCCAAATCAGTGTATATTATTTAGTCTGTAGAAAGTTATATAGCCCACAAACTATGGGATACATATCTGAAAATTGATCAGTCCTGATGTACTGACATCGCATCTCATGTCTTGAGACCGGAAAACACCAGGACAGTACAGATACCCCTCAAAATTACCCTTTTGGAAAAGAGACTGAAAAATTTGGTAAGAGGCATGGCATGTTTTAATTTTTTAGATACTGTCACCAATGCAGTACAGCATCATCATACAACTGGCGTGGCTGTGACTAGAGACACTGACTGGTGACTGTGTAAAAAAAACTAAAAACTAAAAATAAATTAATCATTATTTTTTCATAGTTTGTCTTGTATTCAGTGCTGTAGTATGATCAAGTGCACCTCATTTACACATCCCCATACAGGGAAAACTATTTGACATTAAGGGATTCTACACATCAGAGTACATATGTGATTTATATCCTTAAATGTCCATGTGGGCTATTATGTGGGGGAGATCACTCAAAAAATGTCCTCTATTTGTTCCCCAAAGACGGAGTTACAAGTTGCTAAGCATTTTAAAAAATGTGGCCACACTGAAGCCCAGATAAGATTTATGGTAATTGACCACATTTTACGACTTAAGAGAGGGGGAAATATGTAAAGTTACAACAGAGGGAAGTAAATTGGATTTCACAACTTGATACTATTTATCCCAGAGTTTTGAATAAAAAGATTATTATTTACATCTTTTTAAAAATATTTTGTTTAAATAATGTTAAAGATTTCGTTTTTTCTTTTTTTTTTTCCCAGATGTTTGTATGGATAACCAGAAACACTGTTTAATTGTGTATTTCCTGACGTTAATCGCTATTTTGCTTTAGGCTGGGTTCACACTGGTACGACGCGACAGTCATACGACTGTGGATCTGACTTTGCCCTGCGATTTGAAGTGCGACATCAATGAACGGGATCCGACTTTGATCCCGACAATACCAGGCCCTTTGTGTCTGGTATGAATCTTTAGGGGAAACTCCACACCAATTAAAAAAAAAAAAAACGGATAGGGTTCCCCCTCCTTTGGCATGCACAAGTTGCATGCCAAAGTCGGATCAGTTAAGACGATGGTCCGACTTCAAAGAGATTCAATGGGCTGAAGATAGACAAGATGGATCAAAGTCGGACCAAAGTAGTGCAGGAACCTTTTTCAAAGTTGGATCGACTTGTGTCGGACCAATTAAGACAGCTCTCATAGGGAACCATTCATTTATACCCATCATGCTCCTAATGTTGGAGCGTTTGTCGTACCAGTGTGAACCCGGCCTTAAAGCGGGATTCCGGCCACTATAATTTTTTTTTTTAAAGTCAGCAGCTACAAACACTGTAGCTGCTGACTTTAAAGAAGTAGACTTACCTGTCCTGGGTGCCCGCGATGTCGGCCGCCCGAGGCCGACCCGTCCCTCGGCTCCTGGCACCGCCATCTTAAGTAAGGGAAACAGGCAGTGGAGCCTTGCAGCTTCACTGCCAGTTTCCTACTGCGCACGCGTGAGCAGCGATCTGTGAATGGCCCCGTGGTGTTCTGGGAACACACAAAGTTTCCAGAAGGCAAAGGGGCCGCTCAGCTAGGAGCAGAACACGCCGCGGAAGAGGCAGAATAGGAAGACTGCCTAGCAACAAGGGTTCAGGTAAGTTTAAAACATTGTTTTTTTTAATGTTTTTTTTTTGTTGTTTTTTTTAAGATTTTTCATGCTATTTTCTATTTTAGGGTGGCCCTCCACTTTAAGTGAAGATTATCCAGGTGATGCCAATTTCCAGTTGATGAGAGAAGTTTCTACAGTGCCTTGCAAAAAGTATTTACCCCCGTTGGCATTTTTCGTGTTTTGTTGCCTCACAACCTGGAATTAACATGGATTGTTTGAGGATTTGCATCATTTAATTTACAGAACATGCCCACAACTTTGAAGATGTTTTTTTTTTTTTATGGTGAAGCAAGCAAATAGGACAAGATAACAGAAAAAGTCAATGTGCATAACTATTCACCCCCCTAAAGTCAATACTTTGTAGAGCCACCTTTGCAGCTATCACAGCTCCAAGTCGCTTTGGATAAGTCTCTATGAGCTTGCCACATCTTACCACTGGGATTTTTGCCCATTCCTCCTTGCAAAACTGCTCCAGCTCCTTCAAGTTGGATGGTTTGCGCTTGTGAACAGCAATCTTTAAGTCTGACCACAGATTTTCTATTGGATTGAGGTCTGGGCTTTGACTAGGCCATTCCAACACATTTACATGTTTCCCTTTAAACCACTCAAGTGTTGCTTTAGCAGTGTGTTTGGGGTCATTATCCTGCTGGAAGGTGAACCTCCGTCCTAGCCTCAAATCACACACAGAGTGGTACAGGTTTTGCTCAAGAATATCCCTGTATTTAGCACCATCCATCTTTCCCTCAACTCTGACCAGTTTCCTAGTCCCAACTGCTGAAAACATCCCCACAGCATGATGCTGCCACCACCATGTTTCACTGTGGGGATGGTGTTCTTTGGGTGATGTGATGTGTTGGGTTTGCACCAGACATAGCGTTTTCTTTTATGGCCAAAAAGTTCAATTTTAGTCTCATCAGACCAGAGCACCTTCCTCCATACATTTTGGAAGTCTCCCACATGCCTTTTCGCAAACTCAAAATGTTTCATTTTGTTTTTTTCGGAAAGTAATGGCTTTCTTCTGGCCACTCTGCCATAAAGCCCAACTCTATGGAGCGTACGGCTTATTGTTGTCCTATGTACTGATACTCCAGTCTCTGCTGTGGAACTCTGCAGCTCCTCCAGGGTTACCTTAGGTCTCTGTGCTGCCTCTCTGATTAATGCCCTCCTTGCCCGGTCTGTGAGTTTTGGTGTGTGGCCGTCTCTTGGCAGGTTTGCTGTTGTGCCATGTTCTTTCCATTTGGTTATGATAGATTTGATGGTGCTCCTAGGGATCATCAAAGATTTGGATATTTTTTTTTCATAACCTAACCCTGACTTGTACTTCTCAACAACATTGTCCCTTACTTGTTTGGAGAGTTCCTTGGTCTTCATGGCAGCGTTTGGTTAGTGGTGCCTCTTGCATAGGTGTTGCAGCCTCTGGGGCCTTTCAAAAATGTGTGTATATGTAATGACAGATCATGTGACTCTTAGATTGCACACAGGTGGACATCATTTCACTAATTATGTGACTTCTGAAGGTAATTGGTTGCACCAGAGCTTTTTTATGGGCTTCATAACAAAGGGGGTGAATACATATGCACATGCCAATTATCAGTTTTTTATTTCTGAAAAATAGTTTTATGTATATAATTTTACATCACCAACTTAGACTATTGTGTTCTGATCATCACATATAATTCAGATTAACCACTTGCCGACCGCCTCACGCCTATATACGTGAGCAGAGCGGCACGGGCAGGCAAAATCACGTACCTGAAACGTGATTGCCTTCCCGCGGGTGGGGGGTCCGATCGGACCCCCCCCCCGGTGCCAGCTGCGGTCGGCATTTGGTTGGAAGCGATGGGAGACGAGGGGGAGGCCATCCGATCGTGGCTCCCCCCTCGCGATCGCTCCCAGCCAATGAGAAACATCCCCTGCCTCTGTATAGTACACAGAGGCAGAGGATGTGATGTCATCTCTCCTCGGCTCGGGAGTTTCCGTTCCAGCGCCGAGGGGAGATGACATGTAAGTGCACCAACACTCACACACACACAGTAGAACATGCCAGGCATACCTTACACCCCTGATCGCCCCCCGATCCCCCCCCAATCACCCCCCCCCTGTCACAAACTGACACCAAGCAGGTTTTTTTTTTTTTTGTTTTGTTTTTCCTGATTACTGCATAGTGTCAGTTTGTGACAGTTAGCAGTGTTAGGGTAGTGACTGTTACCCCCCTGTAGGTCTAGGGTACCCCCCTTACCCCCTCTAATAAAGTTTTAACCCCTTGATCACCCCCCGTCACCAGTGTCGCTAAGCGATCATTTTTCTGATCGCTGTATTAGTGTCGCTGGTGACGCTAGTTAGGGACGTAAATATTTAGGTTCGCCGTCAGTGTTTTATAGCGACAGGGACCCCCATATACTACCGAATAAATGTTTTAACCCCTTGATTGCCCCCTAGTTAACCCTTTCACCACATAACCGTTACGGGTGACGCTGGTTAGTTTGTTTATTTTTTATAGTGTCAGGGCACCCGCCGTTTATTACCGAAAAAAGGTTTAGCCCCCTGATCGCCCGGCGGTGATATGCGTCGCCCTAGGCAGCGTCAGATTAGCACCAGTACCGCGAACACCCACGCACGCACCGTACACCTCCCTTAGTGGTATAGTATCTGAACGCATCAATATCTGATCCGATCAGATCTATACTGGCGTCCCCAGCAGTTTAGGGTTCCCAAAAACGCAGTGTTAGCGGGATCAGCCCAGATACCTGCTAGCACCTGCGTTTTGCCCCTCCGCCCGGCCCAGCCCAGTCCAGCCCACCCAAGTGCAGTATCGATCGATCACTGTCACTTTTTTTTGTAGCGTTTTGGTGAACTGGCAAGCACCAGCGGCCTAGTACACCCCGGTCGTAGTCAAACCAGCACTGCAGTAACACTTGGTGACGTGGTGAGTCCCATAAGTGCAGTTCAAGCTGGTGAGGTGGCAAGCACAAGTAGTGTCCCGCTGCCACCAAAAAGACAAACACAGGCCCGTCGTGCCCATAGTGCCCTTCCTGCTGCATTCGCCAATCCTAATTGGGAACCCACCACTTCTGCAGCGCCCGTACTTCCCCCATTCACATCCCCAACCAAATGCAGTCGGCTGCATGAGAGGCATTTATATATCCTCCCAAGTACCCCTACCCAACGAACCCCCCCAAAAAAGATGTTGTGTCTGCAGCAAGCGCGGATATAGGCGTGACACTCACTATTATTGTCCCTCCTGTCCTGACAATCCTGGTCTTTGCATTGGTGAATGTTTTGAACGCTACCATTCACTAGTTGAGTATTAGCGTAGGGTACAGCATTCCACAGACTAGGCACACTTTCACAGGGTCTCCCAAGATGCCATCGCATTTTGAGAGACCCGAACCTGGAAGCGGTTACAGTTATAAAAGTTACAGTTACAAAAAAAAAGTGTAAAAAAAAAAAAAAAACACAAACAAAAATAAAAAAAAATAGTTGTCGTTTTATTGTTCTCTCTCTCTATTCTCTCTTTCTATTGTTCTGCTCTTTTTTACTGTATTCTATTCTGCAATGTTTTATTGTTATTATGTTTTATCATGTTTGCTTTTCAGGTATGCAATTTTTTATACTTTACCGTTTACTGTGCTTTATTGTTAACCATTTTTTTGTCTTCAGGTACGCCATTCACGACTTTGAGTGGTTATACCAGAATGATGCCTGCAGGTTTAGGTATCATCTTGGTATCATTCTTTTTAGCCAGCGGTCGGCTTTCATGTAAAAGCAATCCTAGCGGCTAATTAGCCTCTAGACTGCTTTTACAAGCAGTGGGAGGGAATGCCCCCCCCCACCGTCTTCCGTGTTTTTCTCTGGCTCTCCTGTCTCAACAGGGAACCTGAGAATGCAGCCGGTGATTCAGCCAGCTGACCATAGAGCTGATCAGAGACCAGAGTGGCTCCAAACATCTCTATGGCCTAAGAAACCGGAAGCTACGAGCATTTTATGACTTAGATTTCGCCGGATGTAAATAGCGCCATTGGGAAATTGGGGGAGCATTTTATCACACCGATCTTGGTGTGGTCAGATGCTTTGAGGGCAGAGGAGAGATCTAGGGTCTAATAGACCCCAATTTTTTCAAAAAAGAGTACCGGTCACTACCTATTGCTATCATAGGGGATATTTACATTCCCTGAGATAACAATAAAAAAGATTTAAAAAAAAAAAAAATGAAAGGAACAGTTTAAAAATAAGATAAAAAAGCAAAAAAATAATAAAGAAAAAAAATAAATAAATAAAAAGCACCCCTGTCCCCCCTGCTCTCGCGCTAAGGCGAACGCAAGCGGCGGTCTGGCGTCAAATGTAAACAGCAATTGCACCATGCATGTGAGGTATCACCGCGAAGGTCAGATCGAGGGCAGTAATTTTAGCAGTAGACCTCCTCTGTAAATCTAAAGTGGTAACCTGTAAAGGCTTTTAAAGGCTTTTAAAAATGTATTAATTTTGTTGCCACTGCACGTTTGTGCGCAATTTTAAAGCATGTCATGTTTGGTATCCATGTACTCGGCCTAAGATCATCTTTTTTATTTCATCAAACATTTGGGCAATATAGTGTGTTTTAGTGCATTAAAATTTAAAAAAGTGTGTTTTTTCCCCAAAAAATGCGTTTGAAAATCGCTGCGCAAATACTGTGTGAAAAAAAAAAAAATGAAACACCCACCATTTTAATCTGTAGGGCATTTGCTTTAAAATAATATATAATGTTTGGGGGTTCAAAGTAATTTTCTTGCAAAAAAAAATAATTTTTTCATGTAATCAAAAAGTGTCAGAAAGGGCTTTGTCTTCAAGTGGTTAGAAGAGTGGGTGATGTGTGACATAAGCTTCTAAATGTTGTGCATAAAATGCCAGGACAGTTCAAACCCCCCCCAAATGACCCCATTTTGGAAAGTAGACACCCCAAGCTATTTGCTGAGAGGCATGTCGAGTCCATGGAATATTTTATATTGTGACACAAGTAGCGGGAAAGAGACAAATTTTTTTTTTTTTTTTTTTTGCACAAAGTTGTCACTAAATGTTATATTGCTCAAACATGCCATGGGAATATGTGAAATTACACCCCAAAATAAATTCTGTTACTTCTCCTGAGTACGGGGATACCACATGTGTGGGACTTTTTGGGAGCCTAGCCGCGCACGGGACCCCGAAAACCAAGCACCGCCTTCAGGCTTTCTAAGGCCGTAAATTTTTGATTTCACTCTTCACTGCCTATCACAGTTTCGGAGGCCATGGAATGCCCAGGTGGCACAAACCCCCCCAAATTACCCCATTTTGGAAAGTAGACACCCCAAGCTATTTGCTGAGAGGTATAGTGAGTATTTTGCAGACCTCACTTTTTGTCACAAAGTTTTGAAAATTGAAAAAAGAAAAAAAAAAATTTTTTTTCTGGACTTTCTTCATTTTCAAAAACAAATGAGAGCTGCAAAATACTCACCATGCCTCTCAGCAAATAGCTTGGGGTGTCTACTTTCCAAAATGGGGTCATTTGGGGGGGGTTTGTGCCATCTTGGCATTTTATGGCCTTCAAAACTGTGATAGGTAGTGAGGAGTAAAATCAAAAATGTATGCCCTTAGAAATCCTGAAGGTGGTGCTGGGTTTTCGGGGCCCCGTACGCGGCTAGGCTCCCAAAAAGTGCCACACATGTGGTATCCCCGTACTCAGGAGAAGCAGCTGAATGTATTTTGGGGTGCAATTCCACATATGCCCATGGCCTGTGTGAGCAATATATCATTTAGTGACAACTTTTTGTAAATTTTTTTTTTTTTTTTTTTTTTTTTTTTTGTCATTATTCAATCACTTGGGACAAAAAAAAAAATATTCAATGGGTTCAACATGCCTCTCAGCAATTTCCTTGGGGTGTCTACTTTCCAAAATGGGGTCATTTGGGGGGGTTTTGTACTGCCCTGCCATTTTAGCACCTCAAGAAATGACATAGGCAGTCATAAACTAAAAGCTGTGTAAATTCCAGAAAATGTACCCTAGTTTGTAGACGCTATAACTTTTGCGCAAACCAATAAATATACGCTTATTGACATTTTTTTTACCAAAGACATGTGGCCGAATACATTTTGGCCTAAATGTATGACTAAAATTTAGTTTATTGGATTTTTTTTATAACAAAAAGTAGAAAATATCATTTTTTTTCAAAATTTTCAGTCTTTTTCCGTTTATAGCGCAAAAAATAAAAACGGCAGAGGTGATCAAATACCATCAAAAGAAAGCTCTATTTGTGGGAAGAAAAGGACGCAAATTTCGTTTGGGTAGAGCATTGCATGACCGCGCAATTAGCAGTTAAAGCGACGCAGTGCCGAATTGTAAAAAGTGCTCTGGTCAGGAAGGGGGTAAATCCTTCCGGGGCTGAAGTGGTTAAAAAAAAACATTGAACGAAAGGCTGTAATGTAACAAAATAGGTAAAAAGCCAAGGGGGTGAATACTTTTGCAAGGCACTTTATATAATGAATGTGATCAGAACCTGATTTTCATGCTTGTCATACCTGATGAAGGATCTTGATAGATACGAAACATTGTGATTTTTTTTATGTCTCTTTAATGAGTTTTTTACTCTCTTAATAAATTCAGAAGGTACTCCAGATTGGACATTTTTTATTTACTTAGTCATGCAACACTGTACCCAAATAAAAATGTTAAAATTTTTATCAATTGTTTGAGACAAATTGAGCTTTCTTTTGGTGGTATTTAATCCGCACTCAGGTTTTTTTTTTTTTCCTTTTTTTTGCTACATAAATGAAAAAAATTCTGAAAATTTGGGAAAAATACACATTTTCTCTTATGCCGCGTACACACGAGCAGACTGTCCGGCAGAAAAGGTCCGACGGAACAATTCCGATTGTGTGTGGGCTTCATGGGACCTTTTTTGTCGAAAATTCAGACGGACCTAGAAATAGAACATGTTTCAAATCTTTCCGACGGACTTGAGTCCGATCGAAAAATCCGCTTGTCTGTATGCTAGTCCGACGGGCAAAAAAGGATGCAAGGGCAGCTACTGGCTATGAACTTCCTTATTCTAGTCCGGTCGTACGTCATCACGTTTGAAACGATCGGACTTTAGTGATCATGTGTAGGCAAGTTCGCTTCGTTGGAACTCCGTCCGTCGAAAAGTCCTTTGGAGTTCTGGCGGATGAGAAGTCCGCTCGTGTGTATGCGGCATTAGTCTCTGTTATAGAAATTTTGCTAATAATCTTCATTTATAAATATAGTCCAAAATGTATTCTGCTACATTTCTTTGGTAAAAAAAAATAACCCAAATCAGTGTACAGTATTTAGTCTGTGTGGAAGTTATAGAGTCTACAAACTATTGTATGTGCTGACGGCCTCTCATTTCTTGAGGCCCTAACATGCCAGGACAATAAAAGAAGCCCCAAAAGGACTCCTTTTTGGAAAATAGATACACCAAGGTATTTAGTAAGGGGCATTGTGAGTTTTTTTTTAGTTCCTTCACATACAGTCACCAGAGCAGTACAGTGTCACTATATGACTGGTGTAGCGGTGATCATGGCTGGTGACTGTACTGCTCTGGTGACAGTATGTATAAAAAAACTAAAAATTATATACACACATATGATATATATATCTATATATATCTTTATTTATTTATTTTTTTTTACATACTGTCACCAGAGCAGCATCGTCACTGTATAGCAGTATTGTGACACTGATCAGGATTTTTTTTTTTTTACACTAGGATTGCTTATTACAGTGATCACTGTAATAGCAATCATTTTTACAATGGCATCCATTCATGTACCATTGTGATTGGCCCTGTACCATGTGATCACTGTGGCCAATCACAGGGATCACAATAGCACACAATGGCTATGAATGACACACCATTGTTAGCAACTGATGTGGTCACTGTGATTGGTCACAGTGATTACATGGTGTCAGGGCCACTCACTGTTGAACAGTACAGTGTTCCGATGGGTCCTGTGGGTGCACGAGGTCATATGACATCTAACTAGGATAACAGCGCTCCCGCCCGTCTATATTATTATACTAGTTTGGGTGGGAAGTGGTTAATAATACAGTACTACAATGTGTGTGATTGCTGAGGGTCCAAGCCTTCGTGCTGAGCTCCAGGTTTCATTTACCTTTAAATAGTTTGTTTGGTCCAAACAAACTATTTATAGCACTACCAGCTTTCTCTGATTGGCGGAGGCCAAGACATCACAAACTCCACCTCAGCCAATCAAAGGAAGCTTTGTAGTGATTCATAAAACACAAGGATTCCACTATATGGCTGAGCAGTGCTATGCTTGACGCGCATGTTGTTGCGGGAGTAGGATAGGAAGCTCTCATCCCACTGCGGAACACATTGCTGTGTTCTGTATACAGCTGAAGCTACATAAAGTTTATACAGAGCTCACAGCCGCCGCATCTGTTAGGCCCCATTCACACCTGAGTGTTTTGTAACTTGAAGCTACAAAACGCTGGAGGGGAAAAAAATCAATTATTCTCTATGGAGATGGTTTACATCTCCACTCCAAAACACCTGAAGCTCAAGACAAGTTCTGGAACTTTTTTTTTTAGGCAGATTTGGGTGTTTTTCTGCTTTTTACATTGGTGACCTTTTGACCTGTACAAAATCGTGGCAAAAATGTGCGACTTTCTGCCTGAAAACACTACGCTCAGGTGTGAATGGGGCCTTACTAAATTAAATAGTTCAAGCGAACCAACTTGATCCAAACACACCGTTTAAAGTGAAATGAAACCAGGAGATCACTTTTAACACTGAAGGTAATTTTCCCTTTTATGAAGTGAAGACACTTGGGATGATTTACTAAAACTTTAGAGTGTGAAATCTGGTGCAGATGTGCATGGTAGCCAATCAGCTTCCAGGTTTAGCTTTGGAAATAAAACCTGCAGGCGGATTGGTTTCTATGCAGAGTGCACCAGATTTTGCACTCTCCAGTTTTATTAAATCACCCCGGTCTGTGTTGCGCGCTATCTCTGTATGAAGTGAGGACTCTCTATCTCTGTATGAAGTGAGGACTCTATCTCTGTATGAAGTGAGGACTCTCTATCTCTGTATGAAGTGAGGACTCTCTATCTCTGTATGAAGTGAGGACTCTCTATCTCTGTATGAAGTGAGGACTCTCTATCTCTGTATGAAGTGAGGACTCTCTATCTCTGTATGAAGTGGGGACTGTCTGTGTTGCTCTCTCTCTGTATGAAGTGAGGACTGTCTGTGTTGCTCTCTCTGTGTATGAAGTGAGGACTGTCTGTGTTGCTCTCTCTCTCTGTATGAAGTGAGGACTGTCTGTGTTGCTCTCTCTCTGTATGAAGTGAGGACTGTCTGTGTTGCTCTCTCTCTGTATGAAGTGGGGACTGTCTGTGTTGCTCTCTCTCTGTATGAAGTGGGGACTGTCTGTGTTGCTCTCTCTCTGTATGAAGTGAGGACTGTCTGTGTTGCTCTCTCTCTGTATGAAGTGAGGACTGTCTGTGTTGCTCTCTCTCTCTCTGTATGAAGTGAGGACTGTCTGTGTTGCTCTCTCTCTCTGTATGAAGTGAGGACTGTCTGTGTTGCTCTCTCTCTGTATGAAGTGAGGACTGTCTGTGTTGCTCTCTCTCTCTGTATGAAGTGAGGACTGTCTGTGTTGCTCTCTCTCTCTGTATGAAGTGGGGACTGTCTGTGTTGCTCTCTCTCTCTCTGAAGTGGGGACTGTCTGTGTTGCTCTCTCTCTGTATGAAGTGGGGACTGTCTGTGTTGCTCTCTCTCTGTATGAAGTGGGGACTGTCTGTGTTGCTCTCTCTCTGTATGAAGTGAGGACTGTCTGTGTTGCTCTCTCTCTCTCTGTATGAAGTGAGGACTGTCTGTGTTGCTCTCTCTCTCTCTGTATGAAGTGAGGACTGTCTGTGTTGCTCTCTCTCTGTATGAAGTGGGGACTGTCTGTGTTGCTCTCTCTCTGTATGAAGTGGGGACTGTCTGTGTTGCTCTCTCTCTGTATGAAGTGAGGACTGTCTGTGTTGCTCTCTCTCTGTATGAAGTGAGGACTGTCTGTGTTGCTCTCTCTCTGTATGAAGTGAGGACTGTCTGTGTTGCTCTCTCTCTGTATGAAGTGAGGACTGTCTGTGTTGCTCTCTCTCTCTCTCTGAAGTGAGGACTGTCTGTGTGCTCTCTCTCTGTATGAAGTGAGGACTGTCTGTGTTGCTCTCTCTCTGTATGAAGTGAGGACTGTCTGTGTTGCTCTCTCTCTCTCTGAAGTGAGGACTGTCTGTGTTGCTCTCTCTCTCTGTATGAAGTGAGGACTGTCTGTGTTGCTCTCTCTCTGTATGAAGTGAGGACTGTCTGTGTTGCTCTCTCTCTGTATGAAGTGAGGACTGTCTGTGTTGCTCTCTCTCTCTGTATGAAGTGAGGACTGTCTGTGTTGCTCTCTCTCTCTCTGAAGTGAGGACTGTCTGTGTTGCTCTCTCTCTGTATGAAGTGAGGACTGTCTGTGTTGCTCTCTCTCTCTCTGTATGAAGTGAGGACTGTCTGTGTTGCTCTCTCTCTGTATGAAGTGAGGACTGTCTGTGTTGCTCTCTCTCTGTATGAAGTGAGGACTGTCTGTGTTGCTCTCTCTCTCTCTCTGAAGTGAGGACTGTCTGTGTTGCTCTCTCTCTCTCTGTATGAAGTGAGGACTGTCTGTGTTGCTCTCTCTCTCTGTATGAAGTGAGGACTGTCTGTGTTGCTCTCTCTCTCTCTGTATGAAGTGAGGACTGTCTGTGTTGCTCTCTCTCTGTATGAAGTGAGGACTGTCTGTGTTGCTCTCTCTCTGTATGAAGTGAGGACTGTCTGTGTTGCTCTCTCTCTGTATGAAGTGAGGACTGTCTGTGTTGCTCTCTCTCTGTATGAAGTGGGGACTGTCTGTGTTGCTCTCTCTCTCTGAAGTGAGGACTGTCTGTGTTGCTCTCTCTCCTCCATCCATAGACCAGGCCTCTACCTTTATCCAGCTCCATCAGGGCGGAGTTGGCGTCCAGCTCCTGCTCCCCATGGCCGGCATCAGCCAGAAACGACCTGCTTCCACCCCCGCCGGTCGCCATGGCTGCTCTATCCCTCCCGGGCTCTGCCCACACAATTCAATGTAGATTGGCTGTACGGATTAACATGGAAGCCGCCATGACAGTATCAAAGCGCATGCTCCATGCGGGCCGCTGCGCCCTGCGGTCCTGGGAGCAACTTGTGATTGGCTAGCACGGTTTTGGCGCTCGCTTTCGTGTAGGTGAGCTGTGGTTGGAGGAGGCGCTGACCAATGTGCGGCGCGGCTGGCATTTCGCGGGAGAATTATCTGCAGGTCGGTCTTGTTTCGCGGGAGATCATTGTGAGTGAGGAGAGGAGCGGATTGTACCGGATCTTATCTATCGTCCGTTCACCGATCATGTCTCTCTTCATGAGTCTGCAGCACCGGGCCCTCTGGACGGACCGCGGTAAGTCCCCTTATGAATGAACGTGGGAGACTAATCCAGCTGCCAAGAGATAGTAGGGTCACATGTTGTCTCCTAGAGCAACCAATTAGAATCCTTTTTTCATAAATAATTCCGATCTGCAGAAATAAGTGAGGAAGCGGTTGGTTGGTTGCTATGTGCAACATGAAATCAAAATAACACCTCCAAGCAGAACTATAGGCAAAACTTGTTTTTTTCTCCATTTTGGATAGAGCAAAGGAGGGTTCTATCCGCTGTCAGAATTTATTCCGACATCTGTGTCCCATTACAGAGATTTCCCTTCACTTCCTGTTCCATAGCCAAACAGGAAGTGAGAGGAAATCCCTGCAAATTAAAGTGAAGTTCTGCCCCAACAGTGGAAGCCCCGCTTATCTGCCTCCTCCCTCCCCTCTGGTGCCACTTTTGGGGGGCGGTACCTGTCTTTGACATGTACCCGTCCCCACTTCCAAGAGACCTTACTGCAGTGAGATCTCGCGGAAGTTTGGCTCACCTCTTCCTTCCCCCGCCGGGCCATTCAGAAACTGCGATTCGCACATGCACGCTAGGGAACCGGCTGTGAAGCTGCAAGGCCTCATTGCTGGTTACCCTTAGAAGAATCCGAGAGCCAATGTAAAAATCAGCTGGGGTGCCGACATCGCTGGATCCAGGGAAAGGTAAGTGTCCTAATATTAAGTCAGCAGCTACAGTATGTACATTACATTTTCTGAAGGATTCTGGACCTCCCCTTTAAGGCCTCATTCACACGAGGCGGATCCACTTCCACGGAGTCCGCCTTGGTCTGCCGGCTCAGCGGGAGATCTCTCCGTTGATCTCCGCTGAGCCGGCAGGATGACCGGTCGCTCTGCTCACTGAGCGGGGAGGGGCTTGTCGAGCGCCACTGGTTTCTATGGAGAGATCGGACGAAAATGGACAGCGACAGCCAGCGACAGATCTGAACGTAGGGGCATCCGTCTGCTTTTAGCGTATCGGACCGGGTCGGATGTCAACGGACATGTCACTGCTGACATCCGTCGCTCCATAGACTAGCATGGAGTGCCCATTCAGGTCCGCCGTCAAAACTGATAGAATCTTACTTTTCTGGGGACAACCAAAAAATATTTTTTTTTTTATTATTATTTTTCTTTTTCTTTCAATGATAATGGTAAACAGGACAAATAGAGAGGGGAATCTCCCAAATGGGGGCACAGACAGCAAAAAAAAACTGACAAACACTCTAATCCATCTCTACTCGATCCAAAACTGAAAAAATAGTTTTGCCTTTAGTTATATTTTAAGTGCCCTGTCTTATATAGATGTGTGTGATCATTGTATACATACTGTATGGAATGTCTTTTACAAGGAATTTTAGTGTATCGCAATCCAAAAAACAACGAATATAATGTAAATTACCAATCTTTAAAGTGACGGTTGCATTTTTTAAATTTTTTTTTGTCTTCATGAACACAGCCATATGTAATGCAGAGCCTGCTACCCGCTACAACCATGTACAGCAACCCATTGAGTTGCATTAGGCAGCCATGGATTATGTATAGCACCTAGATGTGTTCTGCTGTATGGTCTGAACATGGATGGTGTCTGTTCGGTTCTCTCTCGCAACTGCTTACAGTTGTCTCTTATGCATCTGTAGCGCACCTTCACAGAACCTGTGGATGAACTTTGATCCCCCTTTCCTGCACAGCAAGGCATACCGAATTTTCACAAGCACCCAGAGTCGGAGCACAGTCCGTGACTTTGTTTTTGTTTTAGAGGGTTAACAACGTGGATAGGGATGGGAGGTTGTAGGATGCCCACTTGACTTCAACAACTTTAGGGACATCTTCCTATATACAGTCTCCTTCACTTGCCTTCTGCACATGCTTGTTTGCTCCAGCTGAACACTGTAGGATAATCTGACAGGCCCCCAGTCCAATTGTAGCTATAGACCTTTACAGGCAGGAACTCGGAGCCCTTTGTTTAGCAAAATTGTAGTGAAACAGCTTGTCACTTCTCTATTGTGGCCAATGCCCCCAGCACCATCTCTTCAGGCACTGCCAATTTACCTGGCTGCGGCTGTCTCTCTTTGCCAGCCCGCCCGGCTGTCTCTCTGGAGATCTCTCAGGGAAGGGTGAAGACTAAAGCACACCGCTGTCTTCAGTGAGACTGGCTACATGTGGCAGTCTCCCCCGTGTCAGTCCCTAACAGTGCTGATTTACTCACGCTGTCCTCTCACCAGTTTTTCAGGTAATTTGCAGTAGAGCATGTTTTTTCTGTTGGTCTGTACAATGCACAGTTTTTTTTTTAACTCTGTGATCCATCTGTAACACACTTCCTTTCTTAGGGTGCCTCTACTCTGATGGAGGAGCAACAGAAACCTCTCTGGACAGCAGCTTTGTCAGTCAGGGGAGAGGATAATGTTAAAGTGGTATTAAAGCTTTGTTTATTTATTTTTTTTCCTTTAAATATCAAACGTTATACTTACCTGCTCCTGTGCAGTGATTTTGTACAGAGAAACTCTGATCCTCTTCTTTTGGGGTCCCCTGCCGGCGCTCCTGGCTTCTCCCTCTCGAGCAGTGCCCCCAGAGAAAGCCACTTGCCCTGGGAGCACCACTGCCTGCTTGCTCCTGAGCTGCTGCTCTATGCATGCATAAGACATCCAGAGCCACGGCTTGGTTGCACCCCCAGCCCCCCCCCCCCCCCCCCCACACACACACACACACACACACACACACACACACACACACACACACACACACACACACACTTTTTCCCCATTGGCTCCCGCTGCTGTCTCAGCCAATGAGGAGGGGAGAGTCCCGGGACAGCTAAGGCTATCGTAAACATCGCTGGATCAGAGGGAGCTCAGGTAAGGATGGGGGGGGATGCTACACACAGGTTTTTTATTTTTTTTTACTTCATCCAAATTCTTTAGAACCACTTTAAGCCGGCCATAGATGGGTTGAAATTTGGCTGCTTCAGAAATCTGTTAAACGTGTGTACATGTTTTAGTGGGCTGGTGTGATTGTCTCCCGTACTGAAAATATTAGTCGCCTGATGCTTTTGCTGATCCGCTGGCTTTAATACTTTAAAACTCGGAAACATCAACATTCTCTCTTGCAGAGGGGCTGCGCTTGCACTGCAAGGGTTAGCTGCTCGTTTAGCTCCAGGGGAAATAGAAAAGATTTACTAACCTGATCCTCTGCTTGGCCATGCCGCTAGTCCATCCCCACAGCATATAATACACTATGCTCTTGCTGTCTAAGGTTGTGACCTCATCATGACTAGGGATGAGCTTCGAGTTCAAGTCGAACTCATGTTCGACTCGAACATTGGCTGTTCGCAAGTTCGCCGAACAGCGAACAATTTGGGGTGTTCGCGGCAAATTCGACGGGACTTCCCTGTGGCATTCCCCGTGACGTCACAGGGAAGTCCCGTCAAGTCACCGTGCGTCAGAGGGGGGCGTGGTCACCGGGTGGCCCCCCCCCCGTTATTTAAGAACCGTCAGACGAAGAGACGCCGTCACACAGCGGGAGCCTCCCTCCATGCCAGCATGGGTGCGGAGCGGCCCGGAGAAGAAAATGAAGAAGAGAAGGAAGATGAAGAGAAGAGTGGGAGCCTCCCCCCATGCCATGGGTGTGGAGCGGCCCGAGGAGAAGAAGATAGAAGACGCCGCGGAGGAGATGCTGGTCGAGAACGCCGGAGGAAGAACCAGAAGATGAAGGAAGAAAGAAGAAGCATTTAAATAAAGGAATTGTCAAAAACTGTCTATTGTAATTTTTAACATTTTTGACAGTTTTTTTAGTGAAATGGTAGGGGTAAGTACCCCCTTACCATTTCACACGGGGGGGGGCGGGATCTGGGGGTCCCCTTGTTAAAGGGGGCTTCCAGATTCCGATAAGCCCCCCGCCCGCAGACCCCCATAACCACCACATGGGGACAAGGTGTTTTGGGGGGCTACCCCAAAGCACCCTCCCAATGTTGAGGGCATGTGGCCTGGTACGGTTCAGGAGGGGGGGGGCTGCACTCTCGTCCCCCCCTCTTTTCCTGCGGCCTGCCAGGTTGCGTGCTCGGATAAGGGTCTGTTATGGATTTTTGGGGGGACCCCACGCCGTTTTTTTTTTTTTTGGGGTTTTTTTTTGGCGCGGGGTTCCCCTTAAAATCCATACCAGACCTGAAGGGCCTTGTATGGAATTTAGGGGGACTCCCACTTCATTATTTTTTTTTTTTTTTTTTTTTTTTTTTTTATTTTGGTTCGGGGTTGCCCTGTGGGGAATTCCCATGCCGTTTTTATCAATGAACTTCTATGTGTATTGTCGGCAATGCAATAGCCGCGGGTAGTTTTAAATGGCTTTTTTTTCCTTCGAAATGTCATTTTGCTGTCAGACTGTTCTAAACACGGGAAACATGCGCCCCTTTACAGGCATACTATAGACACCCCCCAGCTACGAAATTTAAAGGGATATTACACTTTTATTGTTTGACTTTAAGCATTATTAAAATCACTGCTCCTGAAAAAACGGCCGTTTTTAAAACTTTTTTTTTGCATTGATCCATGTCCCCTGGGGCAGGACCCAGGTCCCCAAACACTTTTTATGACAATAACTTGCATATTAGCTTTTAAAATTAGCACTTTTGATTATTCATGTTCGTGTCCCATAGACTTTAACGGTGTTCGCGTGTTCGAACGAACTTTTTTCCTGTTCGCATGTTCTGGTGCGAACCGAACAGGGGGGTGTTCGGCTCATCCCTAATCATGACTAATGCAGTGTCCATAGATGATGCCAAGGGACTGTCCACTGCTGGAGTATAGGCAAGCTCCATCTCCTGGGGTTGCAGAGGATTAGGAGAGTAAAACAGCTTTTACTCTCCCCTAGATTAAACAAACAGTTAACACTCAGGCTAGGTTCACATCTGTGCAGCCGCGAGAGCCCATTTATTTGAATGGGCTGCCATGCCCCACGACACGCAGAAAAGAAGTCCCTGCACTATTTTTGAAATCGCAGCCTGCACGGGAACCTCAGTTCCCAGTACAGTTGTGATTTTTCACTGCGGGCAGCGTGCCATTATGATTAATGGCACCCTCCTGCGGGTCCCGCATTTCTCTGTGTGGGTGGTTGCGGTTGTCGGTATTTGTGCGTGTCCCACAGTGGCAGTGACTTTAGTTTAACAATGTGGGGACAGCCCCACTGCAGGGGAGAATTTTCACATTTCCAGCAGGATCATGGTGAACAAACATGGCTGCCCTCATCAAGGAAGTAGATGCTGAGGACTTTATAAATTTTTATGGAAGTGTTTTTGGGCTGTGCCGTTTGAAGAAACCGATTGCGTGCAATTATGAAAGGGCTTGATTTTAGGTTTAGTGTCATTTTAATGGTTATGTGACAGTAGGGATACATCTTCAAGAGGAAATGAGGATAGACAAGCTGGCACAAGTTAGAACTGCTAAAAAAATGAATAAAAACCAAGCGCTGATGTGGATAGATATGTGTGATATAAATAAATTGTGCTTAAAAAATATATATATACCAATATAGTTAGTGCTATGAAACAATCAGTAAATTAAAGCTGCTATCAATATAGGGTGATCAGATAACCAAACAAATAGTACTAAGTATAAAATTGATGCGCTTTAAATAAATAGTGCACAATACTAAGCTTAGTCGCAGCAGCATATTGTGCACTATTTATTTAAAGCGCATCAATTTTATACTTAGTACAAGTTAGAACTGTTCTCCAGAAGCAGGACTTGTACTATTAAACTGCTAATTTTTATAGCCCTTTGTTTGCTTATTTTGTTGACTTGCATTGAGTAATATCCTGGTGTTAAAGTTGAGGGAAGAAAGTCAAACTTTATCAGCATGTCCAACCATCCTCTGTCTATGACCAGCTTTAGTCCGTTGCCAGAGGTAAAATTAGACATTCTATTTTGGTGTGGCCTCCATTTCTTGAATATTGATAAAGTTGCTGCCGACTGAAATCCCAAACAAATTTTTGACAAGTAGGGGGTGGAAGAGTATTTCTAATTGGCCAAGAGGCAGATGTCTGTTGGCATCTTATGCAGTTAGACCTGTTTTGAAATCCTATGAACACAATGGCCCCTTGTAGTTAAGATCTTTGATAGGATTTGTTGCCTGTAGCGATCAATCAGGTACTCCCTTTTTTTTGGGGTCCATACTGCACTTTTCGAATCTTGGCTAGAGGAATAGTTTTTCTTGCATTTCATATAATGCTGTTCAGACCTTTTTGATAAGCAGCCTGTAAAGCCTAGTACACATTGGCCAAATGCCAGGTGACATCGGCCGCTTCGACCCGTGTGCCAGAAGCTGTCCAGCCGGCTTCTGTCAGATGAGCATGCTGGAAAACCAGCAGCCAATGGACTCCCAGTCAGCTTTTTTTTTTTTTTTCTTCTTCTTTCAAGACTGATGGTGTGTATGTATTAGGCTTAAGGGTAGGACATGTATTACATTAAGCAAATTACATCTCCTCCCATATGTTTGGCTCCAAGTGTGGTTCACACAGGATGCCTACCCCGGGGTGGGTTCTTTTGGGCTACGCCAGGCGACGAACAGTCATTAATTATAACACAGGGATTACAACTTGCCCCAAGGCTTACTCATCAATGCCAGGGCCAAGCAAGGGGTTAGCGGTCATGTAAAAGTCAAACATTAAGGCAGTCCCCTAACTCGGAGATGAGCCACTTGTGTGTAATGTATGCGGAGTTCCCCCAAAAGATAGTCCCGTGTCCTACACACTTGAACACGTGCTTGTGTTGCATTCGGAACATTCAGAGCCAATGCTCACTCCACCAGTCAGCGTTCTCTGCTACCTCACTCCCAGAACCAGAATGGGGTCTCGCCAAGCACATAGCGTGGACCTCATATGTGCTCTATTTAACTCTTGACTCTTGGTTCCTAGTGATCAGGCCATAAATCTTTGTAACGCTAATCTGCTCCCGGCGACCGATGGAGACAGACTGGACTGCTAGGGAGGGAGCCGTAACACCGGACCCTCTTGCTACCAGAGAACCTGTCGCCTTACCGGGTACCACGCCAACGACTGGTTGCAGTGTAACCTCTTGTTGTGTTGTTACCAGAACCATTTGTGTGCAGTTGTAGACACATCTCTTATTGACATCAAGACTCTACATGCACCCCTTGCCTAACTTCAGACCAAGCTTTGTGCGGTATAACAACTTTAACTGAAAGTTCGGCATGGCAAACTTACCATGGTAAAATGTCCGTTTACTAACAGCAGCTGCCCCAGAGTACCTGGGTGAAGTCCATAGCTGGCATGACTCGACTGGAGAAAACCATGGCTTGGATGTTTTTTGAGAGGCTGGTGCTCTGTAGACTAACTAGAAGTCTCAGCATTACCCGCAAGGTTCTTGTTCTTTAGCCCGCTATCCGGCACTTTGAGACCTGAACCTCCGCCTTTTGTATGTCACAGAACAGGAGGCTGGACCCCAAAAAAGCCTGCAAACATGAGCCGGAAATGCTAAGCAGCATAAACCCCTTCCCCCCCCCTTAAAGCAGAGCTCCATCTGGGGGAAAAAAAATAAAGAATTGTTAGCTACAAATACTGTAGCTGTTGGCTTTAAACATAAGGACACTTACCTGTCCAGGGATCCCGCAATGTCGCCACCCCAAGCAGATTCGTCCATCGGCTGCAGGGCTGGCATTGTAAGTAAGCAAACTGGCAGTGAAGCCTTCAGGTCCTAGAAGGCAGCGGGGGCAAGGAGGATGGGTCGGATATGTCGTAGATCGCTGTACGCCAATCTTGCCCAAAAGTGGGAATGGTTAACTGTTAAAGTGCCAAATGTAGCAGTGGAGGAGGGGGGTGTCTGGGATGTGAACAAGCAGAGCTTCTCCTATTGGGTAGAGCTCTGCTTTAACCTGGGCAGCCACACTAGTCTGGCTAAAATGAACACAGTTGGCAACCTGCCTACAAGCCAGTTCAATTCATTCTTTCCATAGTCATCTTCCAGGACAGCAACATGTTAGATCAGGGGTCTCGAACTGGTGGCCCTCCAGCTGTTGCGAAACTACAAATCCCATGAGGCATTGCAAGTCTGACAGTTACAAGCATGACTCCCACAGGCAGAGGCATGATGGGACTTGTAGTTTTGCAACAGCTGGAGGGCCACCAGTTCGAGACCTCTGTGTTAGATGATTGGTTCCCCCCTCCTACCGTAAACACCAAGGAGGTTACTGAAGAACCCCTCTCGCCACCTTTTCCTGGAATCTAGATCAGCCTTTGTGAACCTTTTTACCCCTGCGTACCCCTTTTTTATAAATTCATTTTTACGGGAATGCCTTCAAAAATTCATTGGGTGTCAGTGGGGGAAATGCCTCTTGCATAGCTGGTCAGTGGGAAGAATTTCCCCCCCCCCTCCCCCAGTGGTGGTTAGGATGCCACCCTATCAGACAGCTAACAAGATCATTAGTGACTGGCTTTGCCAAGTGGCATTGGCCATCAGATGAGAAGTCAAACAGCCACAGTTCAAAGAATCCATAGCATACTCTGGTGGAACCCTGGTTGAGAATGACTGGTCTAGATGGTTTCCTGCTGTCCAACTGCAGCACAGCATTTGTCTTCACCCGATGGCCTTTGACCAGTGGTGCCCTTCTTGAAGCAGATATGTTGGTCTTTCTTTTTCCAGCGTTCTAAATCAGGACTGATGTAACAGTGTTTGGTTTCTATTTGTTTTTATAGCTGCTGGTGCTTTTTCTTTACTATTGTTTTTTTTTTTTGTTGTAGCGTCACAGAAATACCCTCTCCAGAATTTGCTACCAGGCTTCCAGTGTGTCAAACAGGATGAACATACTTCTTATGGTCAGGTTGGGATGCCAGTACCACCATTTGGCTGCTCGTTCAGTACAGGTGAGACTTGTCTTGAATACAGCTTGCATTAGAGCAGTTTCCTTTCCACTCCTATTGATTGATGAATGCTCCCTATCGCAGTCCATGTTATCTTCATGCCTATGTAGCAGTGTAAGGCCCTTTTCACACGGGTGCCTCCATCTTGCGGATTCTGCTTGCTCAGCGGGAGATCGCTCTGCTGATCCCCACTGAGCAGGTAAGTGACAAGTCCTGACCGCTCCCCTGAGTGTACATGGCTGCCAATCACGACCCATTCAATTAAATGGGGCCAACCACTCTGCATGTGCTCCACAACTGCATCCTTCTACGGGGACCAAGGGATTAAAGCAGGTGGTGAGAAAGCAGCACAACGCTACCTGCTTTAACCCCTTGTTTGCTGTACTGCATAAGGTTGCAGGGCACTTGCAGGGTGGCCTCATTCACTTGAATGGGTCATGCTGGACAGGTGCTACACCCAGCAACCATGACAGGGCACATAACTCCTGCTGCGGCTGTGATATGTGTACACCCCTGGCCACTACAGCTAAAGGGGGCCGAGTTGGGGCGGTGGTGATAAAGACGCGTCTCAACTATGGAGACCTGAAGATCTCCTCTTTCCTGCTGGCACCACTCTGGAGACCACTAGCTGGGATAAGAGGCTGCGTGCAGTTGGTATCGCTCTGTATGGGATAGAAGCCAGCACTACAGAGGCGGCATCTGCTTATGCCGCTCTTCCACCCTACTACAGCTCCAACTTTACAAGTAGTCCCTCTTCATTGCACTCTGTTTGATGGTCTGGAATGGCAGGTCAGCAAGCCCAGACCGCGATCTACCAGTCACCTGTTCGTGATCTACTGGTAGTTTGCGATCTACAGGTTGCTGACCCCTGCGCCAAACGGATCGAAAATAGAACCACCATCTGTCTGGATTTTGCGTGCTGGATCAGATCTGGTGGCGGATGTCAGCGGACGTGTATTTAAAGTCTTTATTCTACCCTACCCATTAGTAGTCTTCATCAGTACATGGCTGGTATTCATGGTCAGCATGTGGGGTGTAACTGCATTGTCTTCACTAAAATTTAAAAGTGCTGTTTGGGAAACCTATGCAAATAACCCTCTTCAAAAGCTGACGGGTTCGCTGCTTTAGACCTTTACATGAATGCCCCACCAGCTGAATGTTTACCTATGGACAGTATTGTTTTAGCATAATGTAGTGTTTTGTTCCCTGGTTTATATTGGTGGTTGACACCACCTCACCATCTGACATTAATCTCCTTTTCATGAATTTTCCCCTAGGAACTTTTGAAAAGGCATTTGACTTTCATGTGCTATAGCCATACTCACTGTAACATAAAGCATTAAGTTACTAGTGTTTCTAACTGTACATATTCATCGCCTTGCCTCAAAGAAGCGTCTATCCTGTAGGACCCTGTGACGAGCCAAAGCCCAGACCTCTTGTTACCTCTGGGACAAGTACAATCTCTGCCCTCTCTTGAATACTAATTCAAATGATGTGCTGGTGCCTTTTTCAGCTGCGGATTTACCGCACGTGCTTGCAGTGGCCAATGAGGAAGGCATAGTCAAGTTGTATGACACAGAATGTCGGAACACAGAGAGACAAATCCTGAAAGGTAAGCTTTTCAATCTGTGGCTTTTATTCTTCTTCTGTGTTTGTAAAATGGTATGCATAGTTTATTACCTCCATAGTCATTAATGTAAAAATATTTAGGTATTTCAATTTCCTTTTGGCAGAATAAGATAGGAGCTGTCTGCTGATGCTTAAAATAAAGCTGAATGAAGCAATTCACTACAGACTTCAAACTGCTAGGTTTATTGCTCTCTGTGTCAAAGCTTGGAAGATTCACCCTCCTTTTGTATTGGAGACCATTGTCTCAGGTGCAATGGTGATGGGAAATTGCCAAATTTAAAGTTGCGACATGTGGGGGAACATCTTCTAACTGAGGCGCCTGTTCCAGCGGCACTTGTCTGAAGGGATTTCTTGCTTGGAATTGAAGGCAAACCTCCCCAATGAAGCCATCATTTGAGGCTACCATTAGTAGTATGACGTTCCCATTTTTTGGCAGAAAGGCTATGTGGCTCCAAGATGAGCCACATAGTGAAAATTGCTGGACTGTGTCTCCGTATAGGGATTTCACCTAGTGGGCAGCATTGGGGGGAGGGGACTTGTTGTAGGTATGAAGGTACAGTTGTCTAAAGTGTACTCCTTGGGGTATTTTTCTCAAGACAATACATTTCTCTAGCTATACTGCTTTTCTGGTGTAATTTTTTATTTATTTTTTTTTTATAGATTGGCAAGCACACTCTAATGCAGTCTTTGACCTTGCCTGGGTCCCAGGGGAGCACAAATTGGTAAGCAATCATGATCTTCCCCCTAACCCAGGAGGTGAGCGCAAACAACTATTTAATATGGCTCCAATGAATCGATGTGGCTTCTTTCTGTTGTAAGCTCCATCAGTACAGTCATTATGTTGTAAATTGTGTTTAGTTTGTAGCTGAACATGATTGTAGCTTAGGGTGGTAATGATTCTTATCTTTTGTGTAATCCATCTAAACTTGAGTTTTAGGCTGTGTATGAAGTAAAACTGCCATGATCAAGATTCAGGGGCTGCCGCTGCCATTCTACAAGTACTAGTTAGATGGGTATTTAAAGATTAAGATCACCTTGTCCCTGTGACAGCAAGCGGAGGTTCCTTTCCCCCACCCTGCTGCATAATTCATTCAGTTTCTTGTGAATGAATAAACAAGTATCGCCAGGCGGAGCACCAGGCGTACTTGTAGTTCCTCAGCACGCCTGTATGTCATTCACACTGCCTATAGCTCTGCAATGATCACCCATACTGAAGTGCTGTAGTGGGTTTATGTATCCATTTGAGATTGTGACCTTAAAGCCTAAGCTCCTTGAGTCCTGGTTCACACTAGTGTGAGTTCAGATGTGACTTGAGTTGCAAGGAACGGCATGACAAGGGAAATCACGTTGTTTTGTTCAAGTCAATGCGACTCAGCACAAAGTGATTTTGGAAAAGGTTCCTGTTCTACTTTGGTGCTATTTTTGGCCCCATAGAGTATAGTAACCTTATCCAAGTAGCGCTACAAAATTGCCCTGAAAGTTGGATTAATATTGCATCACAGCAGTGTGATCCTAGACTGAGGGCAGGGACAGATGTCAAAGTACAGTGTTCTAAGACCTGCAGTACTAACATACAGAATCTTGGGTGGAACATGTAACTGTTCCCAGTGCTGCCGGAGCTGTACCCCACCCCTCTGCCCACACAGGCGCGCCATTCATACACAAAGCTCTGAATTTGTATGAATGAACTACAAGACAGTCAGCTATCCACTTAAAGTTCTCAATGAACTATCATGGCGCTGTGGTAGTTCATTGTGTCTTTGTCAGTGAGTATCTTCTTACCTGTACGGGGAGCAGATACACTGGCAGTGTGGAGGAGACCTGCATGGCATTGTTAATCTGCTGATCGCTGGTATAATGCTTTACAGGCTCCTAATACAAATAATGCACATTATTTATATATATTATTACAAAGGAGAATTTATCTTTTTCTTTTTTCTTTTTTTTTTTTTTTTTAAGATCCATTTAATACAAGTATCGATGTATTGTCTCCTATGGTTTTATGGTCACATAGGGTATTAGGGCCTGTTAAACCAGTACAGGATCTAAAACAAAAATGAGGTATAATGGCTTCACGTTGATGGGGCTTACATTTTATTGATAACAATGTGCTTGTTTAATGCAGGTTACAGCTTCTGGAGACCAGACAGCTAAGCTGTATGACGTTAAGGCAGGAGAGCTGATTGGTGAATTTAGAGGCCACCAGTGCAGCCTCAAGTCGGTTTCTTTCTCCAAGTTTGAAAAAGGTATTTTATGACTTCTTTATGTATTTGACTTTATGATCCTATGAACGCCTTGTGTTCTTTTTTGAGTCTGGGCTATGATGCTGATTGCCAGTGTAAAAATAGGCTCTTTTTTTTAAATTTATTTATTTTTCGTTGGATACTTATCTGAGTAAAGCCGCTGTATAGCAATGAGAGCCTCTATTCATGACAAGCTTCCTTTTAGTCTGCAAAAAATGTGTTGCATTTTATTTTTCAGTTTTTTTTTATTTCAGAAATTGGTTTGTTTAAAACCTTCTATTTTTTTCTTCTACACAGCTGTGTTCAGCACTGGAGGTCGGGATGGAAATGTCATGGTCTGGGATACCCGATGCAGCAAGAAAGGTAATTGTGCTGCTTCAAACATATGCTTTTAGTGAGTCTGTGCAGAAGACCAGGATTATTTAGTACATGTTTTAAAGCAAGTTGACGCAGGCAGTTGGATTTCATTTTAATGTGTTGAGACAAATGATCAATGGGTTATATGATCAGAAGGTTTCCGATTGGAGCATGGTAGCACTACGTTTTTAATGGGAGTAGGGAAGGGTTACATTTTGTTGTTGAGTATTCTTTTTGTATTTTGGTGTCGTGTCCCAGATGAGACAGAGTACAGGTTTACTACTTGTGTGGTCAATAAAAAAAAATGCATTACTTCAAGAATTCTTTTGTTCTGTTCTACCTGTGTGCTCAGTGAGACAGGAAGTGAGGGGAAATCTTCCCATTAGTTTCATTTTTGAGAGCTGTTGATTTGCTTAGGGCAGCCATTTTCAACCAGGTTGCCTAGGCATACCGGGGTACATTCTCAAGTTTCTTCAGGGGTGGCTTGGCAAAATACTTAAGTTGCCCAAAAACTGTATGTAAGCCAACGGGTGGATCAAGCCTGTCTTTTAGTTGTACAAAGCCACAGGTTTTTTTTGTGCACCATTACAATGACAGCGAGTGATAAGGACATCTGGTGCCTGCCCAGCACACTTGTTTGCCCCTCTCTGTTAGCGCTGGGGTCACACTAGCTAAATGAGAAAAACATTGCAATACTAGCCACTGTATAAAGTACCGCTGTCTAAAGGTGTATGTTTTTCTTCAAAAAAAAAAAAAATCACCTCTAACGTTGAGTGTCTGATATGTGCAACTATTAGTTTAGTTTTTTTTACATTTTAGAATGTGGTGCCTCGAAATTGTGCATAATTTTAAATGGTGCCTTGACTGACAAAAGGTTGAGAAACAATGGCCTAGGGTAACGGATTCAGAGCACCAGAGCGTTTTTATCTTACTTTTTCACACTTCATTGTTTCAGATGGTTTCTATAGGCAAGTTAACCAGATCACAGGAGCTCACAATGCACCAGATAAACAAACCCCACTGAAGATGAAGAAGAAGAAACCCGCTGTAAAAGGACTTGCCCCATCTGTGGTAATTTGCAGATCTATCTCTTGGGGACAAACACTTCTAAAAATGTATAACGGAGTAAAGTTTATAAAGAAATATAAGCTCATGCCTGACCATCTGACATGGTTTTAATTGGTGCTTCTAGCCCCACAATTTTTAGACCGCCATGGTCAAATTGAAAAAATAAACAGGTTATTTATTTATTTTATTTTTTACTATTTTCAACATTTTATTGTGGTGTCACAGCTTATATCAAGAAAACAGTTGGAAATCACCAAACTAGGGGTTGCCTAAAACAGTGCACGTTTAGTTGAATCGCAGCCTCCATTTTTTCCAGCTGCCCCTGAACTCTCCTCTGTGTTATCAGTACATGTACACAGGGTCCTTTCTAGGCAGTTGAGTTTAGAAGCATTTTTTGTAGAGCAAAAAAAATGCTCTCAGGACGGATGTTCACAGGCATTTGAAAATTGCCAAATGCCTGTAACAGCTTGTAACTCGCGCTTAGCCGCGTTTTGTTTACAGGCGTTTTTAATGGAGATACATTTTTGACTTGCAAAAAAAAAAAGCTTTTAAACGCGGCAAAACACGTTTTTAAAACGTCGATTACTATCTGTCAAGCTAAACTGTTCAGGAGAGGTTTTAAAACGTCCCGTGTACATTAAGCCTAAAAGTAAACCTGTTGGTTTGCCCTAGTTGGGCAAAGGAAGTATTCAATTTAAAAGTAGACCTGTCATGAGAGAAGTGAAGCTTTCCAGTACTTTTAAAAAAAAAAAAAAACACTGGTTGCCAGGCTATACTCGGTAACTGATCGGAATGTGTGTTTAACATCAATAAAATTAGAATAAAGTGAGTTTTTTTAAAGGTCACACAATTGCAAACAGAAATTTTAGCAGTAGAACATATCTGTACGAAGAACTGTGCCATACACGGCTGAAATTCCTATATGCATCCTTTTTTCAGGTCGGTGACTCAATGCAAGCTGGTCAGCATGACAGCATTTTCAGGAGTGGTGGCCTCCATATTTTCTTTGATAGGTTTCCTTTTAACACAATGTGTGGTGTGTGTGTGTGGGCTGTGGTTTTCGTTTTTTATTTATTTTTATTTATTTTTGGCATACTATACAAGCACTGCCTTTACAATAGATTTTCATCTTCAAGTTATTATACAGGATTTATATAGCGCCGACAGTTTACGCAGTGCTTTACAACTTGAGGGTAGGCTGTACAACTACAATACACTTAAAAACAATAGGAATCGAAGAGCCCTGCTTGTTAGAGCTTACAATCTAAGAGAGAGGGTCAATGGATTCAAGAGGTAATAACTGTGGAGGGATGTGCTGATGGAGAAAATAAATGTACAGTTAGGCGGGAACCAGATAATTCTCCATTTAATGACACAACGCTAAATTACACTTTTTTTTTTTTTTTTTGTAGGATTCCCAACAGAGTGTGACTGTGGTCCTCTTTCAGGATGAACACACGATCATATCAGCAGGAGCTGTTGATGGGTAAGCAAAAATAAATTGTATTTCACAACACAACTCCAGACAATTGGTCAATTACACAGCTAAAAGTTGACTTTTAGCTGTGCATTCATATGACATGACCCACCCCCACTCTCTTCTCATTGGCTCACTGGCTGTGATTGCCATTGGCTCCTGCTGCTCTCTCAGCCAATGAGGGAGTCCCAGGATGCATGAAGGTAAAAAAAAAAAACCTTCAGCCTTTAGAACCACTTTACTGTAGGCAAATTTAGCACTGGGTGGCAATCTGTTTTTCCCTTTTTAAGCAGATGTACTATCATTGCAGACTTCATGGAAGTTGGTTGTAAAGGGTTTTTTTTCTTTCTTTTTGTAGTATTATCAAAATGTGGGATTTGAGAAAGAATTACACTGCTTACCGACAGGATCCGATACCAGCAAAAGCCTTTCCGTATCCTGGGAGCAGTACACGGAAACTTGGTATGTGTTGAATGCGATTTCTTGCGGTTTTTTTTAATTTGCAAAAGCTTTAAAGTAGAACTAAAGGCAAAACCTTTTTTTTTTTTTTTTTTTTTTTTTTTTTTTCCCATTTTATATCTAGTAAAGAAGGGATAACCCCTGTCTGTTTTTTTGCCATCTGTGTTCCATTGGGGAGATTTACCTTCATTTCCTATCTCATAGGCAAAACAGACAGTGGGAGAAAATCTCTGCAAATGAAGGAAATCCCTTGGGGACTCCCAGGTCACCTGAACCAGTGTCCCCATAGGAAGATTTCCCCTCTATTTTCTGGAGACAACCCAAAATTTGTGACTCTCTTGTACTTTCAATGATGATGGTTAACAGGACAAATGGAGCCATTGTTCATAACAGGGACACATACATCAGTAAAAACCTGACCGGTGTTCTAACACAATATGATTATTTTAAAGGGGGGTGATTCTTTTCTATACCCACTGTAGGGAGGGATCCACTTAAAGACTTTGAGATATTCTGCGGTGATCTCTTTTGGCCCAAGAGCCAAAAGTATTGCTGTGTAAGGCAAGTGGAAAGGCTGCATTACCAAAGAAGGGGTCATAGGACCACGATACTGATATTTTAAAGTCTGTAACCGTTCGGTCTCACAAAAAACGTTTGCTTTAGGATATATCAGGAAGGTATTTTTAAGTTGGAACCATTGTTTTGTAGAAGTATGGTGGAACTTATCAATAATTCTGTACTCTCTGGTAAAGGGTCAAGGAGCCCCAGCTCTTACCTATATTTTGGGCAATGTGATCAATTTATGTTGAAGCCAGGGATGTTTGCTATGCCAAAGGAATATGGAGAACACTTATCTACACTTTCCTAGATGGGACTGGGAGATTTTTAATGGAACAGTTTTTTAAATAAAGGAATTTTAGGATAACATCCATTTAAATGTTATACAGCCCAACTAAGATGTTTACTTGAGTTTTTGTAGTACTGAGATTTTTTTTTTAGAAGATTATACAAATGGCGAACATGCTGATAAGTTTCACTCATCATTGTGTCAATCAATTTCAGGGTATTCCAGTCTGGTTCTGGATTCCACGGGAACTAACCTATTTGCCAGCTGCACTGATGATAACATTTATATGTTTAATGCCGTTGGATTGAAGAGGGATCCTGGTAAGAGACTGATCATATACTTAACTTCTAATGACTTGCAAGCTGTGATGATCACATGATTCAGAAACACAAATGTGCTCCTGATAAGCCAAGTAGAACTTGTGGACAGCCCATTTATTTGTAGAGCCATATTTGTTCATTACATCTGTGGGATCTCTTTTGTGATTGTGGGGTATAATTGATTCTGTTTCACTGCAAGGTTCTTAGACAGTTTATCTTAACCACTTGACCTCTGGAAGATTTACAATATTTACTTTTCTGCTATAAAACACATCCAATTAAAAAAAAAAAAAAAAAAAATGTAAAAAAATCTAATTTCTTCAATGTAGGCCAATATGTATTCTGCTACATATTTTTTAAAAAAAATCCCAATAAGCGTATATTGGTATATGCAAAAGTTATAGCGTCTACAAACCATGGTATATTATATTTTTATTTATTTTATTACCAGTAATGGTGGTGATCAGCAACTTATAGCTGGACTGCGATATTGCGGCAGACAAATCAGACACTGACACTTTTAACTAGAGGTGCACCGAATGGAAATGTTGGTGTCAAATGCAGGATGCACTTGGCCAAAAACTGAAAAATGACAGTTTAAAAAAATATATATATTTATTGGGCTTCCATTGTGTTAAAAATCCAGCTTGGTGCATTTTTGGTGGGTTAAAAAATTCACCTCCCAGTTCAAATGCATTGAAAATGCAGCAAGAACGCATCATTAACGCTTCCCTGTAAACCACTAGCCAACCAGCCGCCTCAGATATAGTGCGGCAAGTTGGCTCGGCTGGGCAAATCGCCGTAGCTGTGCGTCGCTCCTTTAAGATGTGACAGCAGGCGCGTGCCACGGGAGGCACACGCCCGGCGCGTCTCCTCGGAGCCAATGTGTGTGCGCCTGGTGGGCACGATGACCGCTGGGCACCCACGATCGCTCATGACAGAGCGAGAACCAGGATCTGTGTGTAAACGCACAAATCCCAGTTCTCTGAGGGGAGAGGAGAGAGATCTTGTGCTCATACTAAGTATGACCACCGATCTCTCTCCTCCCCTAGTCAGTCCCATTCCCCCTACAGTTAGAACACACCTAGGGAACACAGTTAACCCCCTGATCGTCCCCTAGTGTTAACGCCCTTCCCTGCCAATGACATTTTATACAGTAATCAATGGCTATTTTTAGCTCTGATCTGTATAATACGATCTTTAGCTCTGTATACATGCCAATGGTCCCAAAATAGTGTCAAAAGTGTCCGATCTGACCGCCGCAACATCGCAGTCCCGATAAAAATCGCAGGTCGCCGCCTTTACTAGTAAACAAGAATTACAAATCTATCCCCTATTTTGTAGACGCTATAACTTTTGCGCAAACCAATAAATATACACCTATTGCTTTTTAAACTTATTTTTTTTTCTTACAAAAAAAATGTAGAATACATATCTGCCTAAACTGAGGAAAACATTTGTTTTTTAAAAAAAAAAAAAAAATGGGGGATGTTTATAGCAAAAACTACAAAATATTGTGTTTTTAAAAAAAAAAAGTTGCCTTTTTTTTTCTTTTTTCTTTTTTTGTTTTATAGCGCAAAAATAAAGGCAGAGATGAGCAAATACCAAAAGAAAAGCTCTATTTGTGGGGGGGGAGACATACTTTTTTTATTTGGATACAACATCGCAATTGTCAGAGCGATGCAGTGCCGAATCGCAAAAAATGGCCTGGTCAGGAAGGGGGCAAAACCTTCTTTGTAAATTTATTTGAGTCTGGGAATATCCCCAACAAACATTGTTTTGGATATAAGGTAAGGGGAGAGCCCATGATGTCGAAGGAAATCCATAATATGCTTCCAAGAACCCTGCATCTGTGGGCAAGCCAATATTAAATGAAAGAACGTGCCTACTTCTTGGGAGCACATCAAACAATTGGTGGATTCCCCCCTCCGAATTCTAGCTAGTCTCAAAGGGGTGAGGTATGCACGGTGTAGAATATAAATCTGGGACAATCTATCAAAGTTTGGGTGAGACAGCCTTGCAGGTATGCAATGCCTTGCTCCATCCTTCATTGCCCCCCACCTCCCTCTCCCAACGTGGTTTAATATCATATGCCAATTTAGTGGAGGAAGGGGTAACTAGCATGTTGTAGAAAGCAGAGATTAGTTTTCGGGGGTCTGTACTTTTAACCACTTCCATAATGGCATTGGAGTTAGGTTATGGAAGGGATAGAGGAAACTGGGAACCAATGGCGAACTTGTAGAAATCTAAACATATATGGTTTGGAAGCATGAATTCACTTTTAAGAGTATCAAATGGTTTTATAGCTCCATCCGAGGGGAGATGATAGAAATAAAATATTCCTTTTGCGCACCAAATCTCAGCATTAATAATCAGTAAGAATTCAGGGAGTGACTTGGTGTGCCAAATTGGAGTAAAGTCATTATGTGGAGGCACCACATATAGAGATAGATAGATAGATAGATCTATCTATCTATCTATCTATCTATATATCTATCTATATATCTATCTATATATCTATATATATCTATATATATATATATCTATCTCTATATATCTATCTCTATATATCTATCTCTATATATCTATCTCTATATATCTATCTCTATATATCTATCTCTATATATATATATATCTATCTCTATATTCTATATCTATATATCCCTGTAAAGGTATGCTGTGTATGCCCTGTGTGAACTAGGCCTCTTTCACACAAGCACACCGATCGTGTCTGCCTGTCCGTTTTTCAGGCGGGCCCAATCGCACCACCCATTGTTCTCTATGGAGAGACTGATGTAAATGGACATGTTTCCGTTTACACCCACCTGCATCTGATCTAGTCTGGTTAAAATAGACGGATGGGGATTCCATTCCCCATCCATCTAGCAGATCGGATGGCATTCGAAGGAAATGAATAGTTGGTCCGTTTCCATCCGACTATCCCATAGAGAATAGTGAGCTGTGTCTGTGCTCTGCATCAGCGGAGCGGACACGGACCTGTTATATCCGCCTGCTCAATGGGGTTCAGCAGACAGATTTCCCCACTGAGCAGGCGGATCTGCTTTTTCAGAGTCCGCTCCATGTGAAAGGGGTCTTGCCAGGAGCGGCTGGTCCATTAGGGGGCGCTGGGGCGCCGCTCCCCTACAAGGCGCCAGACTCATACGTTTGATTTTTTTTTTTTTTTTTTTGCCACATAATTAGAGCCTGAGGCTCTAATTGGCTTGAAAAGGGTTGGACTTGGGCGCATAGCATTGCACCCCCAAACCCACCCACTTGTCAGTTGTGACAATAGCAAGTTAATATTAGCTATCATCTTTCTGGTTTCTCCTCCTGGCCAATTAGGACGAATCGGGTTGGCCGGGAGAAGCTGAGGTATCTGTGGAGGGGCGAGTGTGGGCGGACCTAGATTAGCTGAGCTTTGCCATAGACTTCTTATTCTATCTGGCAGGTGTTGTGCACTTTTCTGAAAGCGCATCAAAACTCCTGCATTTAGAAAGTGCACCAAACCCGCAGGATATAATTGAAGTCTATGGCTAACCCGCAGGAAAGCTGCAGGTACATCGCACTGCACCCATGGTGTGGGTAAACCGCAGCACATCAGTGTGAAAGCCTCCCTATACTATTATGCCCAGTGTATTGCTGCACACTGACCTGAATATTTCTTCTTTCCTGCTGCTGGCACCACTCTGGAGACCTCTAGCTGGGATAAGAGGTGGGGTGCAATTGGTATCACTCTGCATGGGACAGAAATCGGCTTATGCGGCTTTTGCTCCCTACTACAGCTCCAACTTTACAAGTAGTCCCTATGCATTGCATTCTGTTTGCTCTAGGATGGCGGGTCAGCAAGCCCAGACCGCGATCTACCAGTCACCTGGCCGTGATCTACAGGTTGCTGACCCCCACTTTAAATTACTAGTTATTACCCATGTTGCCTATGTCATGTAATTTTGTGTTCTTGCCAGGAGATGGCACTCTAGCCTACTCCCTAAATATGCACTAGGAAAATTCCTAAACAAAACCTTCCCTTTCTTCCCTGATTTGAGGTCAAATTGTTGAATAAAGGTTGAGGGGAATTTGCAGGTTGGCGTTCGTGTAGCAGTGAATGCTATAGAAGATTTATTGCATCACAGGAATTCCTGCTCTCAGGGGAGAGTGCGGTGTGCCCTGGTTACCAACTTATTTTTAGATTGCTTGTTATTTCACAACTGATTTTACAGCCATCCTTAAACTGCTTTTTAGGTTTGGTGTAAACACATCGACTCTAATGCTCCAGATACGGCGATCTGTGCAGGAGTCAGGCCAATTTTCTTTGGTTTCATCAGCAGTCTAAAATACAAAAAAAAAACAAAAAACTGATCAGCATTGTAATGGTGATTGGAAAAGATTATGAAGGCATGCAAAACAGGATCATTGATGCCAGTTCTCAAGTATCAAAGCAAGCTTCTGTTTTTCTGTCTAGCACATAATCCATCTTTTTGAAGTTTCAAAAGGGGCTCATATTATGAAAAGCAATTTTGTAAGGTGGAGGGAAATATAATTTGCATCTTTTTAAGAATTTCAGTAAAGTAGAACTCTAATAAAACAAGCTGTAAAATGCAGAGTGGAGCAAACTGCTTTAACCTAAAAAAATAAAAAATATTAAATTTATGTCTGAATGCACAGTTGGGTCAGTCTAAAGCCTCGTACACACGCTTAGATTTTCAGATGACGAACGTCTGATTTTTTTTTTTTTTTTTTTTTTTTTTTTTTTTTTTTCCTTGTGCCATTTTAGTCATGTCGAAAGTGAAGAAGTTACTAATAATACGAAAATTTTCATTATTCTTTTGTTTCTGAGCATGCGTAGTCTTTTACGGTTTTTCTTCGTACGAAAACCATACTAACGAAACAAATCGGATGTTGAGTTCACATCCGACAAAAAATGTTAGTCTGCACATCCAGCTTTTGTCTGACGAAAAAGTTAAATTGACTGTCAAAAGCACCGTACCAACGATCCGAAAATCGTCAGACAGCTTGTCGTACTAATTTTCCTATCTGATTTTCATATCGTGTGTACAGGCCTTAACTTTCTACTCTGCTGTTAGAACAATGACCCACAGGAGAAGTAGGGCTAAAAGCGTCACCTTTTAATGGCTCAGTCCTGCTATGCTGAGTTCAAGGAAGGCCATAATCAAAAAGGACCTAAACTTTGAAAGCTCTGTCCAAAAAAAATAAGGCAAAGGACTGGACACCAGTACGGAGTGCAGCTGATCTATTCTTCACTGTGACTTGTTCTGCGCGGTGTCTGTCTCTATGGAAAAGGCAATCTTGTTAGAGTCAAGGCTTTGCTTCCTTGTGCTGCTCTGATGACTGGTAATTTGATAGAGGGATAATTAAAGAATTCCAGGTATGGCTCTTTTTATACATGCTTACGTTGGTCCACCTTGGACCAATACTGTTTTTATAGCATACCTGTCCAATGCTCCCGGATGCTGGAAATCGCTGATGTAGACACTGCTACTCCCAGTCATCTCCACTTGCTTCTGGGTCCCATGCCAATCAGCTGTCCTGTTGCATTCTGAACACAGGAGGTTGGCCGCTCTGCATGGGTGATCTTAACAGAATGATTTGTATTTTTTTCTTAATAAAAGCAAAGTGCTTTATGATTGGACAAGGAGAGGTTGGGGGGGGGGGGGGGGTGACATCACACTTTCTATCTTGTCCAATCGGAGAGCTCTTTACATTATTTGACGAAATTCAGCTGTGAATGGCTTCTGTGCCCAAGCATCTGATCTCCTGTGTTCAGAATGCAGCAGGGCAGCTACTGTGTGTGAAACCCAGAAACAAATGAAGGTCACTAGAGTAGTAGTGTCTGCTACACTGATTTCCTGCTTCAAGGCATTGGCTGGGTATATAGTAATTGCTTGGTCATATGGATTCAAGCTGAACCAATGTACTGTAGCTATGTGTAAAATGCCCATATCTGGAGTTCATCTTTAAGCAGCAGCCAGAGGGGTGCAGAATACAGATTTACACTATATGAATAAAGCGGAGGCGGGTATTTGGATACAACTTTCTGTTCCTGCAAGGAAAACAATGAGCAGAAGAGTAATGACCTCGCCAAATATCAAAGGACTAGCAGACAGAGGTACAGTGCCTTATGTGATCTCCCACAGGGGAGCAGATGTACAGCTATGTGCTCAATAGCACAGGAAGTGCGCTGCTGTTTCCCTATAAAATAGTGAATCTTCACTATTTCAGGTGTGTATGTGTGTATATATATATATATATATATATATATATATATATATATATATATATATATATATATATATATATATATATATATATATATATATATATATATATATATATATATATATATATATATAATGTATGTGTATATATACCGTCCACAATGCGGCATCGATGCTATAGCTTTAAGTCATCGATTATTGCGGATGATGTCATCCTAGCGCTGCGTTATGCCCCGCCTCCGTGACCGAACGGAGCCAAGAGCCGCGGGAGTAAGCCGCGCCGGCTTTTCCCGCTTGCTGCCCCTGACTGACTTTATCCCCCTGCTGCCCTGCGAGGAGCGACGCTGTGTGCATGTTCGCGGGGACATGGAGCGCCGGTGGCTGGAGCTGCTGCTGATAAGAGTGGCGGCGGCGGCCGTCTTGTGGAGCATGGAGCTCCGAGGAGGAGAGTGGAGCCGCGGCATGTCAAGCCAGGTAAGGGGGCCGCATGGAGGACACCTCTGCTCTCCCCCCCACCTCTACAGTGAGCATGCAGATAGGGCAATAAAACTAAAAATTGTGTGCAGTGCTTTGTGGTGATAATAAATGTACAAAAAAAGTCTTAAGTAGTGAATAAATATAGCCCTGAAATATATAATCTGTGATCTGATTAAAAGAAATCTTGTGTATTCAAAGTAATTCCAGTGCTGAGTGTGCTCTGCTGTGTTCAAATCATTCACCAGAAATCAGGAATGATACAGAAGAGGCTTCCTTCTGGGACGACAGCCATGCAGACCAATTTGATGCAGTGTGCAGCGTATGGTCTGAGCACTGACAGGCTGACACCCCACCCCTTCAACCTCTGCAGCAATGCTGGCAGCACTTATACGTTCATGGGAAAAAATGCGTTGCGCTTAGGTATATATTCACCTTATCAATCTAAAGGTGCCCAGTGTATGTGCTTCCAATCTCAAATCAAAATATGAAATATGTGACATAAAATTAAATCCACCGTATTATTGGATATAAATACCAGTATATTGCTCTTAATAATAAGCCTCCTATTTATATATAAAGGACATAATCAAATAAATATCAATAAATGCGCCTGAAATTTACATCAAAGTGCCATGCATGAATCCAATCTAAAGTGCTGTGTGCAAGAAAAACTGCTTATATACAATAGTGGCAAGTGGAAAGGCATGCATTGTAAATACAATAATTAGCATACAAACTGTGAAAAAAACTCTACACACAACAAGTGATAAAAACATATAAAAAAACCATATATATTAATTGAGTGATAATAGTCTTTTAAATGTGAGGAAAATCTTCCAAATCCAAATCACGTAACAGTGTGTGGCAGAAAAGAATCCAATGGTGCAAAAGGGTGCTTCACATGGGAGACGGATCGTGGAACCACAGTGCCCAAATGTGCCCTGGTGACCCCCAAAGTAGCTGCGCTCACCTCTGAGCGTGTGACACAGGGATTAGCTGCGTCCAAACACGCTTTGGAGCCACCCCTGGGCTCAGTAATCAGGACACCAGATGATCTCCCATCAAGCTCTCTTAGGACTCCATAGGCATCATACCAAAAGAAAAAAGGGACTGCATAGTGTAATATCGCCAAAATATTTAATGGTAATCAGTATAAACAATCCCCACACTGGGGTACTCACATTGCATAGGTGCTTAATGTGCACCAAACAGTACAGGCAGAATATACGTCCGAAAATTCTGATTCGATGCGCTGTGGGGTGTTTCAGATCATTCCAGCCCAGCTCAGTGCTGCTCGCTCCGTCCTGGCCCCTCCCCTACGCGTGTTCGACACAGGGAGTCACGTGTCTTCATCAGGGGGATATGATTGGACGGGCGCTCTACTGTTTAAATACACTGACGGCGGCCATTTTCCCTATGATTGCAGACTTTTCTGTGCTTGGCTCCGCTCCTCTATACAAAGCGCAGCACCTATCATAGGCATTGTACTGTTAGCCTTACTACCTATTAACCAGGAAACGAGCCAGGGGAATCCCTTACATAGACTAACCCCAGCTATACCCAGGACGGAGGCATGGAAGGAACAAAACTGAAAACACCACAGCGCTCACACACTGAATATAGAAACAATCATAAATAAATAAAACCAAAACGAATATCATATGACTACAAAGATACAGCTATGCAAAATGCCCGTGTGTTGTGCACACTCCCCGCTGTTACTCATCTCAAACTTTAAAAATTATGGGCGTATCCTATTTTATGCATGTGAATAAATCATTAACATGAACCCTATATTTAAATCCTGAATAATTACAAATTTAAAATCCACCCTTAAAACCCTGTATAGAAGTCAAAATAAAATTGTTTATTTAATACTAAGAATATATAAAAAAATATATAAAAAATATATATAAAAAAAATATGTCAAATTTTAAAATTAAAAATGCATGTGTATATATAAAAAAATGCATGTATATATATAAAAAAAAAAAAAAAAAAATTTTTTTTTTCTATATATACGGAAAACTTATTTGTACATAAAAATATATAGATACACCAGTGGACACCCACGAATTTAATCATATGCATCCAATTAAATCCTTAAAGGAAGGGAAAATTAAATTTATTCTAGCGAAAAAACCCCAGAGTAGAAGGAGGGGGAAAAAGGACATCCCCCAATAGGACCTCCAAATTTCCCCACCAATCCCCAAACTGACAAAGATTAAAGCAGTCTTATCATAAGGTTATATCCAAACAGCTTGAACTACATCAATATACAGAGAAATTATTTAAATAGGAACAATAACCCTAAAAACAAAGTTGGATGCTGTGTATCAATCTATACCAAGCTCCTCCATATCAGGTGGGGTACTGTATGTCAAACTCCCCTCTGATCCAAGTTGAGAAGGTTACATATAAACATACAGTATCTAATATAAGATCAAAAATTGCTCAAGAAGCATGCAAGGTCGAATTCTTTATTCAACCCACCTGGTGATAAAGAGCCGAGCTGGTAAATCCACCAGGATTCGCGCTTGCTGATATCCCTGACATAGTTAGAGCCCCTCCAATTACGTTTCGGCGCCTCCAAACCCCAAAATCTCATGCCCTGCGTACTCTGGTTGTGCTCATTCTTAAAATGCACATATAAGAAATGGCTGTCAGACCCTTTTCGTATGTTCCTTACATGTTCCTCCATACGATCTTTTAGGGCTCTAATGGTGTGACCAATATATAACAAATTGCAAGGACATTGGATCGCACTTATACGTTCGTTTCCCAAAGACAACCTCTGGATTTGAAGCTAAGCATGTGCACTCAACTTTTGGTCGACCATGGCGCGGCCTGTTCTGAGTGGAACCTGTCCTGTTAAACCACTGTATGGTCTTGGCCAACGTGATGCAGCACAGGTTTCAGGTTCTTGGAAATCTTCTTATAGCCTAGGCCATCTTTATGCAACAATTCTTTCTTTTCAGATCCTAAGAGTTCTTTGGCGTGAGGTGCCATGTTGAACTTCCAGTGACCAGTGTGAGAGCGATAACACCAAATTTAACACACCTGAGATATAATATATATTCTATATCTGTATTTTTATCTATCTAATACTTTGTTAAAAAACAGTTCTTGAATAACACTTTTTTTTTTTTTCCCTCCTTTTTAGTGTCGGTCTTCAGTGGTCACCTGAACTCCACCTTCTACATAAAGTCCAGTCTCAGCCCTGATGGCCAGTTCCTGCTCAGTGGCTCTAGTGACCACAGTGCTTACATTTGGCAGGTTAGTGTTGCAAATTCTGCTGTACATCCTCCAGATGATTGATACAATGGGCATGGGGAAGGAATCAGTGTTGAATCAAAGGGGTTATTATGTTTTTCTCGGTCTTAAGCCGACCATAAATGGTATGAAAATTGCTTGATTCCCCCATCAACATAGTCAGTGTTGATGGGGGAATACTTCCCATGGAGATGTATAGTGTTCACCCAGCAGGGTGGTGGTGGGAGCCATCCCTGCCGGAAGGATTTAGCGATTATTGCTAGTGGCTATAGCCGCTGGCAATCGCATGGAAAATCTGTCAGTCTGGCTGTACCAAAATTGATCAACTTGGGTACAATCAGCCCGACCATACATGGTTCGAATCTCGGCCGGTTCTTGCTAAAATGGCTGAGATTTGAACTGTCTATGGCTGGCTTTACTGTTGAACTTTAGGAAAATGTAATTTTGTGTTTAAACTGTTTTTGTTCCAGCCTATTGAAGCCCTTCTGAAATTGCGCCGGAACAATCTCTGGCCTAAACAAATTCTTTCTATAATTTTAATTTTATAACGTCATGGCGGGCATATACTGTATTTATTGGCGTATAACACTCACCTTTTCACCATGAAAGTTGGGTGCAAATAGCGTGTGCGTGTTATAGGCCAATACTTCAATTTTAGCTGCCTTGGAGGGGACAGGGACGGGGGCGGGACCGGCGCCATCAGATTACATACAGTGAGAATCTCCTGTTTACTTGGCAGCCTCTGTAATAGGAAGTCCTGTCTCCTGGGCTGCCATTGGACCACTGTTCTGCCTATCATAGGAGATTCTCACTGTATGTAATCTGTCGGCACTCGTCCCACCCCCTCCCTGTATCCTCTAGGCTGCAGATGGGCATTGTTCAGGCTGCACTGATGGCAATGGTGAGGCTGCTGCATTGATGGCAATGGTGAGGCTGCTTTGATGTGGACTGATAAGGCTGCATTGATGGCACTTGTGAGGCTGCAGATGGGCACTGACCCTTATTTTGCTTCAAAGTCCCTTATTTAAAATTTTTTAAGTTTTTTTTTTTTATTTTTTTATTTTTTTTTTTTTCCTGAAACTTCCCTCTTAAAATGAATGTGCGTGTTATACGCCGATAAATACGGTAAATATAATCTACTCATGCTGACTGTTTCGGAAGCCAGGATGGGTGTTTTGCATATTCACATAGATTTGTCTCCTAAAGCAGACTTCCCAAAATGATTTGTGCCCACCCCGCTTTAACAGTCCGTGGGAGCCATACTGTTTGTGACCACCCCCACCATTGCATCCAGACAGATGAAGTGCTTTTTTTTTATTTTTTTTATTTATTTTTATTTTTTTTATGAGAAACATAGGGGGGCTGCCATCACTACTCCCTTTCTGGATAAGTTACACTGACCATCTGGGTGCAGTCAGGTTTGCATTGCTGATCTCTAACATAGTTGTTCAGGCCGGAAAGCCAGAAACTTGAATTTATTGTATCTGCACAATAGGGAATGAACATTTACTGAAGACGTTTGCAATGGCAGTCCGTTTGCAGAGTATGCAACAATGCTCAGCACTGCCATCACGCTTAAAGCAGCCTGTGTATAACTAATTCAGATGTTCTTCTCTATAGTGGTGGAGAGATGGGGGTTGCATCCCCCCTGGGTGAAAAAATAAAAAGTTGACCTTTTTTACGAAAATGTTTTAAAAATCTAGTATTTATTTCTGTACACATGATAATCGAAGTAGTTAAAGGGACCTTGTCATGATTAAAGGGGGCTTATAATGCTAATAGCTTAGCTGTTTCTGAATTCACTCATTGAAGCTGGTGCTAGTATGCACTAAGCAAAGTCTGAGTACATTCAGGACATTTTAGCTTTCTTTTACTAAGCTGGTGTTGAAATTGTGAAATGAACATGACAGCCAGATAACTAGCATTTTTAGAAGGTCAGTTATGTAAGTTCATGTACCGTTTTAAAATTTGTTGCTGAATGGAAAGTTGTGACTTGCAGTTTACCTTCCCACCCTCTCTATACAATGTATATTGATCTCAAAGTGTAACTCCATCCTTTAAGTATGTGTAGCAACTGATCTGTTTATCCTGTCAAGCAAGAGCTTAATTCTTCAACCTTTTCTCTGGATCAATACGACTTCAGGACACCTGAGAAGTCAGGGGAGGCTTGACTGATATGTTATGAGACAGTTGCTAGAGAGCAGTTCCTTCCCATAAGAGTCTGGCATGGTTACAGGATAACAGAAGGCCAGTCACCCAGGAATTCTGGCTCCAGCCAGTCACCTGTGCTGTACTTTTCAATTAATCTTTGCTGTATGCGATGTGTGGGCTGTTCCAGAACGCGATGCTTGTCATGGGATGCCTGAAAATGTGGCCTCTGTCAGGAATTTATTACTAAAAAGATCTTTTAGATGGCAGTGGGGGTTATTTACTAAAACTGGAGCCCTCAGAATCTGGTGCAGCTGTGCATGGTAGCCAATCGGCTTCTAAATTCGGCTTGTTCAATTAAGTTTGGCAATAAAACCTGGAAGCCGATTGGTTTCTATGCAGAAGTGCACTTCACAACTTACAGGGTTTAAAGGATCTGCTACTGATGGCTTGATGGCCAGATACCATGGCATATCTTCAGAGATCTAGTGGAGTCCATGCCTCGACTGGTTATGGTGTGTGGTCATAATGTTTTGGCTGATTGGTGTAAACGCATGCATATACACACAGCTGGTCCTTGACCCCCCTGGGTTCACGGGATCTAAATGAAATGGAGATTGATAACATCTAGTGCAAAAGGATTACTGCAGGGACGGGGGAGGCGGCAGGGCTAGCTCTGAATTGTAGGAAAGTATTGTAGCAAAAGCTGTGTGTGGCTGCAGATTGAGTTCTGTAGTTGCTGATTAGGAATGCTTAGCCCCAGTTCACACGGGCGGCACGACTTGCAGGTCGCCTCACCGAGGCGACCTGCACACGACTTCCACGGCGACTTGCAAAACGACTTCTGTATAGAAGTCTATGCAAATCGCTTCAAGTCGCCCCCAAAGTAGTACAGGAACCTTTTTCTAAGTCGGAGCGACTTGCGTCGCTCCTATTAGAACGATTCCATTGTACAGAACGGGAGGCGACTTGTCAGGTGGCTAAGTCGCCCCTGTGTGAACCGGTGTTCTGCCGAGAAAGTTCCGCTCGGCGGATAAGTTCCCCCCCTCTACTGCGCCTGCGCAGTAGGATCCGGCGGAAATAGCCGAAGCTGAACAGCTGAATATCAGCTGTACACGGCGCCTGTAAGAGGGCCCCTCGCGGGCTCGCTTCGGGCGAGCTGCGCTTGGCACTTTTAGATTCCCCCTCTAGGTCCACTTGGATGGTGGGGAAGGAACCTGGACCCAGGGCGCAGGCGCAGTGTACAGCTGATTGAAGCGTTTGCGCTTCGGCTATCTCCGGCGGCTGACAGTAGTATGTACTGCGCAGGCGCTGCGCCTGCGCAGTACAGGGGGGGAACTTATCCGCCGAGGGAACTTTCTCGGCAAGACACCGGCACTAAGCGGATGCACTGAAATACAGATAACCATTGGCAGATGGCTCTACAGATCTGTGTATGTTATGTGATGTAACAATTGAATCCTGAAATGTAAAATGTGGAAGTTGCACAATTATTTTTGGAGTCAATCTTATTTAGTCTTAAGATATATGCCTATTGTGTAGACAAAAAAATGTGTTTAAAGTACAGAATTGCCTCCTTAACATTGCTGCATAGTTAACGTCTCACATAACTCTTTTTTGGGGGGGGGGGGGGGGGGGGCCGCCATCACAGTATAGCGCACCCTGTGCAGTCATGTGCTGTTGTCATGATCTCAGCATGACACAAGAGGTTTATTGAATGGATGGGTTTTGCTTGAATTCTGGGTTTGGGACAGCTGAGCAGTTTTTGAGGTCTTTGTCTCCTGATCCAGTTCTATCAACACTGAGTGTGTGTGTGTGTGTGTGTGTGTGTGTGTCAGCTGGGAAGCAGATGGCTTCTGCACTCGGCCACACATGTCAGCAGCATAGTAGTAATGCTTTCACACGTCCCCTAAATGACTGTCATAGTAGTCTAATGATTTAAAGGAACAGCAGGCTAAACCAGAACTTTGTGGAAATATGATGTAATAAAGATATATAATAAAAGGTTTATGGAGGTATTTACCAGATTCACATTGATTGGGCTGTGCTGGCTGGGAACCGGCTAACTGCCTGCTGGTATTATAGTCTAGTTGGCCTTCAGTGGCTTGGAGTAACTTCACTTTCATTGCATGAATTATTATACAAAAGTGTGTTCACAAATGCTTAGTTCACATCCTAAAAGCTTTGAAGCTGTTCACTTAGGCCTCATGTACACTGCTGCTGGTAAACGGATGTTCAGAGGCAGTTGGATGCTTTTTTTTTTTTTTTTTTTTTTTTTTCCCCCCCCCCCAACTGCCCCAGAACTCATCCAATGTTATCTTATGTACACAGTTTCATTTAATGTAATTTTTAGGCAGTTGCGTTTATTTTATTTTTATATTTTTTGAGTTCAGGTGCCGAAGTTTGAGACCCCAAACGCGGTAACTCGTGTTTAGCCGCATTTCATTTACAGGCATTTTTTCATTTTTTGCTCACACACTATGCCTATTTTTACCATGTGTTACACGTGTACAAAGTGTGGATTATTTAAAGTGTTACTAAACCCAGGAGCCTGCATTTACTATATCTGGTCTCCCACAGTACACAGAACATGGAAATGCAATTATTTTAGTAAATATAAACTGCTAAATACCTTTTCTCATCGTAGTGATGTAGAATTATGATTATAATTCTAGTTAGTCCCACAGCAACTAGGTCCATCCAGAGAGATGCATTTGAGTCCCACAGAACAAAGTTCACAGGATACTTTCAGCAGGTGACAAAATCCAACAGAGTAAACATTACAATCAACCGCAGCCTTCAGAGTCCCATCTGTCATTCATGGTTTAAAAAAAAACTATGGATATAGCATATGCTACATAAATTGGCCAACAATCAGCAGAGCAATCTTGTGTATCAGTGTCTGGTTAAAGCTTGTAGGAGGAGTTTTCATTCTCCTCTGACTGTCCTATGAGGCTACATGACCCCTGACCCTGCTAAAAACAGTCATTCATTTTGACTGGCACCCCAATGCATTTACACCAGTGGGCAACACTTATTTAAAACAATAAATAAATCTGGCCGTTGGCAGCTCATTACAGGCTGCCTTAAAAAAGCACATGTAACCATGCAACAATACGTACTGCAGTGACCTGGAAAAGTTTGAGCCCTTAGCCCCGGTTCACACAGGGGCGGCACGACTTGCAGGTCGCCTCACCGAGGCGACCTGCACACGACTCCCACGGCGACTTGCAAAACGACTTCTGTATAGAAGTCTATGCAAGTCGCCCCAAAAGTAGTACAGGAACCTTTTTTCTAAGTCGGAGCGACTTGCGTCGCTCCTATTAGAACGGTTCCATTGTACAGAACGGGAGCCGACTTGTCAGGCGGCTAGGTCGCCTGACAAGTTGCCCCTGTGTGAACCGGCTCTAACTGTCCTTTGTTGGAGGTTGGGTTAAGCAAAAATTCTTGGTTTGCTGCTGATAAATGGCCCGTGGACACAAATTAAACCATTCTTTTCTACACGTCCTATGGCAAAATGCCAGTGTGTGTAGTAACATGTTGCAGGGTTCTCAAATTCTGCATTTATAAGCTGTCTTATTTCATGTATGCTGGCTAAACATTTTCGTTTCTGAGTTTATTTTTACAGCTCTTTGTTGTAAAATGGCCAGCTTTCCCATTGGTCAGGAGTAGTTCTTGTAAGATAAACTTGTACTTGAATAAGCTGTTAATACATGCTGGGATGACTAGAGTAGCTAAAATACTTTTTTTTTTTTTTTTTTTTTTTTTTTTCCCCCCCAATGCTGCTCCAGGTCCCTTTTCATCAGATTGAGTTGCTCTTCTGCAGCAAAGATCATGTGACCAAATGCAGTGGTTTGTGTTCACGTTACTGGCATTAGAGGGGGCCTGAAGCAATTTTATTCTTTAAAAGAGCATTTCAGACCTCCCTATTATCCTGGCATGCCTGCTTAAAGTATCTTCAAGCCTGTCACCGAATATCCCAATAGTACTATCAATATCCACATGTAGTTAATTTTAATCTGAGACAAGTTGTGTTTAGCAGGCAACCGAAAACAATTCTGGAGGACAAGACTGCACCATAAAATTGAAGAACTGTAGCAATTCAGAGAACTTTAGGGTGAAACCAGTGATAGTGTATCTAGTATCCTGTGTCTAATTTATTAAAACGCTAACTTTTTTTTTAATTTTTTTTTTTTTTTTTTTATTCCTCTAGCAGTAAGCAAATAAAATAATAAAAAAAATAAAAATAAATAGAAATTGTGAAAGGGAACCAAAAGCTCCACCTAATGGTTGAAAATGAGAAAACATTTTATCCTCTTTCATGCCTGCCCCCCCAAAATACTGAATATAAAAAAAATAAACAAGAAAGCTGTGCCATGAAAATCAGCTGGTGACTATAGAGTTTTCTACTGACCATGACAGTTGCCTGGAAGCCAAGCTGATCCTTTTTTTTTTTTGTTTCCTTTTTTGTGTATTTAAATAGCTTACTAAATTCACATTTGTACACTTGACTCTTAGATATGGCTTTTACACAGGTCAATTAGGGACACCTTTAAATTTCCAAACCAGTTGAAAGATCAGTTTTCTGCAAGAAGACTGATAGATCTCCACATAAAATCACAAGACCTGACACGATGCTCTGATAAGATGCTCTCTGCTGCACATATAAACCGCTTCACTACCTGCCAGCTAACCACAAGCGTACGTCTGGAGTGCAAACAGGAAGCGTTGTTGCACCTTAGCCAATAGATCTACCCAACTACATGGTCTGATGTGTACTAAGCATAGTATCTTAAGAGCTGTGATGTACAGAAGCAGGTGCAGGCTTCACAATGTAAAACAAAAACACTTTCCAGAGCACATTAGTTTAAAGTAAATTACACACGTGACTCCTTTTCAGTGTTTCCCCCACCATTCCTACAGCTTCATCGCAGGCGGTGTGTGAAATGTAACAGATTCCACCGTGCTTCTCTCTTCAGCTAATCCATAGTGCTTTGAGAATCCTTGTCATGTCCTAAATAGTTTCTAAATGTAAAATATAAATATTTCCGGTGAATTCCCAAAATCGAAGTGACCTGTTTTCAGCACCAGTGCATTGGGGAATGGTTGGATCTGGCTCTTCTGCTCCAATCCAGAAAGAGGGCAAAGGAATAAAAATAAAATATATCCATTATACCCTTAAGACTGGATGGGCAGAAATGCATAACCTTTTGCAGATGAAACCGCTCTCGTGTGCATATTTTGGAAAGCGGACACCTCTCCAAAATAAAACCTTTTATGCCGCTACAAAAGTGTAACCACATCACACAGCTTAAATTCTCAGTTAACCCTCCTAACATTGCTCTAACCCTAAGGGCTCATTAACACAGGATGTTTTTACAGCTGCTGTTAGGGGCGTTTGACTTTCTTTTTTTTTTTTTCTTCCTCTAAAAGCCCGTCCATGTTGGCCTATATGTCCATGCACACACAAACTGTCAGTCGTTTAGGGGCAGTAGAAAAAAACTACAGCCTGTGCTGCCAGAAGCAGAAAAAATGAGATGTAGAAAACGCCAAAAAAAGTGTCAAACTGCGTTTTGAAGTTTTAAGTGTTATTACATTATAGGGGGTGTTTTTAATGAAAACCGCTAACGCCAAAAAACGCGGGCAAATTCGCATTAACAGTAATGTAAAGAAGCGGCTAAGCACGATAAAACTGGTGTTTTTAGCACTGGAGTTTTTTTTTTTTTTTTTTTTTCCTCACAAGGCCTATGTGCAAGAGCCCTAACAAAACGGGGTTAAAAACCTATAAGAACCAGAAATATGTAATGCTAATTTTTTAATTAAAATTGTTAAGGTTTTGTATTCGTGATCTCTCACACTCGTGTATGGATCTGGGCAAAAAAATCTATTCCAGTCCTTAGGGCAGGTCAACACCCTGGTCGGCTCACCATATTGGAAATGTATGAGAATGCTTTTATACCAAATAAGCAGAGTTACTGCAAAATACAAAAGGTTTATTAAGCCTGCTGTATCCTTTATTTGCAACATGTTTTATTGCTCTGGAATCTTTGCTTTTTTTCAATGTAGGTAATGGTCAATATATAACCAACTGGAAAGGTACATAATGGGAGAGACCATTTTAGGTTGTCTTTTAAAAATTGATTGCAGAAAACTAAACTTAAAGTGGTTGTAAATACCCTTACATATACCCAGTGAAGTGGCTGGCCTCAGGTGAAACCAATCCACCTACATAAGTTGTACCTGATTATCTGCTGTACAGCCACCTTTCCCCCTACAGCCATTCAAAGGGCAGAATTTACACATTATCCCTCAGCTCAGAAAAGCAGGGGGCGGAATGAGGAGAGCTGATTGGAGGGAAGGGACATGTCCCCCCTTCACACAGGAACCGAGCTGAGGCTGTCAATCAGCTGGCGATCCTTCCCCTGTTACCATGTTTCACTTGGTGTCAGACGTGACTGGTGCTGATAGAGGGAGGAAGCAGCAGGCAGAAATGACACTTAGTGCTCTGGATTGAGACAAGTACATACTACATAAGGATAAGCTTTGTTCATGTTTCAAGTCTGAGGTTTACAACCACTTTTAACTACAGTTCCAGCCTTTTGTAGATGCCATATAGTTAAACTTTTTTTTTTCCAAGGTGTCCGCTCCTGAGGCTCCGCCGATCATGCTCCAGGGGCACAGTCAAGAGGTCACTTCCGTTACATGGTGTACAGCTGACTTCACCAAGGTAGGTGGCATTACGATTGCTTGTTAATATTTTTATTTATTATGCTTGTATATTCTTAATGTCCCAAGCAGGTTGACATCCTCTAGCCATCCAGGGACATATGGACCATGCATTGGAAAGAATTGGTCCACTGCACATCTACATTCAATCTTGCGTAGAATAATGCACCACATGATGCCTGCTGTTAACTTTTATTAGCCAGAGATGCATCTTCCTCTAAACAAATGTTGAACAGCGTTGGGCAGCACTTGGTGTCTTGAGAGGCAGTGCTTAAATTAGACTTTGGCTGAAATCCCAATGCTAAACCTACTGGCAGCCACATTCTAAACCTAATCTATTTAACCCTGTAAAGAAATAATTGATATACATACCATTTCCAAAGCTGGTCCGGTCTCCAGCAGTGGCTGCTGTGTAGAGAGACAGCCAGCGACGGCTGGGAAATGCCTGAAAAGACGTCGGCTGACTCTCCTGCGCCTGAAGCTGCCACTAATGGCTCAGCCTGGGACCAGCGCAGCTGCAAAACAGTTAGGTATAGCAATCTCTTCTTTACAGGGCTAGATGGCGTGGGGATTAGAATGTGGTAGTGTGCAGGTTTAGCGTTTTTGGCCAAACTTCCACATTAATCTTCAATATGTCGGGAGTCCATGTACAGCTTATGATCTGATTGGGCCCCCCCATGGCACATGGATCGGTGTGTAGACTACCACAAGTCGTCGTAATGTTATCCTAGGGCTAATTTATGCAAGTCATATGTACTTTAAGCACCCCTGGCTGTTTTCTAGTTGTTAGTGCTGCTGTCATTGTCACTTGGCCTGCATGTATATGTAGAAAACCATCTAGATCAGTGGTTCTCAACTCCTGTGGTCAGGACCCACTAACGGGCCAGGTTTTAAGTATTACCTTGGAGATGCAGACTAGAATACCGCAATCACTGAGCAGCAAAAGATATCGCATGGTGATGTATTTCAGTTCTCTTGCAAACCTGGCCTTTTGGTGGGGACAGGAGAACCACTGATCTATAGATTAAAAAAAAAAAGTAAAAGTCCCTTTTTATACAGCTACCTTTTTATCAGTACACTGCTTCAATTAACAGAGCTCATGGTGTTCTAAGCAGGGGCTGTTGATTGGAGCCCTGCGCAGTGCGAGTGTCTGACCCCTGGAGACCCAGGCCCACTGCTTGTGTGTGAAAGAACGGGTCTGACTCTCCAGGGTATTTTAACACTTTCTGCAGCATATGTTAAAAGCCAAATTTATTATTAAGGTTTATGGAGCTTGAATGCATTACAGTAATGCCTAGGCTTCGGTTGAGCGTTAATGTATGCCTCCATGTTGTGCAGATTGTTACATGCTCTGATGACAACACTGTGAGGGTTTGGCGGTTTAAGAGAAGCTCCACCCAGAACGGAGAGCAACAAGTACACTGTGTTGGATGGACACGTCAGAAGAGCAATAGTACTCCAATAGGCAAGTGTCTTCGATGGACCAAGTAGTCATGTCAGACATTTAATGTGTTTTGTGTGTAATGGTGATTCTTTCATTAAATCAATCACTTGTAGTTATTTCCTGCTCTTCAGCAGGTTGCCATCTTGAACATTGTTCTTTCCATGGACATACAGCAACTGAAATGTTGCACCTTAAGGACTAGCCTCCTTTTGAGATTTGGGTGTTTACAAGTTTAAAAGTTTTTTGTTTTTTGTTTTTGTTTTTTTTGCTAGAAAATTTAGAACCCCCCCAAACATTAAATATTATTATTTTTTTCGAACGCCCTAGAGAATAAAATGGCGGTCATTGCAATACTTTTTTTCGCACCGTATTTGCGCAGCGGTCTTACAAGCGCTTTTTTTTTTTTTTTTTTGGAAAAAATCCACTTTTTTGAATAAAGTAATACCATTTTTTTTTTTTTTTTAATATATATATTGTGAAAGATAATGTTACGCCAAGTAAATTGATACCCAACATGTCACGCTTCAAAATTGCGCCCGCTCGTGGTATGGCGTCAAACTTTTACCCTTAATCTCCATAGGCGACGTTTAAAAAATTCTACAGGTTGCATGTTTTTTGAGTTACAGAGGAGGTCTAGGGCTAGAATTATTGCTCTCGCGATTGCGGGGATACCTCACATGTGTGGTTTGACCACCGTTTTCATATGCGGGAGCTACTCATGTATGCGTTCGCTTCTGCGCGCGAGCCTGACGGGACAGGGACGCTTTAAAAAAAATGTTTTTTTTTCTTATTTATTTTACTTTTGTTTATTCACTGTTTTAAAAAAAAAATTGGGTCCCTTTTATTCCTATTACAAGGAATGTAAACATCCCTTGTAATAGAAAAAAGCATGACAGGTCCTCTTAAATATGAGATCTGGGGTCAAAAAGATCTCATATTTGGACTTGAATGCAAAAATAAATAATTTTGTCATTTGAAAAAATGACGACAAAAAAAATGGCCCTTTAAGACGTATGGGCGGAGCTGACGTTATGACGTCGCTTCCGCTCTCCTATGGTATGGAGACGGATGGGGGCCATCTTCCCCTCACTCGTCTCCATACCACAGACATGACCGATCCCGATCGCCTCCGCCGCTACGGACGGCTCCTGTAAGCGGCAGAGGGCGGCGTGGGAGGGGGTTGGCACCCCTCCCGCTGCCGATAACGGTGATCTCGTGGCGAATCCACTGCCGAGACCACCATTATCGTAAACACGACCGGCTCCTTAAAAGATGGATACCTCGGTTGTGGCAGCAGCTGCTGCCGTTACCAAGATATCCATCTTTAAACTGCCGACTTATATGTACAGGAGCCGGTCGGTAAGTGGTTAACCACTTGACATCCGGAGGCCGTCATATGACGGCCTCCACTTTCAGGGCTTATATCTGAATGATGTCTGAGGCTACAGACATCATTCAGATACCGGCATTTTCAGCCGGCGATTCCGTACACCATAAGAACGATCATAGCGGCTGTTCCGCCGCTTGATCGTTCTTACGGGCGGCGGGAGGGGACACTCCCGCCGCCCTCCGGTGCTACTACCGACTCACCTCAGCGATCGGTGAGTCGGATAGCGGATCCGCCGGCGCCGGATGTTCACCATAGAGATTTCCGGCGGACCAGATGGTCGCCGGAGTCTCTATGATCGTTCGGAGGCCGGGCGCGATGTTATGACGTCACGCCCGGCCTCTGCATTCAAAAAAACGGCGCCGCTTCGGTTGTGAAGCGGCGATCGTTTTATTTATTTTTTTTTATTTTAGGCTTCCCAGCCTAGAGGTGAGATGTGGGGTCTTATTGACCCCATATCTCACTGTAAAGAGGACTGATCGTGTCATATTCCTATTACAAGGGATGTTTACATTCCTTGTAATAGAAATAAAAGTGATCAAAAAAAAAAATATTTTTTTAAAGTGTCAAAATAAAAAATTTTAAGTAAAATTAACAATACAAAAAAAAAAAAAATTTTTTTAAAGCGCCCCTGTCCCCGTGAGCTCGCACGCAGAAGCGAACGCATACGTAAGTCCCGCCCACATATGAAAACAGTGTTCAAACCACACATGTGAGGTATCGCCGCGAACGTTAGAGCGAGAGCAATAATTTTGGCCCTAGACCTCCTCTGTAACTCAAAACATGTAACCAGTAAAAAATTTTAAAACGTCGCCTATGGGCATTTTTAAGTACCAAAGTTTGGCGCCATTCCACGAGCGTGTGCAATTTTGAAGCGTGACATGTTAGGTATCTATTTACTCGGCGTAACTTCATCTTTCACACAATGCAAAAAAATTTGGCTAACTTTGCTGTTTTCTTTTTTTTTTAAGCATGAAACTGTTTTTTTTTCCAAAAAAAACGCGTTTGAAAAATTGCTGCGCAAATACCGTGCAAGATAAAAAGTTGCAATGACCGCCATTGTATTCTGTAGGGTCTCTGCTAAAAAAACATATATAATGTTTGGGGGTTCTATGTAATTTTATAGCAAAAAAATGATGATTTTTGACATGTAGGAGCGAAGTGTCAGAAATGGCCCGGATATGAAGTGGTTAAAGAGAAGCTGTCACAGTTGGTCCTATACTGTTTCTGACTCTTAACTATTTTTTAAATCCCATTCCCAGCCTGACGTTTGGGAAGGGTGGGGGATCAGTTGGCACGTCTGTCAGGCTTCTCTTTCCTCTGTCCCCATTGAGGATTTTCATTTGCTTCCTGTTACTGAGTGTTACATGGAAAGTGAATGATATATCTTTCCCATGGGGACCGAGGCCACAGCAAAACATATTTTTAAGCGTGCAGAAGGGTTACGACCAGTCAGATTTTTATCAATCTGCCCTTTTCAGGCCTGGTGACGTCCATTACCCTCCTTTTCTTGTCCTAGGTGGGGGCAGGAAGCGAGAGATCCTCTTAGGAGGGAACCAAAAACAGCAGGCGCCTCCTTTTTTTGGGGGGGGGGGGGGGGTGGCTTTTACCTCTTACCTGACCATGTACACATAAATTCGGTAGCAGAAAATGCTGGCTTTAATACCCAGCATGCGTCCACGGTGGTCTGAGGTGGTTTGCTGAGAGGCACAGACCCCCCTCTCCCAGTCATGTGAGACTCTATTATAGCAGTCATGTGATTGGGAAGCTGCTCCGCCTCCCAGCATTAAACCTACTTAAAGTGGTTGTAAACCCTTGCACATACACAGTGAAGTGACTGGCGGGCCTCAGGTAATGCAGAGATTAAACAAATCGTCCTTTATAGGTTGTACCTGTTTGTTTCCAGTCTTCTCTTCTCTAAATCCGTTTAATACAGCATTTATAAAGCTTTTCTGAGCTGTCAGAAGGCAAGGAGCTGAACTTACACACTGCAGAGCTCAGTGAGGGGAGAGCTGATTGGAGGTAAGGGACACAGCCCCTTCACACAGCAACATAGTTGAGGCTGTCAATCACAGGCTGTGTGTTGTAGCTATCTCCCCGGTCACCTTTTTTTACCTCCTTGGTGTCAGGAAATCTTGTCAGAAGTGATTCATGCTGATGGCAGAGGAAGGAAGCAGCAGACGGAAATGACGCTTAGTGCTCTTAATTGGAACAAGTACATACTATAGAGGGATATGCGTTGTTCATATTTCATGTCTGGGGTTTACAACCACTTTAAGGAGCAGCCGTCGTGAAGAAGTTAAGAAATTATACACACGCTTTTTTTAAATTTGCATGACGGCTGCACACTTAGGAGCTCCAGTGACTCTTCTGGTTGCATTGGGGCCGGATCTCATGTTTTCATTTGGACCCCGTATTTTCATAAGTTGTTTTTTCTTTTTTAGAACCATTAGAAAACCAGAGTTATTATCCCAATTCTCCAATACAGCAAAACCTCAGTGTGTAGAAACATTTACTATTGTCTATATGGGTTCCAGCCAGCTGTGGAAGCTATTTTGGTTACAGGTCACTCCCACTACAGAGAGTACCGGTAATTATGTATTAAAGTGGTTGTGAACTCTCTCCCATCACTTTAGCCCATATAAATCTGGCTTAAAGTGGTGTTCCACCGAAAAAAAAAAAAAGTATGAATGTTCCTTAAAAAAAAAAAATTTGGAAACATATTTTTTTTTTTACTCACCTCTAAATGGCTGTTGCTAGGGGGTCCCTCATAGTCTGCCTCCTTCAGTGCCTGGGCTGGTGACATCACTTCCCCTCGGTGCAGGAAGGGCTGAGCTCTGCCCCCTCCCCCTTGTCAGTCATCTGGGACACATTACAGGTCCCAGATGACTGAGCGGCCAATCGCGCCGCGGAGGGGAGAGACTAGCGGAACTTCTATCCCCCGCATCGCTGGACCCTGGGACAGGTAAGTGTCTGGTTTATTAAAAGTCAGCAGCTGCAGTATTTGTACCTGATGACTTTTAATTTTTTTTGTTAAAATGGGAGCTCCTCTTTTAAAAGCATGATTGATTGCTGTCCCACCTTACTTGCTCGGTTTGCTGGTAATCTATCCAGTTATCTGTACTGACGTCACCGGCGCATGTGCATCTCTCCCGCGATTCACGGCGCGCTCTTTGTGCTATCAGCGCATTGAGCAGTGTGCCGCGACTGTCATATCCGGCCCCAGCAGCACTGGGCTCAAATACCACAAGACTACATGCTGAGCCTCTGGAACTAAAAGGTTTGGCTGAGAAACAAGATTTAAGCAAAGGGCGTTTTTTTTCTACTACAGACACAGAGAACAGTTCATATGGCGCTGGCTTACCCTGAGAAAAACAAATTTATTAACTATTATTATCTTCAAACACTGTAAGGCGCATGCGATTGGGGCTAAATTATATTGTATATGTGTTAGAAGAATTGAATATAATGGTCTAATTGATGTAAAGTGCCTTCCCCATGGGGCATTAGTCACTTCCAGAATGTTTGTAGGCTTGTGCAATCTCCGTATACTCTCTAAATGTGTCTTCTATTAACAGGCTCAAGAATATGTACGCCTGCTAAATCAACCCCAGTGCAAAACCCCAGCTTGACGGCTTCTCCTACTCCAGCCACCTGTGCTCCAAGTTACACTGGGGACCTCCCAATGTCGTCCAGCACCCCAACTTCTCCTTTCACATTGATTCCTAAATGCCACACGCCATCAAGGCAGAAAGCTGAAGCTTCCACTTCATCTCCTAAACAAATGTCCGCTTCTAAGGTATCCATTAAGGCCTGGGTCACACGTACTCCGAGGTCAGATATGGCGGATATGAAGACTCCATCTCCTCGAAAGGCCTTCACCCCAGTAGAGCAGTACCCCACAGCTTCTAGTTCTAGGGTGTCCCCTTTGTTTGAGAAGAAGGCTAAGAGACGTCTAGATACCAGCAGTGATAAAGCAGAACATGAGTGTTTTAGTGACTGTAACTGTGTGACCGAGCTGGAACCCGGGCGAAAGAAGGCCAAGCATGACCCGGGCTCCATGGAGGACAATGCAAATGCTGATAGTTGTCTAAGTCTGGCTGATCTCAGCAAGGAACATGAAAAGAGCTCTGCTTCCCAGCTCCCCACAGAGGCCCTTGGAACGCAGTCCCCCGTTGGGACATCCTGTCATTTGAGGCACAACAAAGAGAACAGCACTCCAGAGAAGAATTGGCTGTCTGCGTTTGGACACAAACTGAAATCTGACAAGTCCATAAACCAAAACCTTACCAGTCGCCCATCACCAAGGAGTGGGAGTGCCAAAAAGGCCCCACCAAGGACTATAACCAGTTCCCCTATACCTGTAAGTATCCTTGCCCTTTTCCTTTTTGAGATTTTCAAAATGCTCCCACTGGTGCACTATATAAAAGCCAGCTCTAAAAGGTATTCTTTAATTCTGAATAGAGCAGAAAAGGGTTGGAGCCTTCATCAGTTTTTTCATACATGTCTCTGTTGGGGAAGTTTGTCTTCTGGTCTTGTTGAGATGAGACATTTTTTCCACCAGGGGCACATGCCAAAAGGCTTTAACCGAAGTCTCTACGTAAGTGTATATGACAGTCTTAAGTACCCAACTGCGGTACCCATTGCTTTTGCACTGTTGGTGATGACCAATGTAATGTTAGGATTTGTCGGGGATCTTTACCGTCCTTTATTTTTATTTATTTTTATTTTTTTTTATGCTGAAGTAAGCTGTAGGGATGCAAACAGAATGAACAGACTGCATGTAATGTTATTTCAGACCCATTTGGCTCCCCTCTGTGTGACACAGACCTTTCCACTGACTATGCTTCTTGCATCCTCCCTTGTTCCTTCTTGTCCCCATTACACTGCATCATTGCTGGCAGGTGTAGAGGGCTGTGCAAACGGCAACAAAACTGGCTGCAACGAGTAGATCACATTTCTGATCATATGATTAACCTGTTGATTGGTATTAATTGCCTACTTGACCTTTTTGGTAACCTTACTTGTGTTTTTTTTTACCACAACCTGCTAGTCAAGATGCTGGCTAAGAACTTCTAATTCTTTTACTGGAGAAAAGGATCTGCCCCATTTTTGTCATATGATCATTTTGCATAGATCCTGGTAGAACAGTATGGCCATGAGGCATGTGCTTGATGAAATTTTGAATGATGCCATTTACAGCCAGCAATGCCTGTGGGAGCTGATGCATCGGGTTGGCCTCTGCCTTGATCTGTTCCTACACAGTGGCATGAAGGTGCTTGTAAGATGTGCTAATTAATCTGACTTCAGCTCTAGCAGACACTTCTCAACTAACTCAACCTTGTTTCGTCAAGAGGAAGCTGTGCCAGATGTTTTTTTTTTTTTTTTTTTTTTCCTCCACACCATCTTTTAAAGCTCCACGCAGATGTCAAAGATTAATGCAGCTACATAATTCTTAACTATTTTACCACTAGAAAAAAAAAAAAAATATATATATATATATATATATATATATATATATATATATATATATATATATATATATATATATATATATATATATATATATATATATATATATATATATATATATATATAAATATATAAATATATATAATTTTTTTTTTTTTTTTTTTTTTTGGGCGATAAAATTACCTAAACCCCACAGCATCTGTTAGGTTGTATACCCTTATTTTTAATTTTTATCTGCAGGTAATATCTTCTAAACCTGTACAGTTTAGAAGATATTCACTTTGCATGCAGCCGCTGACGTCAGCAGCGCATGCGCTGTGAATGTCCGGCAGACACTGCCAGACCTTGCTGGGAAGAATATTCCCGTGCGCATGCGTGGGAGTGATGTCATTGCGGGTCCGGCTACTCACAGCGCCGGAGCCGCGAACCCGAAAGAAACTCCGAGGGCAAAATGTCAGCTCCCTCAAGGTGGACTGGGCTGCGATACGGGGACCTCTTTCTAAGGTAGGTATTTCATAATGAGCTAGTATACGGTGCATACTAGCACATTATGCCTTTGCCTTACAGGGTTGTTTTTTTTTTTTTTTTTTTTTTTTGTGCGCGGGTATACAACGCTTTAAACACATTTTCAGGAAAAATATAGTAAAATTACTTTTATTGCAAACAGACAATGGAATATCCATTCTTGTTTTTGGGTTCTTTTTTTTTTTTTTTTTTTCTTTTTTTTATAAATAAAATGTGGTTGCGTTGAGTAAATAACCAAACGCACCCCCCACAAAGTAAAAGTTGCCGTCTGGATCACTTTATACGCGGGAAACGGCTGAAGAGACTGAACACAAGCTCATGGACACTTCTACGGCCGTGGACTTGTCTTTAGCACTTCACTTTTGGACATACTGCGTACATCCAGAGAGCTAAATAAAAGCACATCTTTTTACAGGTAAGAAAAATGTGCATTTTTTTTTTTTTTTTACTTGGAGCCTGTAAAGCATTGCACCTGTGATCAGCAGATTGCAGGCACCATGCAGGACTTCTGCAGACTTGTCAGTGTGTCTGTACGGGGTACAAGCAGTCAGGCAGATGCACACTGACAGGAAGAGTGGATCCACTACCAGAGTGCTATAACAGTGGGTGGAACATGTTCCCAAAGGTGAACTTCTCCTTTAAATGCAAGCAGTGTTGTGTAAGTGCAGAGCTTAGATGTGGATGGGAGAAGCAACACAAGCCTGTTAGTTGTACTGCAGTGCTAATTTTCTAACGAGGAACGAGCTGATAGCGCACAAAGTAACAGATGTGCTCATAGTTCTGCTTTTCTTTTTAATGTCAAGTAAAGAGGTTGGGGGAGGGACAAGACCTGTGACAGTTGGGGACAGGCCCTTACAGGTGCTTGGATAGGGAGAGATGGTCGGCACTCAGGATGACATCCAAAAGTGATGATGCCTTCTTGAATAGACATGTGCAACACTGTAAAAACAGCCTACGCGTTTCAGATGTTAGTCTTTAGTCATGGCTTCCTTACACTTGCAACATTTCTGTTGGAGAGATTATGCTCACTTATGAGTTTGCTGACCATACCAAAAAAGGAAATCTCACCAATGGTGGTTTAAAAAAAAAAACAATTACCACTTTGAAAACAAGTCTGTAGCAAAGCTTTTTGAGGTCTAAACCCAAATGTTTCCACTTTTGAGAGGGGCCATCTGAAGGGTAAGGCCCTCATGCACACAGGCTTACTAAAATACTCCTATGTATGCTGGATCCTTCTGCTAGGAGCTGGCAGAAAAATCCAGCTTGAATGCAAATTTTGTCATGCTTTTGCACATTTTACATGTGAATTGTATTTAGAGACGTAGGCACATTATTATCTAAGGAAAACTGGCCCAAAATAGTACTTGTATATACCCTGCCTAAAACACACTGATGCTAATTTAAAAGAAAAAAAAAAAATGCTGACGTGACGTTGATCTTTGACCCAAACACTAGCCCTGGGGCTGACCTAGATCAAACCTTGATCTAGGTATTTTTAGTTATTATAATTTTTTTCCCATCTATCTCTGCAAGTACAGAAAAAGATGCAATGAATCTGTCTCGTCTATTCACAGAGATAGAAAACACAGGGTCAGGCTTTACAGTGATCACTGATGGCCAATCTGAAGCTATCACGGTGATCAGGTGATCCCTCAATCAGACTTTCCAGGGCTCTTTTGGCCAGAGTGGGGAGGAATTAGAACCCCTGTGAGTTTTTATTTCTGTCTGTGCCCCTGTTGGGGAGATTCACCCTCTCTATTTGTTCTGTTTACCATTATCATTGAAAGTAAAAGAAAATCCCAAATTTGGCTTGTACTCAGAAATGTAAGAGAGGGGAAATCCTCCGATAGGGACAATAGTGGGTACCTGGGGGACCCATAAGGAATTCCATTTATTGCATGGATTTCCTCACTTCCTGTTTAGCTATGAGACAGGAAGTTAAGGGAAATCTCTCCAGTGGCACACAGATGATTTATCCAAGGTGGGGGGGGGGGGGGTGGTTTGCCAATAGTTCTACTTTAAATGCCTGCATGGGCACATTGGCTAACATACAGCTGTGTTCGGAGGGGTTAAACAAAAAGATCCAAACGCCCCTGAAAGCATAGTTTACACCTGTGTCCATAAAGCCTTATTGGCTAGCTCATCTCTAAGCCGTGGTTCACATTTATGCCATATTGCCAAATCGGCAGCAATTGCCGGCAATGGCAGCATCCGAATCAGTGCGATGCTGCATTTGCGGCGCTGCACCGATTCCCAAAAGTAGTTTCTGTACTACTTTTGGCGATTTTTCGAGGTGCGATTTCAATTGACACTTGTGCAGAAACCCACACAGAGGTCTCTGAAATCGCCCCCGAAGTCGGGACCGACAGCTGAACTCGCACAATTTCATTCCCGCAGTCAGTGTGAACCTGGCCTTAAGGTGACTATTTTAGAAGTTTGGTATTTGCAATTGCTGACTTCTCCTCCTCCTCCTCCCCTGGCTGTCATGCTAATGCTTTAGTTTTAGTTCTTTGGGTCACTGACCTGGATCTATAAGGAATTCTGGGACCCATTGTTCTGTGTCTGCGCTCCACCATTTACAGCAATGACCTGCTGAGGAAGAGGAGGGGTCGCACGCTCAATATTCACATGCTTCCATACATGTGACTGCTTGGGGGTCATGGGCAACACCTCACTGGTAATGAATTATGACTCATTTGTAGCTAGTTCTAGCATATTCTAATTCTCAGAATTTTTTTTTTCTCTTTCCAGGTTCCCGTCACACCAGGATCCATAAAAAAGATTTCAACATATTTCTGTAAAAAGTCTTCAGAGTAAAACAGCTCATCCGGAAGAGAAATGTTTGTTTCCTCATACAGTATTTCAGCAAACCTAGTTCAGCTGATGTTAGTACTGTTGGTCTATCACAAGGTTGTGGACTATATAGTTTGTGTATATGTAAGCTACTGTACAATGGAGTATTTTTACATGCTGCTACCTGATGCATCCTGGATCCTTCCCAGAATCCTCCTTGCTGTTCTGTTGTACAGCTGAAGGACAGTTTATCGTGCCCTCTTGCCAATTCTCGTTCCCTGGTTTCAAAGGTTCCTAAATGGGTGAAATGTATTTCCCACACTGACAGGTATTTTGTTCTAATGAAACTATGCTGGGAACCTACATATCAGGTTTAGTGGTTGCCGGTTTTCATTCTCACTAGAGTGATGTATTTCCATTGACAGTTAAGAATATTTTTTAATTTGAGGAAATGGATATTCTACTTGTCTTAAAAGAGGACCTGTCATGATAGGCATATGGAAGCTACTCTGGCTGGTATATGTTAAGGGTGGTAAAACTGTATGGTTGTCATCCTTCATTCTTGCTTACCTACTTTGACACAAACAGAATGTAAAATATGGAACTTGCACTATCAAAAACAAGTTGGCAGTGCCCGTGTACACAGTTTTTTTTTTTTACTTGCATTAAAACTGCTTCTCTCCCTTTTACCAATCAATAGGAATGCAAAGGCAGGTTGACGCAGAATTGCTGGTCAAATGCACTTGTGAATAAACTTTAATCTCAGCGTCTGATAAATGAGCTAAAACCAGGCTGCTTATCTGCTCATTGACCTAAGGCTCCTTTGTGCGACTTGGGATCTGACTTGTGAGACCCCAAGTCGCAGGATATGTGAAATTCAATGTATTTCTATGAGAGACATTCCTCTTGACACTACAGTAGTCGCTGCGACTTCAGAAAAGGTTTCTGCAATACTTTGGTCTGACTTTTGATGCGACTTTGGTCCAGAGTGTAAAGTCACATTGCAAGTCGCACATCTTTGTTTCACGTATGAAAGGAGCCGAAGACCTTAAATTGCTGCAAAAACCTCAGTCATGCCAGCAAATCTTAAGTCACTTCAGTGCATCCAGTCAGTTCTGTTAACGATGCAGTAATCCGGAGGAGGGAAATTCCTTAAATGTAGCACTTTATTTTCCTAGCTTCTGTTACTAATGGATAGTTACCCATTTGAAACCTGCATCGGGCAATATCAAGGTGAAGTCAAAACTCCGGATCTACATTCTTGCTTCTGGTCAGGGATTTAAAGTACTGAAGACACTGGATCAGCATCAAATAGGGCTGTTCATGCGAGCTTCAGCTTGTATAAGAACAGTGTGAACAGCAAGCTTTGACACTTTTAAAGTACCATTTAGCTCCAATTTTTGAATGTTGAACACAGATCCTAATTGGAGTGCTGACTGCCACTTTAAACAAGCTGCTAGCAGGCTTTCAACAACCTTCAAAAAGTTTTCAGCAAGCTTTGTTTAATTTTTTTTAAAGTACCATTCAGCTTTAAACTTTTCAAGAAGTTCTAAAGCCTCCTAGCAGCTTGTTTAAAGTGGCAAACACTCCCATTAGGATCTGTGCTCAACATTTATAAACTGGAGCTGAATGGTACTTTAGGGCTGGGTTCATACTATTGCAAATTGGATGCTGTTTTCCCTGCATCCAATTCGCATGTCAGGAGATTGTGACGGCTCTCCATGGGGCCGGTTCACACATCTCTGGAGTGGCTGCGGAGAGCGAATTGCACAGTCCTATGTGTCTTCTGGTCCATTAAATGGTGAATGTGGATGCACCGGTCCCCTGCTGTAAGCCGCTCTGTGCGGCAGTGTGAACCCAGCCTCAGCTTGCTGAAAGCTCTGCAAATACGTTGCCAACACTTGCTGTTCACACTGCTCTTATACAAGCTGAAGGCCATGTGAAATGGGCCTAAGTTGAGGGTCTTGAAAAGTGGAGCATTACCTTAAAGTGGGGTTCCACCCAAAAAAACAAAAATACATGAAAAATCCTAAAAAAAAACAAAAACATTTGGATATTTTTTTTTTCTCTAACTTGCCTCTAAATGCCTGTTGCTAGGGGGTCCCTCGTAGTCCGCCCCTTCCAGTGCCTGGGCTGGTGACATCACTTCCCCCTCGGCACAGGAAAGGCTCCGCTCCCTCCCTCCTGTCAATCATCTGGGACCCATTACAGGTCCCAGGTGACTGAGAGGCCAATCACGGCGCCGCTTGCGCATGCGCAGTAGGTGCCAGGCTGTGAAGCCACAGCCCGGCGCCCACAGTTGCAATGCCGGCGCCGCTGAACGGAGGGGGAGATGAGCGGGGCTTCGATCCCCCGCATCGCTGTACCCTGGGACAGGTAAGTGTCCAATTAAAAGTCAGCAGCTGCAGTATTTGTAGCTGCTGACTTTTAATTTTTTTTTTTTTTTTACTGGACCCCCTGGGTGGAACTACTCTTTAATGTCACTGTAATTTTTTTTTTAAATTAAAGTATGTAGTCGGAGACCAATTCCCATATCAAGTTATTCGATTCTCCGATGGTAGTGCTGAGGTTATAAGAGTGGATGGATACATGTTTAATCCAGTGCTGGGGCAAGATCATCAAATGCAAAGATGACAAATTGCACCCTCTCTCCTCCCCCCCCCCCCCCCCCCCCCCCGATTATGCGTGAGCCCATGAGGAGCAGGAGGGGGAGAGATATAGAGCACAGCCTGCACCTCCTCCTGTAAGCCCTGCGCTGGAAGCAGTGAGAAGAGAAGTGATGCTGCTGTTGCTATTCCTGTCAGATTTACAGTAGAAGGAACTTGCACCCTCATCCCTACAATATATGTTGCGCCAAGAGCAGTCGCCCCTTTTGCCCACTCCTTGTCCCAGCGCTGGTATAATCTGACTGCACTCTTCTGATTGCTCTTCCAGCATTTGTGTCACTCTATAGACATGAGTTCAGCTCCTGATCGGACCAAAACAAAGGTGCCTCAGGCGTCTGTTCTATGTCTATAGGCAGTCAAAGTGAGTGAAGGGGAGAGCTAGAACAATTTTTTGGCACACATAAAGGCCAGTTTTTACCTCTCATTTGTTTTAAAGGAAACTTGTATTGAGAGATATTTGATGGTCCATATATCTAATGATATATGGATCATTGACTCAAAATATTGAAGTCTGTAGCTCAAAATCGCAGCCTAGCAGCTTTTATGTATTTTCTCCTTTAAAGGAGAATTGCTGGCAAGATGAGCCTCACCTTTCACTAAAACCTGCCAGGTTTTGAAGCCTGTGTTATTGGCTTTATTTCTCACTCACCCCAGTTAAAATGTTTTTCATTGATGTTTTTACAAGACTTTTAATGAATATATGGCCTTCCTGTTTTTATCCTAGTTTTAGTTATCAGTTTTATCAAGTTGCCAAGATTATTTAATGTAGTCTCTGGACCCACCAGATGAATGTTTAATATTTTCCTGTTTATATTTCTTAATGTTATTAACTCATGTAAATATAAATATCATTTAAATACTGTGTGTTTTTTTGGTTGTTTTGCAGAACATAATCTTCAGGGCTGTAGGGGTGCTTTCATACCATGGCATTCTAATGCATTGGGCTGCCAGCGTACCAGAACACAAAGTGCATGTGCCAATTTTAGAAAAGCAGCCTCCCACATTGCATGCTAATCATGCTTTGCGGCATGCTGGGTTGCTATTCAGAATGACATAACATGCGTTTCCTGCTTGCTGCAATGCAATAGTGTGAATCCAGTCTTTAGGAGCCCTATGCTTTCATGGACATATGCCTAAAACGCTTAAAGTGATTGTAAGCGATCATCTTGTTAAACCATTCGGTTTATAAAATAAGTGAAAGGCAATGTATTTTTGTATAGATTTATTAAATGCCTTTTTTTTTTTTTTTTTTTTTTTTTTATATATATATATAGAAATGATCCCATTCCCTATGTTCTCAGCTGCATAAGAGCTGGGGAGGAAAAGCGGCAACATACTGAACTTCCCCGTGAATGGCTGTGCGAGGGGGGGGTGGTCGGGGAGAGGAACTTTTGCGGGGGTGGGATTTCACTTAAAGGAAGCAGTACAAAGAGAACAGGATACTTTCTCATATACGTACATATCAGGACTATGAAGTGTCGGGGTAACAAACGCTTTAACACCTGTGTTCTGGAAATACGCCCTTGCCTGCATACAGTCCTAAACCCCGGTTCACACTGATGCAATGTGGGAAACACACAGGAATCCCTGCATTTTCTGCACAGCCATCGTGCTGTCATACAATTTGCAAGTGTCAAGCCCCAGTTTACAATGTTACACCGCATGTGATTCGCACAGGGAATCGCATCGCATTCCTATGTAAATCGCATACAATTTTGTATGATGCGATTTGAGCCATTAATTATGAATGGCTCAAATAGCACCACACCCGCATGAAAGAGGTGTGGTCAGCTTATTTTGCTTGCACTGGAGCCAGATGGCATAGTTGTCCATACCCATGCGATCCAGTTCAAACGCAGCACGTTTTGCGGGTTGCTTTTTGGGGTGTCAACTTTTAGCCCTTATTTAAAATGATGTGATGTGGGAAACGCACAGGAATTATTGCGTTTCCCGCATTGCACTGCATATCAATCACACTGTTTATGCAATTTGCTGCGGGTGTGAATTAAAAGTTAACGACACCCCAAAAGCAGCTTGCAACATGCAGTGCGTTTTGCCTGAACTGGATTGCATGGGTATGTAGAACCATGCCATCCAGGTCCAGTGCAAACCAAAAAAAGCTACCCACACCTTTTTGTATGTGGATACTGTGTGGTTTGAGTCATTCAAATTGAATGGGCTCAAATCCCACCACCCAGAATCGCATGTGCTTTCAACAGGAATGCGTTGAGATTCCTGTGCGACTCACATGCCGATATGATAGTGTAAAGCGGGGCTAAATGTGAGAATTGCTCAGTGCGATGTACAGCTGCCGCTTATTTCAGCCTGCCATAGACTTTGGGAAGACTGTAGGCAGCAGGGCTGGACGCTGTACCACCGAGGTGCACAAAAACCTCGGCATTGGATGTACACAGATTAATGCAAGGGTCAGATTCTTAAAGAATTTTCTTTAGAAAATAAAAAATGTAGTGTTCTTTGTGATCCGATGGGGCCACACTTGATTTAGAAGTTCGACCAACCAAGCCTTCAATTTCACCTCATGTTGCTACAGAGAGTTTTTTGTGGCCGTGAATCTACTTTTCTTTCCGGGAATTTTTCTTTTCTCTCCAGGTCACCCGCTTTTCTTTTTCGATTATATTTTTTTTTGCACAATTCTCCCATCATTGATTAGGAATTTGTTTTTCAAAAAATTTCTAACACCCCTGATCACTCAAACTCGATGGCCGCACGGAAATTGGCTGTTGCTTAAAGTCACTAATGCCAAATTCGAATGCAAATTCTTGGTTACGATTTTCGAAAGAAAATTCGGAATTGGACCCATGTTTGGCTGGTTTAAAGCAGAACTCCGGGCAAAAACTTTTTTTTTTTTCTATTTTGCTTGTTGCTGATCTCCTACCTTCATCAACTCTGCCATCCATCTTCTTCTGAGCTCTGTAGTAGCCTGCAGACTTTACTGAAAAAAACGTTACTGCCCTGTGTTTTCCTGTTTGTAAGACTGCTGGCTGCTATTCCTCCTGTACTCTCAGCCAGCGGCCTTGTCACTTCCCACTTGTAGTCCTATATACAGCAAGCAGGGATGTGGTGCCCTCATCCTCTCTGCCAGTCACCACCAACACCCCTCGCCAACCATCCACTCACCTGTCATGCTGCACAGGTTTGTTAGGAGAGCTGTCTGATGACTGCACTGAGGCACTTGTGGGCACTGGTAAGCTGCACTGAGGTGGCACTGATGGGCGTTGATAAGCTGCACTGATAAGCAGTGGACACCGTCCGCTGCCAACCATCTGTAGGAGGGGTTTTCATCATCCCTGAAAAGTTTGCAGTCATTTTTTCGTCTTTTTTCAGTGTGATATGTATTGTATTATATGTGATGTTACATATCACAGAGACCGGTATTGTGGTAATATTGAAGTTTATATTTCCATACATTGGAGTGTTCCACCATTATTTTGTTGATTAGTAAGTTAGTATAGCACATTGGAGTTTAGGTGGGGTTGCTCCTCACAAATTGACTTGCCAGGAATAATTATCCTAGTTGATTGTTGGAGCTCTATTGATTTATCCCCAAGTTTGGCCTTGTTCCACTTTTCTCTTCTACCACTAGGTGACTGGGTACTTGATGGTACTAGATACGAGAAGGGCAAGGTCGGATTGGCCAAGTGGCTGAAGAGCTGGTGTAGTAAGGAGGGGTTTGGGTTCCTGGAGGACTGGGCCGACTTCTCAGTCGGTAACCGGTACTATAGAAGGGACGGACTGCACCTAAATGAGGAGGGTGCAGATCTGCTGGGAATGAAGATGGCCAAAAAGTTAGAGGGGTTTTTAAACTAGGCGATGGGGGGGAGGGTCCAGAGGCAGAGTTAGCCAGCGCGGAAGATATTCCTGAGGGTAGTATTGGGGGCATTAGTGTTAGGTTAACCAAAGCACAAAGACACAAGGTGAGTATAGTAGCAAGTCCTAGTTGCAATCTCGAAACACCCAATACGAGGACAATATGCGACCGGTCTAAACTATGTGGCATGTTCACCAATGCCAGGAGCATGGCAGACAAGATGGGTGAACTAGAGATACTGTTGTACGAGGAGGATTTGGATTTTGTGGGAATTTCAGAGACCTGGTTCAACAGCTCTCATGATTGGCTGGCAAACATTCAAGGGTATACCCTTTACCGCAAGGATAGAGAGGGTAAAAAAGGGGGAGGGGTATGCCTATATATCAAGAATAATGTACAAGTGAATGTGAGAGATGACATCACTAAGGGAGCTAGGGAGGAGGTGGAATCCTTATGGGTAGAGCTCCAAAGGGATGAAGCTAAGGGGAAAATAATACTGGGAGTATGCTATAGGCCCCCTAACCTGAGGGAGGAAGTGGAGACGGATCTCCTATCACAAATTGGATTAGCAGCAAGGATGGGAAGTGTTATCATAATGGGGGATTTTAATTATCCAGACATAGACTGGGCGGAGGGAACTGCGCATTCATTTAAGGCTCGCCAATTCCTTAATGTCTTGCAGGACAATTTTATGGGTCAGATGGTAGACGCACCAACTAGAAATAAAACATTACTGGATCTACTGATTACCAACAATACAGACTTGATCACGGATGTGGGAATACGGGGCAATTTAGGTAACAGCGATCACAGGTCAATTGGTTTCGGTATAAATCACACAAATAGGAAACATAAAGGGAATACAAAGACACTGAATTTCAAAAGAGCCAACTTCCCTAAACTACAAACCTTGCTAAAAGGCATAAACTGGGATAAAATATTAGGAACAAAGAATACGGAGGAGAGATGGGTTTGCTTTAAGAGCATATTAAATAAGGGCATTAGCCAATGTATCCCATTGGGTAATAAATTTAAAAGAGCGAACAAAAGTCCTGGATGGCTTAACTCCAATGTAAAAATGCATATAAAAGCAAAGCAGAAGGCCTTCAAAAAATACAAGGTTGAGGGATCATCCTCAGCATTCAGACTTTATAAAGAATGCAACAGGAAATGTAAGGGTGCAATTAGGACGGCTAAGATAGAACATGAAAGACACATAGCGGAGGAGAGCAAAAAAAATCCCAAGAAATTCTTTAAGTATGTAAACAGTAAAAAAGGGAGGACAGACCATATTGGCCCCATAAAGAATGAGGAAGGACATCTGGTTACAAAGGATGGGGAGATGGCAAAGGTATTGAATTTATTCTTCTCCTCAGTCTTCACGAGTGAATCGGGGGGCTTCAGTAACCAAAACTGCAGTGTTTATCCTCATGACACAACACAGGAAGCACCTCCATGGTTAACAGAGGACGGAATTAAAATTAGACTTGAGAAACTTAACATTAATAAATCACTGGGACCAGATGGCTTGCATCCAAGGGTACTTAGGGAACTTAGTCAAGTGATTGCCAGACCGTTGTTCCTAATTTTTACAGATAGTCTACTGACTGGAATGGTACCAGCTGATTGGAGAAAAGCCAATGTAGCACCAATATTTAAAAAGGGCCCAAAATACATCCCTGGGAATTACAGACCAGTTAGCCTAACATAAATAGTATGTAAACTCTTGGAGGGGATGATAAGGGACTATATACAAGATTTTAGTAATAAGAACGGTATCATTAGCAGTAATCAGCATGGATTCATGAAGAATTGTTCTTGCCAAACCAATCTATTAACCTTCTATGAGGAGGTGAGTTGCCATCTAGATAAAGGAAGGCCCGTAGACGTGGTGTATCTGGATTTTGCAAAAGCATTTGACACAGTTCCCCATAAACGTTTACTGTACAAGATAAGGTCCATTGGCATGGACCATAGGGTGAGTACATGGATTGAAAACTGGCTACAAGGGCGAGTTCAGAGGGTGGTGATAAATGGGGAGTACTCGGAATGGTCAGGGGTGGGTAGTGGGGTTCCCCAGGGTTCTGTGCTGGGACCAATCCTATTTAATTTGTTCATAAACGATCTAGAGGATGGGATAAACAGTTCAATCTCTGTATTTGCAGACGATACTAAGCTAAGCAGGGCAATAACTTCTCCGCAGGATGTGGAAACCTTGCAAAAAGACCTGAACAAATTAATGGGGTGGGCGACTACATGGCAAATGAGGTTCAATGTAGAAAAATGTAAAATAATGCATTTGGGTGGCAAAAATATGAATGCAATCTATACACTGGGGGGAGAACCTCTGGGGGAATCTAGGATGGAAAAGGACCTGGGGGTCCTAGTAGATGATCGGCTCAGCAATGGCATGCAATGCCAAGCTGCTGCTAACAAAGCAAACAGAATATTGGCATGCATTAAAAGGGGGATCAACTCCAGAGATAAAACGATAATTCTCCCGCTCTACAAGACTCTGGTCCGGCCGCACCTAGAGTATGCTGTCCAGTTCTGGGCACCAGTCCTCAGGAAGGATGTACTGGAAATGGAGCGAGTACAAAGAAGGGCAACAAAGCTAATAAAGGGTCTGGAGGATCTTAGTTATGAGGAAAGGTTGCAAGCACTGAACTTATTCTCTCTGGAGAAGAGACGCTTGAGAGGGGATATGATTTCAATTTACAAATACCGGACTGGTGACCCCACAATAGGGTTAAAACTTTTTCGCAGAAGAGAGTTTAACAAGACTCGTGGCCACTCATTAAAATTAGAAGAAAAGAGGTTTAACCTTAAACTACGTAGAGGGTTCTTTACTGTAAGAGCGGGAAGGATGTGGAATTCCCTTCCACAGGCGGTGGTCTCAGCGGGGAGCATTGATAGCTTCAAGAAACTATTAGATAAGCACCTGAATGACCGCAACATATAGGGATATACAATGTAATACTGACACATAATCACACACATAGGTTGGACTTGATGGACTTGTGTCTTTTTTTCAACCTCACCTACTATGTAACTATGGATTATGGGTATATGGGGCATCTCAGCCAATGGGCAGGGGTTTTCTTGAATCCCTTGGCCTGCTGGGACAACCTATATATTTGGGTGGAGTCAGGTGATCTGTGTTCTGTGCCACCACGATGGCTGCCTGGGTGGATGTGTGTGTCGTATTGCCTGGGCAGCTAGGCTGGAGATTGGGCACATCTGCCTGTGGGGCCTATCCAGAAGCAAGAGAGCAGCGCAGGGTTGGGATTGCGGCTGGCAGTCCAACCAAAAGTGGCGGTTCTGCCTGCTGGAGAACCTGTCGTGGTCGGAGGTAGAGGAGAAGCTGTTGCCAGTAAGGGACTAGCCACCTAATTACTAGGGACCACAGTGTGTAACAGAAGCAACTACCGCAGCAGTATTCGCACCAACCGGGGCCGATGAAGAATTGGGAAACTTCAGTGGGTATCAAGTCAGGGACCCAGCCAGCGGAGGTGAAGCTTGCAGAGCAGCCTTGTGTGGCAAGCCAGGGACCGAGCAGGCCAGCGGGGGTGTCAAGCTAGGGACCCAGCAGGGAAGCGGGGCTAACGCTTGAGCGATACCACTGTGAAGATTGGAGGAGCTCAAGGGATTCAGTGGCAGTGAGTTAGCGGGTCTAGTGGCAGACCGGGAGCTCAGTGTGCTGAAGAACTACAAGGAGCAATTGTAGTGAATGTGAAGGAACTGTAAAAAAAGACTTGCCTTAGGAGACGGCATTCCTGCACATGCGGCATCGTGCTGGATGCCTTTTCCTGAATGGTTGTCGTCCTGTTGAAGTGTCAGAGTCTGCCAATCAATCTTACAACTACCTAAGGGTGTTCTGGCCCTAACCCTCTCTCCCCCAAAAAGTTTAAGAGGAAAAAAAAGTTTCTTTTGTATTCAAGAAGTGTCTGGAGCCCAATAACTAACTACTCTACACCCACCATGCCTCACAATCCGCTACATACAGAAGGATGTAAGCTATCCCTGGCCCTGGAGGTTCTCATTATAGTGTAGAAGAGAGAGAGGATATGATGTAATCACTGTTCTAACAGCTCCTCCCAGATTACATGCTGCATTTTTTAAATTAGAGGGGACTTCCTGTAAATTCAATTAGACTTTTCTCTTTAAGGGTAAGGAATGTCTCAAATGTAATAACTGTTTAGTGTTTTGTGTGGGGGTACTAATGGGGGATTTTTCGCCCATCCTGGCGTGTGCCTTAGATCATCTAATTGCCCTTTTTGAGCTCCTTTAAATATCCTTCAGCTCTAGTCTGACAATGATGAATACAGATATTAGAGATTAACTGCAAAACCAGTACAGAACTGAATTTTGTAACATGTTTAACTTGCAAAATATTTCTGATTCTGTTCAGGCATGTGTTTTGTTTTTTTGCATATCTCTGCCTCACTGCATACACATGAGGGGCGACAATATTACACTTCAGAAATACACCATCCTCATTTCACCACCAGACTGTGGTTGAGCAATAAATGATCAGCAGCACGATGATGATGTCACCCATCTAATAAACATGTTTTAATGCTAGAATTGCAGCACTACATAAAGGCTCCCAGAGCCACACGTACCTCTGTCTAAATGGTGTCCAAGTGATTTCAGGAAGTTAATATTTTGCCAGTTTTATGACCTTGCGCTATTTGCAATCAAACTCCAGCTAGATATTAAAGGCTCATGGAAACTTAGGTCTGTATAAATAAATACATTGTTAAAGCAGAGGTCCACTTGGTTTTGTGTTCATTAAGTCAGCAGCTACACACAGTGTAGCTGCTGACTTTTAATAAGCACACTCACCTGTTCCACAGTCCAGTGATGTGGCCGCCTGAGCCCTCCTCTCCCCCCCCCCCCCCCCCCCCCCCCCGCATCACAAGTGTGGGCACCCAACTGTGACAGCTTGTGACTTCACAGGCAGATGCGCATGCGTGAGTCGCGCTGCGCTTCCTCAATGACCAGGCAATCTTCTGGGATCTGTGACGTGTCCGTGAAGATAGCCGGGAAGGGGAGAGGAGAACTGCTCGAGTTGCCTCACTCCCCCCTCAAAAAATTACATGACAAATTTGGCATGGCAGGAGGTGAAGAGTCCTTAACCACTTGAGCCCCGGACCATTATGCTGCCTAAGGACCAGAGGTCTTTTTCCAATTTGGCACTGCGTCGCTTTAACTGCTAATTGCGCAGTCATGCAATGCTGTACCCAAACGTAATTTGCGTCCTTCCCACAAATAGAGCTTTCTTTTGATGGTATTTGATCACCTCTGCGGTTTTTATTTTTTGCGCTATAAACGGAAAAAGACCGAAAATTTTGGAAAAAAATGATATTTTCTACTTTTTGTTATAAAAAAAATCCAATAAACTAAATTTTAGTCATACATTTAGGCCAAAATGTATTCGGCCACATGTCTTTGGTAAAAAAAAATGTCAATAAGCGTATATTTATTGATTTGCGCAAAAGTTATAGCGTCTACAAACTAGGGTACATTTTCTGTAATTTACACAGCTTTTAGTTTATGACTGCCTATGTCATTTCTTGAGGTGCTAAAATGGCAGGGCAGTACAAAACCCCCCCAAATGACCCCATTTTGGAAAGTAGATACCCCAAGGAAATTGCTGAGAGGCATGTTGAACCCATTGAATATTTATTTTTTTGTCCCAAGTGATTGAATAATGACAAAAAAAAAAAAAAATATTTACAAAAAGTTGTCACTAAATGATATATTGCTCACACATGCCATGGGCCTATGTGGAATTGCACCCCAAAATACATTCAGCTGCTTCTCCTGAGTATGGGGATACCACACGTGTGGGACTTTTTGGGAGCCTAGCCACGTACGGGGCCCCGAAAACCAAGCACCGCCTTCAGGATTTCTAAGGGTGTAAATTTTTGATTTCACTCTTCACTGCCTATCACAGTTTCGGAGGCCATGGAATGCCCAGGTGGCACAAAACCCCCCAAATGACCCCATTTTGGAAAGTAGACACCCCAAGCTATTTGCTGAGAGGCATGGTGAGTATTTTGCAGCTCTCATTTGTTTTTGAAAATGAAGAAAGACAAGAAAAAACTTTTTTTTTTTCTTTTTTCAATTTTCAAAACTTTGTGACAAAAAGTGAGTTCTGAAAAATACTCACTATACCTCTCAGCAAATAGCTTTGGGTGTCTACTTTCCAAAATGGGGTCATTTGGGGGGGTTTTGTGCCACCTGGGCTTTCCATGGCCTCCGAAATTTTAATGCACTAAAACACACTATATTGCCCAAATGTTTGATGAAATAAAAAAGATGATCTTAGGCCGAGTACATGGATACCAAACATGACATGCTTTAAAATTGCGCACAAACGTGCAGTGGCAATAAAATAAATACATTTTTAAAAGCCTTTACAGGTTACCACTTTAGATTTACAGAGGAGGTCTACTGCAAAAATTACTGCCCTTTTTTTTTTTTTTTCTTATTTTTTTGCTTTTTTATCTTATTTTTAAACTGTTCCTTTAATTTATTTTTTTTTTAATCATTTTTATTGTTATCTCGGGGAATGTAAATATCCCCTATGATAGCAATAGGTAGTGACAGGTACTCTTTTTTTGAAAAAATTGGGGTCTATTAGACCCTAGATCTCTCCTCTGCCCTCAACGCATCTGACAACACCAAGATCGGTGTGATAAAATGCTTCCCCAATTTCCCAATGGCGCTATTTACATCCGGCGAAATCTAAGTCATAAAATGCTCGGAGCTTCCGGTTGCTTAGGCCATAGAGATGTTTGGAGCCACTCTGGTCTCTGATCAGCTCTATGGTCAGCTGGCTGAATCACTGGCTGCATTCTCAGGTTCCCTGTTGAGACAGGAGAGCCAGAGAAAAACACGGAAGACGTTGGGGGGGGGGGGGGCATTCCCTCCCACGGCTTGTAAAAGCAGTCTAGAGGCTAATTAGCGGCTAGGATTGCTTTTACATGAAAGCCGACCGCTGGCTGAAAAGAATGATACCAAGATGATACCTAAACCTGCAGGCATCATTCTGGTATAACCACTCAAAGTCGTGAATGGCGTACCTGAAGACAAAAAAATGGTTAACAATAAAACACAGTAAACGGTAAAGTATAAAAAATTGCATACCTGAAAAACAAACATGATAAAACATAACAATAAAACATTGCAGAATAGAATACAGTAAAAAAGAGCAGAACAATAGAGAGAGAATAGAGAGAGAGAACAATAAAACGACAACTATTTTTTTTAATTTTATATATTTATTTATTTTTTTACACTTTTTTTGTAACTAACTTTTATAACGGTAACCGGTTCCAGGTTCGGGTCTCTCAAAATGCGATGGCATCTTGGGAGACCCTGTGAAAGTGCGCCTAGTCTGTGGAATGCTGTACCCTACGCTAATACTTAACTAGTGCATGGTAGCGTTCAAAACATTCACCAATGCAAAGACCAGGATTGTCAGGACAGGAGGGACAATAATAGCGGGTGTCACGCTTATATCCGCGCTTGCTGCAGACACAACATCTTTTTTGGGGGGGTTCGCTGGGTAGGGGTAGGAGGACATAAAGAAAATGCCTCTCATGCAGCCGACTGAATTTGGTTGGGGATGTGAATGGGGGAAGTACGGGCGCTGCAGAAGCGGTGGGTTCCCAATTAGGATTGGCGAATGCAGCAGGAAGGGCATTATGGGCACGACGGGCCTGTGTTTGTCTTCTTGGTGGCAGCGGGACACTACTTGTGCTTGCCACCTCACCAGCTTGAACTGCACTTATGGGACTCGCCACATCACCAAGTGTTACTGCAGTGCTGGTTTGACTACGACCGAGGTGTACTAGGCCGCTGGCGCTTGCCAGTTCAATAAAAAGCTACCAAAAAAACTGTTAGCGATCGCTGGGATCAGGCCTGACTCTGCGAACGCTGCAGTTATGCGTTAAGTGTTTTGTAAGTGACAGTGATCGATCGATACTGGGTGGGCTGAGCTGGGCCGGTCGGAGGGGCAAAATGCAGGTGCTAGCAGGTATCTGGGCTGATCCCACTAACACTGCGTTTTTGGGAACCCTAAACTGCTGGGGACGCTAGTATAGATCTGATCGGATCAGATATTGATCCGATCAGATACTATACCACTAAGGGAGGCGTATGCTGCGTGCGTGGGTGTTAGCGGTACTGGTACTAATCTGATGCTGCCTGGGGCGACGCATATCACCGCCGGGCGATCAGGGGGCTAAACCTTTATTCGGTAATAAATGGGTGCCCTGACACTATAAAAATTAAACGAACTAACCAGCGTCAACCGTAACACTTATACGGTGATCAGTGGTGAAAGGGTTAACTAGGGGGCAATCAAGGGGTTAAAACATTTATTAGATAGTATAATGGGGGTCCCTGTCGCTATAAAACGCTGACGGCGAACCTAAATATTTACGTCCCTAACTAGCGTCACCAGCGACACTAATACAGCGATCACAAAAATGATCGCTTAGTGACACTGGTGACGGGGGGTGATCAAGGGGTTAAAACTTTATTAGGGGGGTACCCTAGACCTAAAGGGGGCTAACAGTAACTGTCCTAACACTGTAACTCTCACAAACTGACACCAATACAGTAATCAGAAAAAAAAACCTGCTTGGTGTCAGTTTGTGACGGGGGGGAGGGGATCGGGGTGTTTTGTGTGCCTGGCATGTTCTACTGTGTGTGTAGTGTTGGTGCACTCACAGTGATGTCTTCTCTCCTCTGCGCTGGAACGGAAACTACCGAGCCGAGGAGAGATGACATCATTTCCTTTGCTGCTGTTTAGTATACAGCAGCAAAGGAATGTTCCCATTGGCCGGCGGCGATCGCGAGGGGGGGGCCACGAACGGATGGCCTCCCCCTCACCTCCGATCGCCGGGGAACAAAAGACGACCGCCTCGGGCACCAGGGGGGGGGTCCGATCGGACCCCCCACCCGCGGAAGGCAAATCACGTACATGTACGTGATTTTGCCTGTCTGTGCCACCTTGCCGACGTACATCGGCGTGAGGCGGTCGTCAAGTGGTTAAAGTGGTGTTCCGGCCGAAATTATACTTTTTAAATAAAAATACCCCTATAATACACAAGCTTAATGTATTCTAGTAGTTAGTCTGTAACCTAAGGTCTGTTTTGTTAGTTTATAGCAGTAGTTTGTTATTTTATAAACTTACAGCAGCCCGTGGCCATCTTAAGTGTGGGCATCTGAAGCCAGACTGTATTTCTACCTGGATCTCAAACTTGCAGATCTCGCACATGCTCAGTGCAGCACAAGCAGTGTAATAGGTTTCAGGTCAGGTTTCCATAGCAATGGCAGTTTCAGAGGAAGTTGCCGCCCCTTCCAAGAAGGCATTGCAAACAGGAAATTATGCGATGGGCCGCGGCCAGGGAGGAGGAAGTGAAAAATGAATACAGCAGATATACAGTAGGTGCTGAGAAAAAAAATATATATATATCCAATTTGTTTACAGTGCACAGTTTAGTGAGGGATGCTGAATAGTTGTAAAAGTGGGTGGAACTTCACTTTAAAGCAAAAGTTCAAATTTTGTGTGGAACTCTGCTTTAAATGTATTTCTTAAATGTGTAGCAATCTGATGTTTAGGCAGGGTTGCTCTTAAATTTATCTGCCAAGTGATAGTTGCCTTGGCCAATTGCTAGGTTGTCAAATTCTGGAATTGCTGCTCTTCTCTCTTCTGTCACTGGATACCCGGGTATCTGATGACATTAGATAAGACAAGGGCATTGCAAGGACAGATTAGGAATAAAGGGGATGTCTCAGCCAATGGGTATGGATTTTCTTGGATCCCTTTGCCTGCTTTGAGAATCTATGTATTTGAGTTGAGCTCGGTGATCGGGGTTCTGTGCTACCTGAAGCTGTCTGGGTGGATGTGTGTCGTATTGCCCTGGGCTGCTAGGCCAGAGACCTGAGGCCTATCCCAGGGACATCTGGCTACTAGGCTATCCAGAAACAAGAGAGCAGAATAGGGTTGTTATTGCGGCTTGCAGTCCAACCAGAAGTGACTGTTCTGCCGGCCGGAGAACCTGTCGTGGTTGGCGGTAGAGGAGAAGCTGTCGCTGCTAAGGGACCATCCACCTTATTACCAAGGGACCACTGTGATTAGCCGAAGCAAGTAGCTGTAGTAGCATACCTGAGCAGTATTCTCACCAACCGGGGACGGTGATGAATTGGGAATCTTCAGCAGATGTCAAGCCCGGGACCTAGCCAGTGGAGGTGACGCTTGCAGAGCATTATTGTGTGCCAAGCCAGGGACCAAGCAGGTCAGTAGGGTTAAGTTTAAAGAGTGTGAGTGCCAAGCTAGGGACGTGGGATTGATGCTTGAGGAAGATACTCCAGTGAGAAGATTGGAACAGTTTAGGAGATCCAGTGGCAGTGGATCGGGGGGTCTAGGTGATAGACTGGGAGCTCAATTGAGTGAAGACCGAAAGAGGAGATTGTGGAGGAAGTGAGAGTTCATTGCAACCTTTGTTAGACAGCGTTTCTACTAGGGTTGTCCCGATACCGAGCATTTGCCCAAGTACTTGTACTCAGGCAAATGCTCCCGCTGCTTCCCCTGATACTAGAGGACAGCTGTGATCGGCGCGTGGGGGAGTTACAAGATTCTCCCCCAGCAGCTTTAGTGACATACAGCGGTGATTGGTCACCGCTGACTGTCACTGCATCCTCCTCCATGCCCCCTCCGTTCCCCTCTCCTTCTCTGTCCCCCTCCGTCCTGCTCTCCTTCTCTGTCCCCCTCCGCTGTACCCTCCGTTCTGCTCTCCTTCTCTGTGCCTCTCCGTTCTCCCCCTCCGTTCCGCCGTCCTCCTCCTCCTTCCTTTGTGAATGGACAGAGTCAGCTGTCTCTGTCTATTCACATAACTGAAACATTGTAATCTCCTGTGATTACGATGTGTCCGTTTATGAATGGAGAGGAGCCGCTGTCTTCTCTCCATTCATTCTCAGTGCAGCTGCGGCTGCAGAGAAAGAACTGGGGAATCTCTATCCTCTGTCTCTCTCTGTCTCAAGGGGGAGATATCAGAGGTCTGTTAAGACCCCTGATATCTCACCAAAGCCCCCCAACAGGGCTGATTAAAAAAAAAACACATATTGCAATAAAGAATAAAAAAAATATTATTGTAAAAAATAAAAATTGTAAATAATAAAAAAAAACAAACAAACATACACCTACACCGTTCACCCCCCCCCCTGAAAAAAAAGAAAGCACTGTTAAAAAAAAAACTGTCACGTGACATTAAAAAAAAGTATCGGTAATCGGTATCGGCGAGTACTTGAAAAAAAGTATCGGTACTTGTACTCGGTCCTAAAAAAGTGGTATCGGGACAACCCTAGTTTCTACACATGCTTACGTGGTGTCTGGCTCGGTGCCTTTCCTTGCATCGCTGTCTACCTATAGAAGTCTCGGAGTCTGCTAATTAACATTGCAACCACTAAAGGTTCTGGCCCTAACCCTCTCTCCCATGGTTCTGTTTAAGAGAAAATAAATCTCTTTGCATTCAAGAAGTGTCTGGTGCCCATTAATCTACCTTGCATTACACCCACCATGCCTCATAACCCACTCTTCACAGAAGAATGTCAGCTATCCCTAATGCTAGAGGTCACCGTTGGGCTTGGAGAGGCTCGGGACTTGGCTACAAATGCAAGTAGAAGTACCTGAATTTGACTTCGATATCAACCCTTAAAGTCCCTTGTATAGTTGAGCTCAGATTAGGAGAGGAAGAAGCAGCACAAAGGGCCAGTCAGCTGCAAGGAGTGCTTCTTAGAGGATCTTTACCCTAGAAAGAAAAACAATTAAGCAGCTACAAATACTGTAGCTGCTGACTATGAATAAACAGTACACTTGCATATCCAGGGCTGTTTTTTTTTTGGGGGGGGGGGGTCTTTGGGTCCCCGGTGCCGGCATATTTACTAAGGGAAGTAACTCATTGCAGCTTCACAGCCAGCTTTCCAATGCGTATCAGCGAGCCGTGCTGCACTGCGTATTACTTTAAATGACCTTAAATTGTGTGACACGTCATCACTATGTCCTGTGAGTAGGCACTGCTTTGTCACACATTTCACAGAGCCTTCCTTCTAATCTACGGAGGCGCTGAGAGTAGGGGTCAGTATAGGAATCACTGCTTGCAGGCAGCAAGGTACCATGGGATATGTAGTCCTTAGAAATGGAACAATAGCAGCTATTGTTTGTATTGCCGTTACAATGCTGATATGGAAGACTATGCTGTAGTCATAGAACTTCTTTTAACACTTCCTGTTCTATTGTGACAATTGTACTGAGCAATATTGTCACCCTAGGATAGGTGTGGGGTAAATCACACCTTTCTGTCTTCTCTGCAATGAGGGAGGTGTTTTTGTAGTCAATTGAGATTGCAGGGGACAATACTATACTGACAATAGTCCAGAGGCAGAGAGCACAGGACACTACAGATATTTATTTATTTTTTTTGTACTTGTTGAACAGATGCCATAAAATGTTTTTAATGGTATATTTAATGGAGCAATTAAGAGAACTTTATTGTTTAGTCTTTACATACTCACTGCAACAGAGAAAAATTAACTTTTCAAACCTGCGTGTGTTGCAGAGCTGTGAAATTCTCAGGACTGGATGGGTAGAAATATAACTTTTTTTGTGAGTAAAACTACTTTCATCTGTGCATTTAGATGTTTGTCTGGAGTTTTAACTTTAAAGCTGAATTCCAGGTAGGGTTTGTTTTTTTTTTTTGTTTTTCTGCATAGTTTTGTTCCAATGTAAGTATACATTTTCCATACCTGGCTGATTTCTGTGGAAGTGGGGAACCACTGTAGAAGCTGATGCTCCCACAGTGATCCTCTCTGTCTTCTGGGTCCCATGCCAAGCGTCTGCCCTGCTGCCTAGTAACCACAGGGTGGTCAACCACCATTCCGTCAACAACTTGTATATATATTTTTTTTCTCTCTCCAATGAATACCAGGTATTCTCTGACTACAGTAATTCTCCACTTTCACAGCGCTCTTCATACTTGCTGGTTCAAGTTGGACCAATGTAACAAAAAAAAAAAAAAAAAAATCCATACTTGGAGTTCAGGTTTAAAGCTAGATGATCAGTGTGACAACCAAACAAAGAGCGTTGTCAGAAGATGTCTGCAATGGCAACCCACTACAGGAAAGGGTTTTGCTAAAAGTGTTACTAAACCCACAACAGTAAAATCAGTCTGTATATCAGGGGTCTCAAACTGGCGGCCTTCCAGCTGTTGCGAAACTACAAGTTCCATCATATCTCTGCCTGTGGGAGTCATGCTTGTAACTGTCAGCCTTGCAATGCCTCATGGGACCTGTAGTTTTGTAACAGCTGGAGAGCCGCCAATTTGAGACCCCTGCTGTATATGCAGTAAAGCATGCTTGTTATACTCACTGTGGAACCTGTCCCCTAATCATTTCCTGATAATATAGAGCTCGGGGACGGGCTGCACATGCTCAGTTTAGTGTGTATTGCTAGAGTTTTTCTTTTTTCTTGGGAGAGTGCATGTGATCAGCATTGTCCAGACAGAGTATCAGGAAAGAATGAAAACTCCTACAAGCTTTACTAGGAACTGATTTAAGTCACAAGACTGGTATATACTGCCGATGAGAAAAGGTATTTAGCAGTTTATATTTACTAAAATAATTGCATTTCCATGTTCTGTGTACTGTGGGAGACCAGATATAGTGACTGCAGGGTGCTGAGTTTAGTAACACCCAATGGTGACCCTAGAGGGGGCACTGACCCCCCCAACATTATGCTGGGCCCCACCATGTGCCCCCCCCCCCCCCCCCCCCAAAAAAAAAAAAATTTTATTTTTTTTATTTTTTTTTTTACAAAAAGGCAATTTCTTTTTGTTTGCATTCATATCGGATGTGCCGCATCTTACTCGGGCCACCGCTGGAGTAACACAGTCTCTATTGAGAGGGAGAACGTCCCCAGTCAGCTCCTGCGGGTGATTTCTCCCCCCTCCCTCTGCTCGCTGACACTGCATAATGCAAGCGCTCACACAACCACGGCCACCCGATCTGCTCCTTCCCCTGCATCCTCATTGGCAGGGAGAAGAGCGAGTTGCAGGAAGGACTCCACCAGGACTCTCAGTTACTGAAAAAACAGACTGATTTCTCCCGTCCTTAGGACAGGAGAACCAGCCTGTAAATTCCAAGAGATGCCAGACCAGCGCTGTCAATAGCAGGGGCAGGACAGCAAGAGGAGGCTGGGGAACCCCACAGTGGCAGAACACCAGGGCCCGGTGGCAAGACAACCTTTGCAACCCTGATAGTTCTCCCACTGCTTTGGACCCTTATATTTTCTTGGTATGCTGGTGACGTATATCTCTTGTTTTCTGCCACCCTGGGGGGGCCCCCAATACAGTAGGAAGGCAGCTCACTGCAGAACATGTGAAAGGGCCATTGTGGGATCGTAGTAAAGGGCCCCAGGATAGATAGAATATATATAGATAGATAAATATATATATATATATTTGCATTTTATATTGCCCCCCTATTTTTGTCCCTGTCCCCCCATGTGCCCCCCCTAAATATGAAAGCTGGAGACGCCACTGGTAACACCTTAACTCTTGCAGCCTTTGATTGTCTTCCCCTTCTCCTCGACTGGAAGCCACTTGAATTGCAAATGGTTAAAGATCTGTGGAATGTGAGTGGTTTACTGCATCATGAAGTTCAATGGCTAATTAGCAGGGAATGTGACTATGCTTGCAGTGTGTACTAATAGTTTTGTGTAGAGCAGGTAATTGTAAGAACTGAACAGACCATCAAATCTGACAATGACTGCTTATTTTTATTGTAAATAAGAACCCAGCAAATTAGTTTTTTTTTTTGGGGGGGGGGGGGGGGGTTAAATCTGGCTAGAGGCAAGTGGTTTTCTCATTAAAAACACAAGCTTAACTTCAGTGTCATAGATGGATCTGGCCATAGATGGATCTTTTTTTTTTTTTTAACTAATAAGGTTAACGAAAAAAAAAATTTTTTCCACCATCCACAGATTTGAGGTGGTTGGAGGTATTCTCCCCGCTGCTCTATTATATTCTGACAGCAGGGAGACGCCCCTGTTGTGCTATTAGGCCTCATGCACACTGGATGTTCTAAAAACGCCAGCAGCAATCGCTGTAAAATGAGTTTGGCAGCTGTTTTTAGCAAAACTAAACTCCCATGAAAGCTTATAAACGATGAATATCAGCGGTTTTAAGCTTTTATCAGAGTTATGCTGGCCATACACTATACGAAAAATCGGCGGAACACATTTTTGAAAAACGAACATTTGACCGTGACCGCAAACGTTCGTGCTATCATGTAATGACCGATAAATCGTTCAGTGGACATAAATAAATAATTTTTTGTTCGTTTTTTTACATATACCTAGTGCAGACAGTTTGGACGGGAAACACATTAACCTTGCAATTTATCGTACGTTCGGCAGAAATTTTCCAAACTTGCCTATCGTTTTTGTTTCCACAAAAACGTCAAACGATTATCGATTTGTGCCCATTAACTTGCCAAAAAAACAAACAAAGTGCCTATAGTGTATGGCCAGCGTTAGAGCTGAAAAACTCCTCTGAAAACCTACTAGTTTTGGGTTTTTTCCAGACAGAAAAAAAAACAAACAAACACGCTGATAACAGTCTGTGTGCATGGACATAGGATAACATGCTGGGGAGTTGAGCTCTTTTTAACTGCAGTGGCCACACATGGATCTAAAACACAAAACGCACACATGTTGGGTCCTTCTTGTGCCCACGACTCTGTGATCCATAATCTCTGACACACCTGGATGGGCTGAGGATATAGTTGCAGATTCCTGTGCATATATATATATATATATATATATATATATATATATATATATATACATATGCATACAGTGGGGATGGAAAGTATTCAGACCCCCTTACATTTTTCACGCTTTGTTATATTGCAGCCATTTGCTAAAATCATTGAGGTTCATTTTTTTTCCACATTAATGTACACACAGCACCCCATATTGACAGAAAAACACAGAATTGTTGACATTTTTGCAGATTTATTAAAAAAAGAAAAACTGAAATATCACATGGTCCTAAGTATTCAGACCCTTTGCTGTGACACTCATTTAACTCAGGTGCTGTCCATTTCTTCTGATCATCCATGAGATGGTTCTACACCTTCATTTGAGTCCAGCTGTGTTTGATTATACTGATTGGACTTGATTAGGAAAGCCACACACCTGTCTATAGAAGACCTTACAGCTCACAGTTCATGTCAGAGCAAATGAGAATCATGAGGTCAAAGGAACTGCCTGAAGAGCTCAGAGACAGAATTGTGGCAAGGCACAGATCTGACCAAGGTTACAAAAAATTTTTGCTGCACTTAAGGTTCCTAAGAGCACGGTGGCCTCTATAATCCTTAAATGGAAGACGTTTGGGACGACCAGAACCCTTCCTAGAGCTGGCCGTCCGGCCAAACTGAGCTATCGGGGGAGAAGAGCCTTGGTGAGAGAGGTAAAGAAGAACCCAAAGATCACTGTGGCTGAGCTCCAGAGATGCAGATGGGAGAAGGTTGTAGAAAGTCAACCATCTCTGCAGCCCTCCACCAGTCGGGGCTTTATGGCAGAGTGGCCCGACGGAATCCTCTCAGTGCAAGACACATGAAAGCCCGCATGGAGTTTGTTAAAAAAAAACACCTGAAGGACTCCAAAAGGGTGAGAAATAAGATTCTCTGGTCTGATGAGACCAAGATAGAACTTTTTGGCCTTAATTCTAAGCGGTATGTGTGGAGAAAACCAGGCACTGCTCATCACCTGTCCAATACAGTCCTATCAGTGAAGCATGGTGGTGGCAGCATCATGCTGTGGGGGTGTTTTTCAGCTGCAGGGACAGGACGACTGGTTGCAATCGAGGGAAAGATGAATGCAGCCAAGTACAGGGATATCTTGGACGAAAACCTTCTCCAGAGTGCTCAGGACCTCAGACTGGGCCGAAGGTTTACCTTCCAACAACACAATGACCCTAAGCACACAGCTAAAATAACGAAGGAGTGGCTTTACAACAACTCCGTGACTGTTCTTGAATGGCCCAGCCAGAGCCCTGACTTAAACCCGATTGAGCATCTCTGGAGAGACCTAAAAATTGCTGTCCACCAACGTTTACCATCCAACCTGACAGAACTGGAGAGGATCTGCAAGGAGGAATGGCAGAGGATCCCCAAATCCAGGTGTGAAAAACTTGTTGCATCTTTCCCAAAGAGACTCATGGCTGTATTAGATCAAAAGGGTGCTTCTACTAAATACTGAGCAAAGGGTCTGAATACTTAGGACCGTGTGATATTTCAGTTTTTCTTTTTTAATAAATCTGCAAAAATTTCAACAATTCTGTTTTTCTGTCAATATGGGGTGCTGTGTGTACATTAATGAGGAAAAAAAATGAACTTAAATAATTTTAGCAAATGGCTGCAATATAACAAAGTTAGAAAATTAAGGGAGTCTGAATACTTTCCGTCCCCACTGTATGTGTGTGTGTATATATACAGTATCTCACAAAAGTCAGTACACCCCTCAGTTTTGTAAATTATTTTATTATATCTTTTCATGTGATAATACTGAAGAAATGACACTTTGCTACAAAGTAGTAAGTGTACAGCTTGTATAACAGTGTAAATTTGCTGTCCCCTTAAAAACACTCAACACACAGCCATTACGCTCGGTTCACACTGGGGCAACACGACTTCAGCGCGACTTTGCACGGCGACTTCGACGCGACTTCGACGCGACTTTAGCAAATTACAAGGCGACTTGAAGTCGCCTCCATGACAGGCGACTTTGCCTGTGGCCAATCAGCTCTCTGGGAGGGAGGGGGGAGGGAGGGGTTTTCCCTGCAAAGTCGCTTGACTTTACAGAGAGATCCGACTTGGAGGCGACTTCCATTGATTTCTATGGTACAGGTCGCCTACCAAGTCGGATCAAAGTAGTACAGGGAGTACGCTCTGAAGTCGGAGCGACTTCAGTAGTGTCTATTAAGACGCTCCCATTCACTTCAATGTGAATCTATTTCTGGGGCGACTTGGGGCGACTTGAGGGCGTACAAGTCGGATCCCAAGTCGTCCCAGTGTGAACCGAGCCTTAATGTCTAAACCGCTGGCAACAAAAGTGAGTACACCCCTTAGTGAAAATGTCGAAATTGGGCCCAATTAGCCATTTTCCCTCCGCGGTGTCATGTGACTCGTTAGTGTTACAAGGTCTCGGGTGTGAATGGGGAGCAGGTGTGTTAAATTTGGTGTTTTTTCACTCTCTCATACTGGTTACTGGAAGTTCAGCATGGCAAAGAACTCTCTGAAGATCTGAAAAAAAGAATTGTTGCTCTACATAAAGGTGGCCTAGGCTATAAGAAGATTGCCAAGACCCTGAAACTGAGCTGCAGCACGGTGGCCAAGACCATACAGCAGTTTAGCAGCACAGGTTCCACTCAGAACAAACCTCGCCATGGCCGACCAAAGAAGTTGGGTGCACGTGTTCAGCTTCATATCCAGAGGTTGTCTTGGGGAAATAGACATATGAGTGCTGCCAGCATTGCTGCAAAGGTTGAAAGGGTGGGGGTCAGCCTCTCAGTGCTCAGACCATACGCTGCATGCTGCATCAAATTGGTCTGCATGGCTGTCATCTCAGAAGGAAGCCTCTTCTAAAGATGATGCACAAGAAAGCCCGCAAACAGTTTGCTGAAGACAAGCAGACTAAGGACATGGATTACTGGAACCATGTCCTGTGGGCTGATCAGACCAAGATAAACTTATTTGGTTCAGATGGTGTCAAGCGTGTGTGGCGACAACCAGGTGAAGAGTACAAAGACAAGTGTGTCTTGCCTACAGTCAGGCATGGTGGTGGGAGTGTCATGGTCTGGGGCTGCATGAGTGCTGCCGGCACTGGGGAGCTACAGTTCATTGAGGGAACCATAAATGCCAACATGTAGTCTGACATAATGAAGCAAAGCATGATACCCCCCCGCCCTCAGAGACTGGGCCGCAGGGCAGTATTCCAACATGATAACGACCCCAAACAAACCTCCAAGACGACCACTGCCATGCTAAAGAAGCTGAGGGTAAAGGTGATGGACCGGCCAAGCATGTCTCCAGACCTAAACCCTATTGACCATCTGGGGATTCCTCAAACGGAAGGTGGAGAAGCGCAAGGTCTCTAACATCCACCAGCTCTGTGATGTCCTCATGGAGGAGTGGAAGAGGACTCCAGTGGCAACCTGTGAAGCTCTGGTGAACTCCATGCCCAAGAGGGTTAAGGCAGTGCTGGAAAATAATGGTGCACACACAAAATATTGACACTTTGGGCCCAATTTGGACATTTTAACTTAGGGGTATACTGTCTTTGGTTGCCAGCGGTTTAGATATTAATAGCTGTGTGTTGAGTTAATTTGAGGGGACAGCAAATTGACACTTCTCCGGAAGTGGGCAAGGGGACCTGTCAAAAACAGGCTCTCCCTCCCCCCTGAAAAGCTGCCAAATGTGGCACCGGGGGGGGGGGGGGGGGGATTGTATAAGTGAGAGTTCCACTTTTTTGTGGAACTCCGCTTTAAGTTAGAGGTGGAATCTACAGGCAGCTTTCTGCCTTTAGGACCTGCGGGAGTGGCCATTACTTGGCTGGCACTCAACTGCCTGTTCCTATTGGCCTATCACTGTAAACAATAAGCTTACTGACCAATAGGATCAGGTAGGAGTCAGAACAACCTGCAATATCAACCGTCTGTACTGTTATTTCTTATTATATTAGCTACTTCCTATCTTATTAGCTATTTAAATTTGGTGCAATATAATGTATGTTTTCAGGAGTTTAGAGGCAGAAAATAAAACCCATCACTTGTGGGTTCAGGAGAGGAGCTTTTGAGCATAAAAAGAAAAAAAAAAAAACACTCAAAGCTCTCGAATACGCATTAAGATCATTACCGCGTTAATGCATTCTAATGGACAGAATTCTGACAAATAGAATGCATTAACACGCATGCAAAACATGTCTTTTTACTGTGGTTTTTGCTGCTGCTAAACTATAGGAGAAAAAAGCGTCAATAGCATACAGTGTGCATGAGGCCTATTTCTCTGCCATAGATAGCAATACAAGTACAAATAACACATTTGTACAATAAAATACCTATATACAGTGCCTTGCGAAAGTATTCGGCCCCCTTGAACTTTTCAACCTTTTGCCACATTTCAGGCTTCAAACATAAAGATATAAAATTTTTATTTTTTGTGAAGAATCACCAACAAGTGGGACACAATTGTGAAGTGGAACGAAATCTATTGGATTGTTGAAACTTTTTTAACTAATAAAAAAATGAAAAGTGGGGCGTGCAAAATTATTCGGCCCCCTTGCGTTAATACTTTGTGGAGCCACCTTTTGCTGCGATTACAGCTGCAAGTCGCTTGGGGTATGTCTCTATCAGTTTTGCACATCGAGAGACTGAAATTCTTGCCCATTCTTCCTTGCAAAACAGCTCGAACTCAGTGAGGTTGGATGGAGAGCGTTTGTGAACAGCAGTTTTCAGCTCTTTCCACAGATTCTCGATTGGATTCAGGTCTGGACTTTGACTTGGCCATTCTAACACCTGGATACGTTTATTTGTGAACCATTCCTTTGTAGATTTTGCTGTATGTTTGGGATCATTGTCTTGTTGGAAGATAAATCTCCGTCCCAGTTTCAGGTCTTTTGCAGACTCCAACAGGTTTTCATCCAGAATGGTCCTGTATTTGGCTGCATCCATCTTCCCCTCAATTTTAACCATCTTCCCTGTCCCTGCTGAAGAAAAGCAGGCCCAAACCATGATGCTGCCACCACCATGTTTGACAGTGGGGATGGTGTGTTGAGGGTGATGAGCTGTGTTGCTTTTACGCCAAACATATCGTTTTGTATTGTGGCCAAAAAGTTCGATTTTGGTTTCATCGGACCAGAGCACCTTCTTCCACGTGTTTGGTGTGTCTCCCAGGTGGCTTGTGGCAAACTTTAGACGAGACTTTTTATGGATATCTTTGAGAATTGGCTTTCTTCTTGCCACTCTTCCATAAAGGCCAGATTTGTGCAGTGTACGACTGATTGTTGTCCTATGGACAGACTCTCCCACCTCAGCTGTAGTTCTCTGCAGTTCATCCAGAGTGATCATGGGCCTCTTGGCTGCATCTCTGATCAGTCTTCTCCTTGTCTGAGCTGAAAGTTTAGAGGGACAGCCAGGTCTTGGTAGATTTGCAGTGGTCTGATACTCCTTCCATTTCAAAATGATCGCTTGCACAGTGCTCCTTGGGATGTTTAAAGCTTGGGAAATCTTTTTGTATCCAAATCCGGCTTTAAACTTCTCCACAACAGTATTAAGGACCTGCCTTGTGTGTTCCTTGGTCTTCATGATGCTCTCTGCGCTTTCAACAGAACCCTAAGACTATCACAGAGCAGGTGCATTTATACAGAGACTTGATTACACACAGGTGGATTCTATTTATCACCCTCAGTCATTTAGGACAACATTGGATCATTCAGAGATCCTCGCTAAACTTCTGGAGTGAGTTTTCTGCACTGAAAGTAAAGGGGCCGAATAATTTTGCACGCACCACTTTTCAGTTTTTATTTGCTAAAAAAGTTTAAAATATCCAATAGATTTCGTTCCACTTCACAATTGTGTCCCACTTGTTGGTGATTCTTCACAAAAAATTAAAATTTTATATCTTTATGTTTGAAGCCTGAAATGTGGCAAAAGGTTGAAAAGTTCAAGGGGGCCGAATACTTTTGCAAGGCACTGTATATATATATATATATATATATATATATATATATATATATATATATATATATATATATATATAATATATATTTCTTTGTAAATCACTTGTGTAACTGTTTTCATAAATATATAATGGAATGGAAGTGCTCCTGCAGGCGTTGATTCATTCCATGAAAACAGTAATTATTTCTTGGAAATAAACACTGCAACTGCTGTGAAATACAATTAGAGCTGTAGGGAATTAATATCACTAATATGCTGCAATGTATGGGGAAAAAATCTTGCAAATCAGCTCTGCCTGTTTTCATGGCTAATAGGCAAGGAATTGCTCAAAAAGGGGGCATGGGGAGCTGGGCCCCGCCCTGGAGGAACGTTAAGACTCCTTTCACACTGGGGCGGTTTTCAGGCCCTTTAGCACTGGAAATGGCCTCTGCTAAACGCCTGAAAACCACCTCCCATTCATTCAAGTGTGACTTTTCCCACCCGAGCGGTGTGCTTGCGGGATGTTGCGAAAAGTCCTGCAAGCAGCATCTTTGGGGCGGTTTGGGAGCGCTCCCAAAACGCCCTGCCCATTGCCATGAAAAGCGCTTCAGAAGCGCTGCAACACGGGAGTTTTTAACCCCTCTTTGGGGTTAAAAGCGCCCCGCTCGCAGCCGAAAAGTGCCGCTTAACTACTTAAGGACCTGAAGGATTTGCCCCCTTAATGACCAGGCGATTCGGCACTGCGTCGCTTTAACTGACAATTGCGTGGTCGTGTGACGTTGTACCCAAATAAAATTTATGTCTTTTTTTCCCCACAAATAGAGCTTTCTTTTGGTGGTATTTAATAAGGATAAAAAGTATAGCGCTATAGAAAACAATAACAACAGTCATACAATGAAAATGACCCCATTAATAAGAATGAATAAAGTGTCAATGTGCTAATAGGAAATACACATAACATTTCTAATTCTGGATCACAATAAAGTGCCAGCGTGCTGGTGTGGACGTGAAAATTGTGTAATTCATACACTGAAAAATCACCAGTAATGTAAGGTACAGAAAAAACAAATATAAAACAAGTGAATAATGAAATTTCATCCAAATTCAAACGTAGAAATCACCAAACTAAGGTGAAATGATGTCTACAATAAAGAGTCTGTATGATGACGACAATGAAGGATCATATCTGGTTGTAATGGTCACCAAAGTTGTGCATCCACCACCAAGGAAGGAGGGTAGGTATTGTTACCAGAATGTGTGGACTCAAATGCCAGCGGCAGAGAGTCAAACACACATAGAAATAGGAAACATCATGGGAACAGCAGGCTCAGACGATCAAGGCTGAAGATCCGGCATGGAAGGTCTAACTCCAATAGACTGACGCTGGAACTCTGGAAATGGGGTGCCAACGACTCATACGCCACTGATGTGCATAAAAATTATTTATGAAACAAAAATGCTCCACATAGTGTAGGTCAAAAAAGATGGGTGGATTTATTTTAAAATGAAAGTACAAACACCAATGATGATATGTACAAAGTTAAAATCGATGTGATCACATGAATAAACAAAGGGAGCTCAATGTATGGTGAGCTGGCTCACTGAATCCAATGTGTTTCATCCGTTGGGACTTCAACTGGGGTAAGGTGGTATTTGATCACCTCTGCGGTTTTTCTTTTTTGCGCTATAAACAAAAAAGCGTACATTTTGAAAAAAACACAATATTTTTTACTTTTTGCTATAATAAATATCACAAAAAAATTAGGGCTGTTACTGATTAAAATTTTCGTGTTCGATTAATCGTTTGTTTTTTTAAATCGATTAATCGACTAATTTCGATTAATTATAACGCCCATACAGATCCAAATACTTTTAGCTGATTTAGCACCGTTGTTATGGCAATGGCCGAAGCGGGGCATGGCTAGGACGTCACACGTCATAAACTCAGCCTTACTGTGCCCATAATCGCAGCCTCAACGTGCCCATAATTGCAGTCTTACCGTGCCCATAATGCAGTCTCACCGTGCCCATAATCGCAGCCTCACCGTGCCCATAATTGCAGTCTTACCGTGCCCATAATGCAGTCTCACCGTGCCCATAATCTCAGACTTACCGTGCGCATAATTGCAGTCTTACCGTGCCCATAATGCAGTCTCACCATGCCCATAATCTCAGACTTACCGTGCCCATAATCGCAGCCTCAGTGTGCCCATAATTGCAGTCTTACCGTGCCCATAATCCAGTCTCACCATGCCTATAATCGCAGCCTCACCATGCCCATAATGCTGTCTCACCATGCCCATAATCGCAGCCTCGCCGTGCCTATAATTGCAACCTCACCGTGCCCATAATGCAGTTTCACCATGCCCATAATCGCAGCCTCACTGTAGTCAGTGCCTGTGCCTGGATTACGCAGTCTACGGGCATCTCCCGCTGTGTGTCTCAGAGCTGAGCGTGAAAACTTTGGCCGCACTGTGAGAAAAGTCCCGCCCTCTTCCTAGATCAGCTCGTGTGATAGACAGAACACTGCGTCTATCACACGAGCTGATCTAGGAGGAGGGCGGGGCTTTTCTCACAGCGCGGCCAAAGTTTTCACACTCAGCTCGGAGACACACAGCGGGAGATGCCCGCAGACTGTGTATGACATATAGTGGAGGAGGAGGGAGCAGAGCGCTGCGCTGCAGCCACAGCTTGGCCCAAAACGGTCCCAGGGCAGGCAGTCAACCGATCAAAAAAATGTTGATCGATCAAAAAAATTAACGATTAATCGAGGAATTAATCTTTAATTTCCACAGTCCTAAAAAAAATTGAAAACAAATTTCTTCATTAGTTTAGGCCAATATGTCATCTTCTACATATGTTTGGTAAACAAAAATCGCAATAAGCGTGTATTGGTTTGCGCAAATGTTATAGCGTGTACAAAATAGGGGATATATTTATGCCATTTTTATTATTTATTTATTTTTCACTAGTAATGGCGGCGATCTGCAATTTTTAGCGGGACTGCGACATTGCGGCAGACAGATCAAACACTTTTTTAGGACCAGTGACGTTTATACAGTGATCAGAGCTAAAAATAGCCACTTATTACTAGGGGTGCAACGGATCGTCGCTGATCCGTGATCCGTACGGATCAACCTCCGCGGATCGGCACACCCCCGATCCGCGGAGCACTCTGCGGCCTCGGCCGTAGGAAAGGCCGCGGCTTCGGCCTAGCTCCGGAGCGGTGGCCATCTTGGTACACCCGGAAGCGGCCACTGTCTCCTCAGGAAGTGACGTTTCGTCGCCGCCATCTTGCTACACCCCACACTCCTGCACAGTACAGTAATGATAGAGTGAGAAGGGGGCAAGCGGACATCTTGTTACACCCACCGGAGTTTTAGATTTAAAAGCTATTTTCAACACAAAACCGAGCTTATATGCATAAATACAGTATTTGTAGATCGGACAGACTGTTTAGATGTTAGATTTTAAAAGCAAAAGCAAACCTGCTGACCTTACATGGTTGCTAATGTGACAGAACACCTCTGATTTTCACATTTAATGTTAAAAAAAAAAAGAATAGAAAATAAAGGAATAGCATAGAAAAGAATAGAATAGAATAAAACAGAATAGAAAATAAAGGAATAGAATAAAACAGGATAGAATAGAATATACTAGAATAGAACAGGAAAAAAAATAGAAAGAATATAGCCATCTTCTGAACTTCGAATGTTGAATTTTGAAATTAGAATTTCAAATCTATTTGAAAATAATGAATATACAAAACGAATACGAACATACGAAACAAATTCTGAAAACGAATCATTCTAACATAGGTTAGTCATTTATTTTCGTCATATTCGTTAACAGATTAATCTGAAACAAATGTTTCCGTTGTGCGCATCTCTATTGTTTTGTAGTAGGCTGACATCTAGTGGCAGTTTTGGGCCACTATGACTTATTTACTTATAAGATTTGGTATGTCCCTTGTCTCCCCCCTCCTGTTTAGTGCTAGTTAATTCAGTTCTAGCTAGACCAGCCCTGTTTTTTTTTTCCATGTTCCCTCAGTTAGTATTAGTACTACGCAGAGACAGGGTTTAGGAGAGTCATTGTCTCTTCTTGCACTTCAGAAGACTGGATAAATATCCTCTGCAATTATCTGAAGTAAAATTGCCTTGGATTTAACTTCTGTGTCTTATCGAAGAATCAAGATGCCTGTGGATGGTGCAAAGTCAGCAGGTGGCCATACTGACGGGACACACTGGGTCTAAGGAGGTATGTCAATGCATAAAGCAGCATTTAAAAGAAATCATACAGTGTTTCCTTGATAGCACAGCAGCTCACTGATTCATTTTAATTGTCTGAAGTCACACACTATTTTTGTTTTCATTAATCCACCATCACCTCTTGTGAGATACAATAATTGGGGAAGGACCCCATAGGAATTCGTAATAGAGGAAGGGAATAAAGTGACCGCAGTCTCACCCTCAATTGAATAAACTTTAATAGCAATTTTCACAAATTCACAGACTACACAGAAATAAAATGGTTAAGAGACAACGTTGTCACTTAAATGTACACATACCCGGGGTTCACTCACACTGTCAATATCAGATGACAAGAGGCAATCATGGAATACAGTGAAAGGTCAGGTGGGGTGGTCACCTCTTCTCACTGTACAGCAGGGGTAGGTAACCTGGGGCCCTCTAGCCCTTGAAGAAACTACATTTCCCATGAGGCATTGCAAGGCTGGCAGTTACAATTAACCCCAGAAGCATGATGGGACTTGTAGTTCTGCAACAGCTGGAGGGCCCCAGTTTGCCTACCCCTGCCCTACAGCATCCTCTGGCCCAGTCTATCCATGGAGGTAGTTCTATTCCATAGCCAAATTATCATTTAGTTGAGTTGATTTCTGTCTTTCCTGTATGAGTAGTGCAGGGACAGCTGTCATGACTTGCCTGAGCGGTAATCAGGGCCGTGTGCAGGAAGACGTGTGACTCACAGAGCAGCTACAGCTGTGACATGCCTGTCAGGATTCTGATTCCCTCTACATTGTATGCCTCATGTATAAAAGGCGTGTGGCCCATAGCGACCATTCCCTTCATTCACTTCATTTCCTGCACTGGACATTTACCTGGTTGCTATGGGCAACATGAACACATTCCTATAGAGCCCTAGGCCTTGTCATCACACACGTACAAGTCAACTTTATCGATTTGCCCAAGAGCGACAGACACCCAGCGCTCTACTCATCTCACCCTCTCCTGTCCCATGATTCCTCTCATCTATCATTCACTCACCGGAGACCGGCCCTCTTCACTGCATAGATGCTTGGTGTCCCATTTTCTGCAAAACATTTCCAACATCTTCATATATATATAAGTCCTCATGCACACAGACGTTTTTACAGCTGCTTTTTTGAGCTTTTTTTGCAGCTTAAAAAGGCCTGTCTATGTTAGTCTATGGCTTCATGCCCACCTAGGCGTTTTTGAGCTGCAAGTGGCATAGGCGTTTTTAAGCTGGAAAAAAAACCCAGGACCAGTGGGTTCTGAGAGACGTTTTTCAGCTGTAAAAACGCTCTAACGCTGAAAAACGCTGAGAAACGCTCAAAAACGCTCAAAAACGTCATTCACCAACGTTTTTTAGCGTTTTTGATCCATTGAAAAAAAAAAAATTTGAAAAAAAAAACCGCTCAAAAACGCTAACGCGGAAAAACGCTAAAAACCGCTCAAAAACGCTAAAAACGCTATTGCAAAAACGCTGAAAAAAGTTAAAAAAAATCACTGCAAAGATACTGGCATTTTCATAACGTTTTTTTAACAGCCTGTGTGCATGAGGGCTAAGGCTCAGTTCACACTACCATGGCTGCAATTTGATCCAGTTTTCAGTGTGATTATGTTGCGTGACTTGGTTGTGTTTTGTATATTCTATGAGGCCAAAATCGTGCTGAAATCGCACCAAAGTAGCACAGGACCCTTTTCCAAATTTGCACCACGCTGTGCTGCGTTGATGTGAATGAGCACCATTGAAAACAATGTGATTTCCATTGTCACGTGATTCTGTGCTACTCAAGTCGCATCCGAAATCGCACTAGTGTGAACGTAGCTTTAAAGACTGTAAGGCTGGCCATACATTATACAATTTTCCTGTTCAAACTTCCTTTAGATTTACCAAAAAACATATACTCTGAGGTCAAACCTAAGCCCTGGTTCACATTACGATTTGACATATCAAATTGGTACGATCCCATGTCAAATCGGCGGAAATTGCCGGCAATGGCACCGTTCTAATCATTGCGGCGCCGCACCGATTTCAAAAAGTAGTTTCTGTACTACTTTTTGCGATTTCGGGCTGCAATTTACATTGACATTAAAAGCGCCCCGCTAGCGGCCGAATAACGTCGTTAAGATGACGGTAAAGCGCTGCTAAAACTAGCGGCATTTTACCATCAACACCCGCCCGCCTCAGTGTAAAAGCAGCCTTAGACGTGTTCCTATTGGAAATATCTCAATACTAATGACATTTTTGTTGCAGAGGGTGCCTGAAATCTGACTTGCATCTTAGGCAGACTTCTGGGAAAATTGGTGAGCCAATCACACAAGCAGGAAATTCTGGGGAGTGGTCAGTACACATTCTGTGTACAGAACACCTCCAGGTAGCCATATTGCATTTTCAAAATTACAGCGGCTGCAGATTAAAAAGGAAAGGTAATTTTTAATAACATTCAATTAAAATATGACTTGTATCGCAATTGTACACACTATATTATTTTTTTTTTTATTTGCTATTTTTTTCCCCCCAGCGAAAGTGGAGTTACCCTTTAAGCGTTCACACTATGAACAGATAGAATATTTTACATAATTTCTCTGTTTGTATTTAGATTGTAAGCTCTAATGAGCAGGGCCCTCCTAAGGGTCGGTTCACACATGGGCAACACGACTTTAGCGCGACTTTGTACCGCGACTTCAACGCGGCTTCAGCGCGACTTTAGCGCGACTTCAGCGCGACTTCGGCAAATTACGAGGCGACTTGAAGTCGCCTCCATGACAGGCGACTTCGCCTGTGGCCAATCACCTCTCTGGGAGGGAGGGGGGGAGGGAGGGGTTTTCTCTGCAAAGTCGCTTGACTTTACAGAGAGATCCGACTTGCAGGCGACTTACATTGAGTTGAATGGGTACAAGTCGCCTACAAGTCGGATAGAAGTAGTACAGGAGTCTTTTCTGAAGTCGGAGCGACTTCAGTAGTGTCAATTAAGACGCTCCCATTGCCTACCATGTTAACCTAAATGCAAAGCGACTTGGGGCGACTTGGGGCGACTTGAGGGCGTACAAGTCGGATCCCAAGTCGCCCCAGTGTGAACCGACCCTTACACTCTTGTCTTAAATTTTATTGCAACTGCACTGTCTTTCTTTATATTGTAAAGCGCTGTTTAAACTTTTGGCACTATACAAGTAAGATAAATCCTGTAACATGATAAAACATGACATAGTACCACCTCACTTTTATACTGCTGTAAATCTCAGTATCAGTTGTTATTCTGTATGTGTGAATGTTAGACTGTAGCACTTCTCTTGTTCTGTGTACAGTAAATCTCATAATCTTTCCTCATTCTGTATGTATGGATGCTGCATAGGGCGTGCGCAGGGGGTGTGCCAGGTGTGCCTAATCACCCAGTGCGGCACAGATACCCCCTGTTGCCCAGACTCTGCTGCCCCACTGACACCATCCACTTCTCAACTGACACTGTCCATGTTTTAATAAATTATTAAATGTTTGTATACAACTATTTATAACAGCGTGTGTGTCAGTTTGTTATATATATATACACACATACACACACACACACTTAAAGGGTTACTGAACCCTCGTGTTTTTTTTTTTTTTTTTTTTAAATAACAAACATGTCATAATTACCTCCTATGTGCAGTTCGTTTTGCACAGAGTGGCCCCGATCCTCCTCTTCTGGGGTCCCTCAGCGGTGCTAGTAGCTCCTCCCTGCATCGAGTGACCCGACGGAGAAGAGCTCTCCTATGGGACACCAGTGCGGGCGCGCTCCTGTCCTGCTTCTGCGTCTATTGACACAGAAAGCAGGACTCGGCCCCGCCCCCGTCGCCCGCGTCATTGGATTAGATTGACCGCAGCGGGAGCCAATGGCTATCCTGCTATCAATCTATCCAATCAGGACAGAGCTGGTGTGCTCGTCCCCGGGGAGAAGAAAACCGTGTTCAGGTAAGTAAAACGAGGGCACTGGGGGGGCTGCAGCACTACAGAAGGTTTTTTACCTTAATGCATGGAATGCTTTAACCGGTTGCAGACAGCCGTTGCAGTTTTACTGCGGCAGGTTGGCTCCGCTGCACGAAATCACGTTATTGTACGTTATCTCGTTAAGGCCCGGATAGCAGGCTCCGTGAGTCCGACCGCGGGTCCCGCGGATTCGATGTCTGCGGGGATACCCACGATCGTCTCACAGAGCGGAAGAACGGGGAAATGCTGATGTAAACAAGCATTTCCCCGTTCTGCCTAGTGACAGGACACTGATCACAGCTCCCTGTAAACGTGAGCTGTGATCAGTTCGTGTCACACGTAGCCCCTCCCCCCACAGATAGAATCACTCCCTAGGGCACACTTAACCCCTGCAGTGCCCCCTCCTGGTTAACCCCTTCACTGCCAGTCACATATACACACATATACAGTAATCAGTGCATTTTTAATTGCACTGATCGCTGTAGAAATGTGAATGGTCCCAAAATAGCGCCAAAAGTGTCCGATGTGTCCACCATAATGTCGCAGTCACGATAAAAATCGCTGATCGCCACCATTACTAGTAAAAAAAAAATTATTAATAAAAATGCCATAAAACTATCCCCTATTTTGTAGACGCTATAACTTTTGCGCAAACCAATCAATAAACACATATTGTGATTTTTTTTTTTACCAGAAAAATATGTAGAAGAATACGTATCGGCCTAAACTGAGGAAAAAAATGTTTTTTTTATATATTTTTTGAGGATGTTTATTATAGCAAAAAGTCAAAAATATTGCCTTTTTTTTTTTCAAAATTGTCGCTCTTTTTTTTTTATAGTACAAAAAATAAAAACCGCAGAGGTGATCAAATACCACCAAAAGAAAGCTCTATTTGTGGGGAAAAAAGGACGTCAATTTTGTTTGGGAGCCACGACTGCGCAATTGTCAGTTAAAGCGACGCAGTGCCGAATCGCAAAAAGTGCTCTGGTCTTTGGCCAGCCAAATGGTGAGGGGCTGAAGTGGTTAAGGTGAAAAACCACAAGCATTTACAACCCCTTTAAGCTTAGGGGTGCACACCCTAATGCAATAGGCTGCGCACACCAATGGAATACTGCATAGTGCCTTTTCTCTTGTTCTCTATGCTGTGTGTAATTCTCATTATCTGTACTTTTTCTGTATGTATGGACACCGCACAAAAGTATGTCTCTTGATCTTTATGCTGGATGTACAGTAATTCTTGGTATTTGCTTTTATTCTGGATCTAGACATTGCACAGTAGCACTTCAGTTGTCTTTTATGATGTGTGTAATTCTCAGTACTTGTTCTTATTCTGCATGAACTGCTTTTGTTGTCTATTACAACCAATCAGTTTATTCCTTTAGCACTGCAACATATGCGTTCTCAGACATTGCATTGCCGTGCGTTAAATAGCCAATTTAAAATGATTGGTCTAAAACACACCACAATGCATACTCAAATGGGGGAGGCTGCATATTCCAGCAGCGCAATGCACAAGACACCGTGTGCTATACACTGCACTGTGGTACGTTTAAGAGCACCTGTGTTTTCAAGGTTTGCGTTGAAGTGCCATTCCCCATGCATCTAACATGCCTTATCATGCATTGCAGCAATGCGTGCTTTACCGCAACGCAGTGGTATGAATGCCCCCCCTAAAGTGATAACAAACCCTCAGTTTTTTAAGCACTTTAAGCAGCTGATTTAATGAGTATGCATCTTCTTTATCTTTTCTTCCTTGCATATGCTCCAGTTTAGGTTCGTGCCATAACCGCTGACCCATGTTTCCTTTTTCAGGGTGGCTCCTTTCTCTTGCAGCATCCTATTGAGCCACCCTTGCATGCAGAGACTAGAGCTGTGTCTTTTTACACTGTATGCATCTATAAAAACACAACCCCAAAGCCTAGGATGGCAAGGCACGCTCCTGATCCCCCCCCCCCTCCCCTTCTCCCTTCCTTTTGCCAAGTTGACAGACTGGCTAGAGACTGCACTGTCCACTGTTGACTTTTTCCCATGAAGACCAAAAGTTCAGGCAAGCAGCACTGAGAGAACAAGAGCCAGCAACATTAAAAAGTAGTAAACTGTCAAAACATTGAGAGTTTAATATTACTTAAAGTGATTGTAAAGTTCTGAGGTTATACCTGCTCTGTGCAAAGGTTTTGCACAGAGCGGCCCCGTTCCTCCTCTTCTGGGATTCTGGCTCCTCTGCATCGAGTGCCCCCACGGAGAGCCGCATTCCATGGGGGCACTCATGCGAGCGCTCCCAAGTCCTGCTGCTGCGTCCATTGACATAGACAGCAGGACTTGGCCCCGCCCCCAGCTCCTGTGTCACTGCATTTGATTGACAGCAGCGGGAGCCAATGGCTCCTGCTACTATCAATCTATCCAATGAGGACCTGAGACAGCGGCTGAAGATGCTGGAAAGATCGGGTTCAGGTAAGTAAAAGGGAAGCTCTGGGGGCTGCTGCACCACAGGTTTTTCACCTTAATGCATAGAATGCATTAAGGTGAAAAACCCTGAGGGTTTACAACGCCTTTAAATGTTCTTGTGTTGCCCCAGGATTCCTACTTCTGTACTTCAATGTGTAAGACAAAGACAATTCCATAGCTCAACTCACCAACCAGTTTGCTGACCAACCAAATTAGCCTGTCTAACCGGGTGTGGGCGGTGGCCAGTGTTTTGTTCCTGTACTTCAATGTGTCAGTCTCTCAGTGCATGCCTATTGGTCAGGCCTGACCTGGCAGACCTGGGTTCTTTACTGTCAGAGCGGCAAGGATGTGGAATTCCCTTCCACAGGCGGTGGTTTCAGCGGGGAGCATCGATAATTTCAAAAAACGAATAGATAAGCACCTGAACGACCACAACATACAGGGATATACAATGTAATACTGACATATAATCACACACATAGGTTGAACTTGATGGACTTGTGTCTTTTTTCATCCTCACCTACTATGTAACTATGTAAGAAAACAATAGACTCTCATTAACACCAAAACTGACCTAACATTTGCACTGCCGACAACTATGTTATGCAGGAATCTGCCTAAATGGATATATATTGAAATGATAGCCTGGGGAGTTCATACAATTCCTTCTAGATTTGTTGGATCTAGTGGACATTTCACAACCAGATTGTAGCATCTATGGGCAGTTTATCTGGGTTTGCACAATTGTCACTACTTTTAAATATTAATCACATTTCCTGCCATACAGACAAGTACTGGAGGGTGAATTTACAAATCTGTAGATAAAATACAGCAAAGCAAATATGGAACAGCAAACAAACAGAAAAAGTCACATAAAACTTTACGTAAAGGTAATGTCACAGTAATATCAGTAACCGAAATGGTGTACTTACTGAAAAGGTATTACAGCATCCCTTTAAAACAGCCTGGACATCCTGGAGAACAGTTCCTATTTATTTGGCCTTCCCCATCAGGTCATTCTCCAGCGATTGCCGAGGATCTTTGTAAACATAATTATCCGCACTGTGCCACTATACCCTGACACACAGACAAGCAACATTATCTCCAGTTTACCAAGTGGAAGGGAGATTAATTCAATCTGTCATCTTGTTTTTGACAGGTCAGCGGCGCAGTCATCTACCTCGGCACATCACAGATGGGACTGAGCCAGCGAGAAATCATCGTGGGACCTTGTGTATCGATTCCACCAAACCTTATTATTTTTAGGTTCACAGCTGTGCGCCGAACTGCTGAATTCTCTACAGCAAAACCAGGCAAGCTTCTAAATTTGGTGAACTATGAGTCAAGGCTTGCCTTGTCACCTAGGATTGATAGATCAGAATCGTAGTTGTAGCGATTCCCACAATGGAATCACTTGATGTGTTGGGTCCTTACTGTGCCCACGACTCTGCAAACAGCTCCATAATCTCTGACACACCTGGATGGGCTGAGGATATAGTTGCAGATACCTGTGCACATATATATATATATATATATATATATATATATATATATAGGTCAGGACTCTGTACAGGCCAGTCAAGTTCCTCCACCCCAAACTCACTCATCCATGTCTTCTTTATGAATCTTGATTGTGCACTGATGCGCAGTCATGTTGAAACAGGAAGGAGCCATCCCCAAACTGTTCCCACAAAGTTGGGAGCATGAAATTGTCCAAAATGTCTTGGTATGCTGACGCCTTAAGAGTTCCCTTCATTGGAACTAAGGGGCCAAGCCCAACCCCTGAAAAACAACCCCACATCATAATCCCCCCTCCAGCAAATGATTTGGACCAGTGCACAAAGCAAGGTACATTCTTGCCTTATTTTTGGGACTGTATTTGGCAAGGCTGGTGTGAATGAGACCATATGTTAATCTGCCAGAGAAAAAGGACTCAAGTGTAGCACCCTCTGGGTTGAAGCTGAGTCAGGGTTGAGTGACTCAGGGAGGCTGGAGGACCCAGCAAACAGCATCTCTGGTGCCTTCCCCTGTTTTCCGGAACCTTGGAGAAGCTTCCAGATGTAGTTAGTGGAGGCTAGGAGGAGCTGCTTGGCATGTTTTGGTCCTTGACCAATTCCCAACAGAAAGGGGCTGGAAGGGGGCCTGTTTACTTCATAAATAGGCATGAGTCAAGCCAGCAGGGGCAGTTGGGTGAAAAATGAAGATGGAGATGGAGTGCTGAGGAGTCTATAGGTGGCCCTTGAGGGTGCCCCCTAGTCTGGTAGGGGAGTGACCTTGGCCTGGGACTCGGGTGCTCAATAGACCCTCTACAACACACAGAGGAATCCTATCCTGAAGGCATGGGGGAAAGTGAGAGGACAGCAGGTCAGCACGTCAGGGAAATCTCCTGAGAAGGCAGCCGGGTAAGCTGGTGAGTGTTCATTCTTGGAGAAGTTAGCCAGGAGGGCTAGTGAACGCTCCACAAGCATAGGGGCTGCAAATCCCTGCCTGTAATGGGCCATTGCTACAAACCACTTTTTTGAGTGAAACAGCAGAGATTCTGCAAGCAAGTGCGTGCTGGAAGAAGAGGTTGAAGCTGTATATAGGAGAAGTGTTCCTGAAGTTTGTTCCAAAGTCAAGTAGGCATCCCATAATACTCCTATCCCCATCCAAGTTTATTACCCTCAATAAATAACAAAAAACAAAGTCACGGACTGTTCTCTGGTTCTGGAGTGACCGTGAAAATTCGGTGTGCTTGGATGTGCAGGGTTGGGGATCCCAATCTACTGTGGCTCCTTGGGGGGGGGGGGGGTGCACTACACAAATAACACACATATCTATGGTAAAACAATCAATGGTGTCACATAATTGATAAACAGGCCATGTGAACTTTACAGACCTCTCCTTAATTCTTGTTGTTCTCTTGAATACACTTCAGATTGATAACTAATCTGATGTAATGGTTTCTCCGAAAAGCATTTATTACAACAGCTTAATAAATCTGAGTGGTAATGTTGCCCTGACCATGTCACTGTAGTTAATCAAATACTTATTAAACAGCCTCCAAGTTGCAGCCTTAGAGAATTGCAGGTCCTGCATTAAAATAGGCAAGTCACACTGAGCAGATAATGAGAAAATGTATAAACATAGGCTAGCATCAATGAAAACTGCATGTCAAAACCTGATATAAGCAGCTGAAGTTATTATATGCAATCAAATCTTTTCCTGTACAAGATTATATTCCCCCACCCCTTCCTATGGTTGTGAATATTAAAAAGTATCGTTTGTATATCTGCCTAGATAAGCAGCTATTGATTGATGGGATACCTCCCAACTTTCTGAGATTGGAAAGAGGAACGCCTTTCAGCGCAAAATATATTGGCAATGGACACACCCTCACCATATCCCGAGTTTTGTGAACCATGGAGAATTTATATGAAAATGTGATTGGCTAAATCTAAATGTGTCTTTGTTTCATCAAGAATTTTTTCTTCATACTGATTTTTGAAATTTACAAATGCAAAAAGGTTTTATAGAGGTTCGTACATCAGACCAAAAAAAAAGGATAACTTGTAAGCAAGTAGCGTTTTATGCTGCCCCAGCCGGGGGGGGGTTGGTTTTAATATGTTTCCAGGTTCTTTCTTGGTGGGCTCTCTTGAGTCTGACCCACTGGTTCCTGTACTGTATTAAAATGGGACAGTGGTCCAAAGTCATGTTTCCGTTATTGAAGTTCATCCACGCAGCCTACTGCCGAAGCCAGAGCACCCATGGATAAAAAAAAACGTGCTACAGGAGTACGGGACCACTGAGATCTACAAAACACCTGAAGACACCAGACCTGGAGCACTACCATAATGGAATCTATCCTATGCAGGTATGCTGGGGCAGCCATCAAGCCTGAGTTAGGGATTTAGGAAAAGACTGTGCACTTTATTCCGTATGCTGAGAGTTTTCAGTAAAGCTTTTGAAACTTTGTCCTTGCCTGGTCTGAAGTTACTCAAGGGGTGTAACTGGCACACATCATCTACAGCTCGAGTCAGTTATACACATTGGGGACATGAGTGGTTACCGTGGGTAACTAAGGTTTTACATGCGGCCTGATATAAGTATGTATATGTGACAGAAGGGATAGCCGCTGGCTGGACGAAGTTGGCACTCTCTTCATGAGCAAGTCCATCTCCCATAGCAAAAGTAGCATATCAGCACCGCAGAGATCCTCAGGCTGTGCACAGGTATGGAAGAGCAATAGTTAAGTGAGTGCGTGCATGGAGCCCACATTAGGCCACAGCGGGGCCCCATTCTGTTACTGGGAGTGAGGTAGCGGTGATATGCTGGACAGATGGAGAGGGCATTATCTCAGCATGTCCCTCCTAAATGCAACAGTGACCATGGTGGTGTACATTAACATCGAGAGCAGTAACTAGAGTTCAGTTATCTGTTCAAGCAAAGGTACCCCATGTGTAAGGCAGTGACCCTTTCAAGGTGCCTAGTGTAACCCAGAAGAACCCACCCTGTGTAGGCCTTCTATGTGACCCACACTTGGAGCTCAACAAGTAGCAGAACATGGAGGAAGTGACAACTGCCTACTACCCATGACCTACCCACCAGCTCACCCCCCCTTCACTTACAACAAACTGAGGCGGAATAAGGGACAGAGAGGTTTGGTTCCAAAAGAGTAATGCCCCGTACACGCGGTCAGATGTTCCAACGGAAAATGTTCAATGGGAGCTTGTTGTCGGAAATTCCAACCGTGTGTAGGCTCCATCGGACATTTTCCATCACACAAAATTTGAGATCTGAATCTCAAATTTTCCGACAACAAAATCCGTTGTCGTAAATTCCGATCGTGTGTACACAATTCCGACGCAAATTCCACGCATGCTCGGAATCAAGCAGAAGAACTGCACTGGCTATTGAACTTCCTTTTTCTCGGCTCGTCGTATGTGTTGTACGTCACCGCGTTCTTGACATTCGGAATTTCCGACAAGATTTGTGTGACCGTGTGTATGCAAGGCAAGTTTGAGCCAACATCTGTCGGAAAAAATCCATGAATTTTGTTGTCGGAATGTCCGATCGTGTGTACGGGGCATAATGGTCCCTCTCAATGAGGGACAGTTGGAAGCTTTGTTCATAGTCTGATAAGAAAATACAACAATCCAGTGCTACCTTGATGGCTTTCACAAAAGAAAAACAAACCTCAACTCAAAAAGCTGAGACTGACCGGTTGGCCCAACCTATTTCCTACTAGACAGCAAGTTCACTAGTCACATTTGAAGCGATATTAAACCCAAAAGCAAACATTTATTATATTGCAGCATTCCAATTCTTTCTTCTGTTTTCTTTTTTTTTTTTCTTTTTTTTTTCCACATCAGTGAGTACCACTATTGGGCCTAATCAGCGTAATATTCATTTATTATCGCCAACTTAGATTCACATCATTGTGGATTTCTTTCCTTTTTTCTTAATTTTAACAAATATAAGATCAACAATTAAATACAACTTTATTAAATACCTTACTAAAAGAGTTCCTATACTACTTATTCTCGGCTGCTTAGATAACCCAGCTCGAGCCGAACGGGAGATATAAATCCTATTTCTCCCTCCCCGGGGCACCCTGAGTAGCAGTAACACACACAGCCCTGCGTGAAGAAAGTCAGATGACAAAAAACATAAAGAACCCATAAGGAGGAGCTAGGAAAGAACCACATATGTAAAGCTGGGTTAATGGGGTCCCCACACCCATAGCCCCCTATTAGGGCCAATAGTAAACTATTAAGAAATTATAATAACCCCCCACCCCTTCCCATTCCCCTACTCCCACCCCCCTCCATCCCCATGCCCTTTCTATACAAAATCCTACCCAAACACAGGATTTAGTGATTTCTATTGTTACCCACCAACACTATAACACCACCAACCCTAGATTCCTTCGTGTAAACCAACCAATTCTATATTCCTCTATTGCGTGTAGTTCTGAGCCATTAACCTAGTCCCTTACACTCCAAACTTTCCCTTTAGGCAGACCACCTTTTCCGTCCATGGCTTCCACATTTTGTCGAATTCCTGGAGATTCCCCCTTTTAATGTACTCCAATCTCTCCCTGCCAATAGATACACCGAGTGTATCTATCCAATCATTCACCGTCGGGGGGTCCTTTGATTGCCACCTTAGCATTATCATTTTCCTGGCTTGAAATAAACCTCTCAGGATTGCCTGAGTAGTACACCTCCTCTCCCCCTCTACTCTTCTGTATCCCAAAATGCATTACACCGCCTCCCTCTTTACTGATGTGCAGAAGATATCTCCCAGACTGCTAGCTACTCCCTCCCAGTATCAAAACAACTTGGGGCATCTCCAGAGTAGATGGATGAGATCCCCGGACTCCTGACATCTAGGGCATCTATCGTTGGGCCTTCTACCAAACCTAAAGAGCCATTTTGAAGTATAGTAGGCTCTATTAAGCAGCATCAAATGGGAAATCTTCTGCGAGGGGGATACTGTCACCAGGGGCGCCATCTCAAATATTCTCCTCCATTGTTCTTTAGAAATTGCCCCGAGTTCCTCTTCCCATTTAGCTCTAACCTTCTGAAGTATCCCCCCTCTAATCTCTAAGTTGCTTAGTTGGTTATAGATTTTAGATATTAGCCCCCTAGTGGGTACTACTTGTAGTAACTGACGAACGAGGGGCATTTCCACCCAACCCGGGGGCTGATCGTCAAATTGGGCCCTAAGAGCATGTTCCATCTGCCGATATAAAAACAGGGAGCTCTGAGGGATCTTAAATTCCCTAACCAACTCGGGAAATTTTTTAAGACTATTACCTGAGTAGAGCTGTCTTAGCGTTTTAATACCACCAGCCTCCCACCCTCTACTCTTTCCGATTTTTCGAATTTCCTGTAAGTTCCGATTATTCCAAATAAGGGTGTAGTCTGTGAGTCCCTCATGCCCCGTTAATTTCTTAACAGATTTCCAGAGCTTAGTTAGCAACTTAATTGTCGGGAATTCATGATAAAACATGTCTGCCTCCAATGCCTCGATAAGCGTATTATGCCGAGCACTTAACAAAATTAACCTGCCATTCGGAGTGCCACCCTCCGGAGTCCCACAGCCCATTAAGTGCTGTAGTTGAGATGCAAGGAAATAACGCTCCGGATGGGGGAGAGCAAACCCCCCCTCCTTAGTGGGAAGCTGAAGAACTTGCAGCTGTAGCCTGGCCTGCCCTCCTTTCCATCTTTCTTCTGTTTTCACCTTGTAATCCAGCCAGTAGGTCTGTTGTTTTTCAACAACCTCTCTTGCAGATGTAGCAGTTACAGGTATGAAACAAACCATTTAACACTGACAGGGGAGTTTACAAAGATCAGTTTTATTTATTTATTTAAAGCCTTTATCCCAAAAAGAAAAGAAAAACAGTTTACTGTAACCAATTATTAAGTGTGAGCTGGTTTTTGGCTTCAATTTGTTAGTGTATCTAAGTCTGTTAGTCCATCTAACACTCCCCTTGTAATCCAAAGCACTCATATTTCAAAGCGAGTTTCCCCAGAAAGAAATAATGGGAACTCAGATGATTGGTTCCACAATCACTGCTGGTGAATGCAGTACTGTATGTGGTCAGAGGTGCAGGGGTGCTGGTGTATGCAGTACCGTATGTGGCCAGAGGTGAGGGGGCGCTGGTGTATGCAGTATTGTATGTGGCCAGAGGTGAGGGGGGCGCTGGTGAATGCAGTACTGTATGTGGTCAGAGGTGCAGGGGTGCTGGTGTATGCAGTACCGTATGTGGCCAGAGGTGAGGGGGCGCTGGTGTATGCAGTACTGTATGTGGCCAGAGGTGCGGGGGTGCTGGTGGCTCCCAGCGCTTCCTGGAGAACTCAGAGACACTCAGGAACTGTTGACATTTCGGGTGCTCAGACGCATGTTACGCCTGCCCCACCCAGCTAGGAGTGTCTCCGAGTCCTCCAGGAAGCACTGAGAGCCACCAGCGCCCCCGGACCCCTGGACACATATGGTAATATATACACCAGAGGATGGAGTCCTGCTTGTTTTGCAAGACAGCGCTCGCAAATCAAGTCAGGATTTAACAATAAATGTAGCTCGTCTTGCGAAACGCTCGTATACTGCGTTACCCAAAAACAGAGGTATCACTGTATACATGTACCATAGAGAACCATAGAGAATACAGGAGGTGTGTTACTGGCCAGATTATCAGATGAAAACAAAAGGAAAAAAGCCCAAAAAAGAAAAACGAATGCATCCACCACATTTATTGATTGGTAAGCTGTTTGATAAAATCAGATATCCCAAGCTGAATACAAATTTCAATGTTATTCTTGGTAGTTTTGTTTTCCAAAACAGGTCAGGCTGCTTCTGCCTTTTATCTGCTATACCTGCTGAAGCACCCTTTGCTAGTCTGCCAGTGTCACCAGGTCCAATCTCTTCTATCTTAGTATTCCTCGTAGAATTTTTTAAGGCTTCCAGGGCTGCTGGAAACATCCCAGTGGCTGATTTCACCAGAGTGTGTCCCAATTTGGCCCGATCATTTCCCCAGCCCAAATCATTCATTTCAGCCTCCCAAATCATTCTGCACAATTTTGCATCATTTGTTGTTTTTGCAATACACACTTTTTTTAAACCTGATTTGAATCCCTATTGACTTCCATGAGAAGTCAGAGGCCTGACAGTTTTTAAAAAGCGTGAATCACAACTGCTCAAACTTTGCAGAAGCCAATAGTGGACAAGGAGAAAAATATTCTGTTTTCCTTGCATTATACAGTATATAATCCTTGACTATTCCTTTTTTGGCCTTTCTACAGTAAGGATCACCATTATATGGTATACAAAAATGAAAGAAGAAAGGATATTCTATTTCTCCTGAGGCTCTTGTATGCTCTCAATTTAATCATAATTTCCTATATAAAGTGAACACCTATTCCCGAACATAATCATAACTTAAAGTGGAGTTCCACCCACTTTTACAACTCTTCAGCATCCCTCACTAAACTGGGCACTGTAAATGAATTGGATATTTTAAATATTTTTTTCTCAGCGCCTACTGTATATCTGCTGTATTCATTTTTCACTTCCTCCTCCCTGGCCGCGGCCCATCGCATCATTTCCTGTTTGCAATGCCTTCTGGGAAGGGGTGGCAACTTCCTCTGAAAATGCCATTGCTATGGAAACCTGACCTGAAACCTATTACACTGCTTGTGCTGCACTGAGCATGTGCGAGATCTGCAAGGATGTGATCCAGGAAGAAATACAGTCTGGCTTCATATGCCCACACTTAAGATGGCCACGGCCTGCTGTAAGTTTATAAAATAACAAACTACTGCTATAAACTAACAAAACAGACCTTAGGTTACAGACTAACTTTACTAGAATACATTAAGCTTGTGTATTATAGGGGTATTTTTATTTAAAAAGTATCATTTCGGCCGGAACACCACTTTAAATTGGAAGTGAAGATTTGCAGTGTTTTAGAAAAAAACCTAGAAGTCTTACTTGTGCCTTAGCAGTATCCTGAAAAAATTTACCTTTTATCTCAAACTCCTCCTGAGAAAAAATAGAACACTTCCTGGTATTTGAATGTACCTAGACAGTATAATAGCTGTATATCTGCAGCCTGAGATCTAAGGAGCTTCTGCCTCCAACTGCTATTTTCTGGAGATATGGAGTGAGATTTTTTGATGTCACTACTACGCTACTCACTGTTCTCCTTGCTGGAAGTTCAGACATGAGGAAGCAAAGCCCTGCCTCTACCAAGATGGCGGCCTCCACACAGAAACACAGTACAGAACAAGCCATGGTAAGTCTGTAAGCAGGTTGACATAGCCAGACAGGCGCTGTCCCCAGCCAGGAGGGTAGGAGTTAATGCCTTCCCCAGTTCTTTGGTTTTTGGCAGGTCATTCTCTGGGTCCTTACTTATCCTGCTATATATACATTTGGGGCAGTGGTCCGGTACATGGAGAACCCCCAGAGAGAGGTAGTTGGGGAGAGTTTGGGGATTCAACCCCCCCCCCCCCCCCCCCCCCGTGGAGAGCCCAAGAGAGAGAGCTAAGATCGGTGTAAGGGAAAGAGATAGAATAATACCCGCGAGGAGCATAAGAATGTCGTCTATCATCATCGGGATCTAAAGTCATCTGAATCTGGTGTTCGCCCTGAAGACACCAGAACTGGAGTATGCCTCTAAAGAACTATAATTGCTGGACATCACCTTTGCAGGTATGTTGGGGCAGCACAAGCCTGTAGCTAGGAGTAGGGACATAAGTAAGACCCTGTACTTGTATGTTGGACTTGTTTATGTTAATGTTTATTTTGCACTTTTTTAAAGTAAAGTATTGAAACCTTGCCCTTGCCTAGTCTGAAGTTACTGAAAGGGGTGTAGTGCAAGTAACCGGCACACACATAGTTTACTGAGTAAATCATAACACAATGGGGTGAAGACATCGGCCTGGAGTAGTGTGAAGACACAAGTGGTTACCTGGGGTAACGGAAGTTTAACAAGCAGCCTGTCGATAGCATGTACCTATTATAGGTAGAACAGCCTCTGGTAGTGAGGGAGATGTTGTAAGTGCTCCGTTCATCAGCGGTCTGTCTCCCAGAGCAACAGGAGCGGTTTCACGCTGCAGAGGTTCCCATCCTGTACAGAGATACTGAAGTTCAAGAGCAGTTCAACAGTTCCAGAGTTAAGTTAAGTGCACATGTGGAGCCCGCACAGGGTGCATGGCAGGGCCCACTTTTCTACTGGGGAGTAGTAGTGGAAAATGCTGGACAGGTAGATGTGCACAGAGCTCATTGTGTCATTCCTAAATGCAGACTACAGAGAAGGTGTACATTGTCACGGGGACCATGGGTTAACTGGAGAACATTTGCAGTGCAAGTGTACATGGTGTACATTCATCTTTAAGAGTGGAGGCCTGCTTGAAGGTAAAGTATTCCTTAACCACTTGCCGACCGGCTCACGCCGATATAGGTTGGCGAAGTGGCACGGGTGTGCAAAACGACATACCCGTATGTCACTGCATCATCGGCGGCTAGCAGGCGCGTGCACGCTGCGGGAGCGTGCCCGCGTGTCCCGTGATTGTGGCATGGAGAGGCAGAATGGGGAGATGCCTATGTAAACAAGGCATTTCCCTGTTCTGCCTAGCAACATAACAGGGATCTACTGCTCCCAGTTAAATAATATTGTCACTGTTTTTCGGGTCGAATACCATGATTGTTTAGGAGATTTTTTTATCCTCCCCGGGTAGGACTTGGATGTCCAATCAATATTGAAGCCCTCTCTGAGGCTTGTACCGCAGTTGCGTTCCAAGTTCTCTGTTATTTCCTGTTTCCGTCAGCGTGTTCGGAGAGACTATGATTGACGTCATGCGTAGTTTGCGTGGGGTCATGCACGCTGAGGGTCAACGTCGATGGTTTAGCTGTGATTGGCCCTTGTGAGAGGCAGTCACGTGAGCATCAGATGACTTTTACCCGGTGGTTCTGGTTGGCCGGGGGACCGCTGATTGACGTTCGCGTGGTGTAGGCGCAGCGGCTTACGTCCATGTGAGCGTTATGGCGGCATCCTATAGGCTAACCAGATCGAGGTCTGGTTGTCGGTCTATCTCCCATTCGTCTATCAATATCTGATGATAACGTCAATGACGCCATCCCTATGAACCCAGAAGTTGCGCTTCACATGGCGCAAACAGGTGTTTTGAGGTCTGTTATCATATTTTTCATATATATAAGCATATCAGTGGCAAGCAGACATATACCCCAGTTGAAGTCCATGTGGACGAAACGCGTCGGGTTCGATATGCCTGTTTAGCCATGATTTATGTAAGCGCTTTTTTATCATCAGTTTGTACCTGGTCCCTGTTTGTTTTGGGAGTCAGAGAATTTTATTACAAGCTTTTATTAAACATTTTCTGGAAGTGGATTCACACTATGTGGAGGTATTTTTTCCATTTGTCCTTCGTTTGAGGGATATATCCCTTCTGTGATGACCCGCAATTGGATTTACCAATCATCACATAGTTCTGCACCATGGAGATCCTAAGGCAGTGAGATTTGGATTGGGTCAATCGGTGAGTAATTACTGCAATCCCCCATCAAGTCTGGACACAGTGCCGCATCCATCTTCTCTGGGACAACCATCCCCACATGTTCTCAACACAAGCCTGTCTGACTCTCAGCCTTTGGCTAGTGAGTCCACCCATTCCGGTAAGGGTATTTTAACCTTTCCATACAGCCACTAGAAATCCGTGTGCCATACCACTCCAAAGTCCATCCCAGCCATGGGAGATTGATGTGATTTTTCTTATTTGAAGGCATCTAAGTTGTCTCCTTATCAGCACCCGATATATGTTTCAAGAACATTTGTTGAACTTTTTTTCCCTATTAATTTGTTTGGGAACATATTACACATAACTTTTTCCTTTTAATACTTATTGTAGTTATGATATTAACATTGTTCACACGAGTGTATACAATATGAAGGTACTACCTTGGTTGTTATTTTCTGCACACCCCTTTTAGGTATGCACACACTTTTTCCAATGGTTCTTGACTATTGGGATTTATTTATGCACAAATAGTCGTTTTGTTTTTTATAGGTTGACACCTAGTTCACGCACACATACAGATTCAGATATCATTTTTTATTTTGGCTTACACTCACTCAGTGGAGTCATGTTTCAATAAAGCTTTATTGTGCATTTTGACCTCCGGATGACCATTCTGGTTGGTTTTGCCCGATAACGAACATCATTTTTTAGCGCCACATTGTTTCATTTTTTATTACTCCATGGTAACTGCCTTACTAAAACGTACTAACGATTTACTAACTGCTAAAACCAACAGCCAGTACTCCATACTTCTACTACTTGACCTTTCTGCGGCATTTGATACTGTTGACCACCCGCTCCTTCTCAATAAACTACATTCCCTTGGCGTCCGAGATTCTGCTCTATCCTGGTTCTCTGCCTATTTATCACGGCGCTCCTTCAGTGTCACCTACAACTCTGTCTCCTCCTCTCAATTGCCCCTTTCTGTGGGGGTCCCCCAAGGCTCTGTTCTTGGACCCCTTCTCTTCTCTATCTACACCTCCTCCCTTGGTCACTTGATAACCGCCCACGGCTTCCAATACCACTTATACACTGATGACACCCAAATCTATCTGTTTACTCCTCACCTCAATCCTTCAATCTCCTCTCGCATTACTAACTTACTAACTGACATATCAGCATGGATGTCGCACCACTTCCTTAAACTAAATCTCTCTAAAACTGAGCTATTAATATTCCCCCCCCGTCGGGCCCCCCTCCATGACTTTTCCATCAAAATCAACAATGCAACCATCAGTCCCTCCTGTCAGTGGAATCCTAGACTCTGACTTGTCATTTCAGCCTCAAATCCAATCGTTGTCAAAAGTTTGTAGAATTCACCTCCGTAACATCTCTGAAATACGCCCCTTTTTAACAAATGAAACCACCAAGCTCCTTATTCACTCCCTCGTTATCTCTCGCCTTGACTATTGCAACTCCCTTCTCATTGGCCTACCTCTCCATAGGCTATTCCCCTCTTCAGTCTATCATGAATGCTGCTGCCAGACTTATCCACCTTACCAACCACTCAGTGTCTGCCAAACCTCTCCTCCAATCCCTACACTGGCTCCCCATCACCCAGCGAATTAAATTCAAAATACTAACCACAACATACAAAGCCATTCACAACTCTGCCCCGAGCTACATCACCAATCTTGTCTCCAAATATCACCCAAATCGACCTCTCCGCTCTTCTCAAGACCTCCTGCTCTCAAACTCTCTCATCTCCTCCTCCCATGCTCGTCTCCAGGATTTCTCCAGAGCCTCTCCCATCCTCTGGAACTCGCTACCTCCATCTATCCGGCTATCCCCTATTCTTGCTACCTTCAGGCGATCCCTGAAAACTCATCTCTTCAGGAAAGCCTATCACGTCTCCAACTAATCTCCTACCACTTCCAACAGCTCATTCCCCACAGTTACAACCTTTTGTACCACCTGCCCCACCCGATTAGATTGTAAGCTCTTCTGAGCAGGGCCCTCTTAATCCTCTTGTATTTTATTGTATTATAACTGTATTGTCTCCCTTTTATATTGTAAAGCGCTGCGTAAACTGTTGGCTATATAAATCCTGTATAATAATAATAATAACTTTTGATATTGACCAAATACTTATTTTCCACCCTAATTTTCAAATAAATTCTTTCAAAAATCAGAAGATGTGATTGTCTAGATTTGTTTCCACATTTTGTCTCTCATAGTTGAGGTATACAGGTATGACAACTACAGGCCTCTCTCATCTTTTAAAGTGGGAGAACTTGCACAATTGGTGGCTGACTAAATACTTTTTTGCCCCACTGTATGTATAGTGTGTGTTTCCCTTTTTGAATTTGGCGCCGTTCTCCGTCCCCGTGCGTCGCAAACGCTCGCAGGGAACGGAGCCTGGCTCCGCGATGAATCGATCAGAGGACGAGCCGCTCACACTGCGGGGAGACATCGCAGGATCCAGGAGACAAGGTAAGTAAGCTCTTCCTGGCTCTGGGTTACCGCTTTTGGTTCTGAAATTCCACCCCAAGCCAGACTCCGGAATACCGCCAGGGAGGTTAACAGCAGCCTCAGCCTTGTCCCAGTGCATTGATGAAGATGGCACAAAGCAAAGGTACCTTATGTGTAGTAAAGTAAGCCTGTACAAAGTACCTAACGTAGTCCAGAAGAACCCACCCTGAGGTAGGCCTCATGTGACCCTTGCTTGGCACCCAACAAGAAGGCAAACATGGAGGATGTGATGATCACCCCGTCACCCTGCCAACCCCCCTTACAAATCAGTAATGTGGAAAACATCAGCAATACCGTTGACTAGTCATTTGACCTCTTCCTGCCTTTTTGGGGGACAGCTTATCAAGTTCAGTTTCTCATTTATTTTGTGTATTTATTTTCCAATGTGTAATGTGTCACCAGCTGAGGCCAATTATATACAATGTCAGCTTGCAATACTCAGAAAAAAAATGGGCATTTCTGCAAAGTGACAAGTACTCATTAGGAAGGCAAAAATCGGAGATTAGCGCGTAAAAAGGTTAATGAGATCAACCTCTTCACAAGAATGAGAGGCACATTCTCATAAAAAGGATGGATGGTAACAGGTCCATATGATAAAAGAATCACCATAGTTCTTCATACAGTGTAATAAACCAATAGTATATCTGTCCAAACCAGGCACAAAGCTTCTTTATAGCAGAGTAAATTATTGCACCACGCCTCGGCCTGGGAAAAGATTCAATAAAGCAGGATCAAAATAAACTCCCGGATCACACCTTCGCTTAACACTTTTACAGCTCTCGGCTGGGAGTATAAAAGGTCTCATTACATTCCTCCCAACCTTCAAAGCATTTTTTTGTTTGTTTGTTTTGGATTAAATGGGGAAGAACGACTTGATTTTGTTGCGACAACGGGATGGGAAGTTCCCGTACCGCAGCTCAGTACACAGCTCTGTATACTGTATGTACAGTAGCTGATGCTACCTACTTATATAGCGCTGACAGCAGGCCCATGTATTAGTGAAGGAAATAATTTGTTTGGAATAGCTTGATCCAAACAAACTATATAAAGATAAATTAAATCTGGAGTCAGGCTATTGCATCAGGTGAAACAAAGTAAAAGTGTACTTTGCAAAGAATATCCAAACGTATGCAAGCAAAAAAAAACCCACAGAAAACAGTATTTTTGCTTGAAACTTATTAAGTCATTGAAGTCAGCACAACTTCGCTAAGCTAAGTTAAAGGGGCTGTAAAGTCAGAAGGTTTTTTTATCTTAATACATTGTATGCATTAAGATAAAAAGCCTTCCGTGTACAGCGGCCCCCCTAATACTTTCCTGAGGTCCCTCTCTGTTCAGCGATGTCCACTAGTGTCTCAGCTGTCCGATATTCTCATTTATGATTGGCTGAGACACAGCAGCGGCGCCATTGGCTCCCGTTGCTGTCAAAGTCAGCTAGCCAATCAGGGGAGAGAGGGGGCGGGGCAGGGTTGGGCTCCATGTCTGAATGGACACAGGGAGCTGTGACTCAGTTTGGGTGCCCCCATAGGAAGCTGCTCGCTGTGCGGGCACTGAACAGGAGGGAGGGGCCAGGAGCAGTGAAGAGGGACCCAAGAAGAGGAGGAACCGGGCTGCTCTGTAGACTTGTGCACAACAGAAAATTTTGTTTAGTTTTGGTTCGTTGTCATTCGTAAAATACATAATAAATTTTGTTCTGTTATATTCGTTATGTTACGTTTTCGGATAATTCGTTACTTCTGTAGAGTGTCGATATGCGTTATACTGAATCTCGAAGCATGTTGAATTCATTCATTATATCCGCTATAATTTCTTTCATATTAGTTGAAATTCGATATTTATGTATGTATGTATATATATATTCGTGATAATGATTCGTAGTTTGGAAAGTCGTTTGTTTATTGAATCTATTAACACACACAATGACAATATCTCTTCTCCTCTGCTCAAATACAACACAACACCCTTCTCACTCAGTTCTCAGGAATGCACTTTGCCAGTAATCCAACATCCAGCACAAAATTAATCAGCTGATTGGACTGTAAGATTTACTTTGAGTTGACCTTTTTGTTTCATTAGGTCTTTAACGAATTACTGAATCTTGTCAAATTCATTTGTTATATTCTCTATAATTTCCTTCGTATTAGTTGAAATTCGTTATGTTTTTATTCGGACATTCGGATGCATCCGAATGTCCGAAAGATGCAAAACTCGGCTGAATTTCGATTTGTTACGAAACATATTGCACATGTCTACTGCTCTGTGCAAATCCACTGCAGCAGAGCAGGTAAGTATAATATGTTTGTTATTTTTATAGGAGCACTTTAAAGTTCCCTTTTTCAGAGAGAAGAACATTCAATTCACTTAGCGTAGTTGAAGCAATATTTAACTCAAAAGCAAATATGATATTGGAGTTAACCAATTCTTGGATGTGATAGCTGCATTTGTTTTAAGGCAAGCTCTCTTGCAGTTACAGGAATGAGATAAATCATTTAACACTGGCAAGGGTGCTTGCTTACAATGGTCAGCTTTTGTTTATTTATTTATTTATTTATTTATTTATTTATGTAAAACCTTTATCCCAAAAAGAAAAAAAAACTGTTTGCTGTAACTGCTCTAAAAGCATTAGCTGGAGTGTGGCTTCAATGAGCTAGATCTGCTAGTACATCTAACATTCCCCTTTCCCCAGACTGACAATGCTGCTGTCCAAATTTGCCCCCTGGGGTTGATTTACTAAAACTGGAGAGTGCAAAGTCTGGTGCAGCTGTGCATGGTAGCCATTCAGATTCTAACTTCAGCTTGTTCAATAAAGCTTCGACCAAAAAAAAAATGGAAGCTGATGTGGAGCCGCACCAGATTTTGCACTCTCCAGTTTTAGTAAATCAACCCCACTTGCGTCCCTTATCCAGGGTGGAGGCACACTAATATAGGAGGTGTGTTACTGGCCAGATCACCAGGTGAAAGCAGGTGGGGGGCTCTAAAAAATAAACTAATGCAGCCACCACATTAAATGATTAGTAAGCTGGAATATATTACAGTTTCGGTATTGGGTTTAAACCCACGGTAATGAGTTGAGGTTGTGCTGACTGCAATCATCCAATCATGTGCAGGTAAAAATCCATTTAAATTTTCTTTGCACATGATTGGGTATTCTTTGCAAAGTGAATTTTTACTTTGACCCCTTTCACACGGGCTTTCCAAACAGGTCCGCCTGTCAGTTTTTCAGGCGGACCTGATCGGACGCTCCATTGACCTCTATGTCAGTGGTGACATGTCCGCTGACATCCGCCGATATCTGATCGATCCCCCGCTGAGCAAAGCAGAGTCCGCTGGGTGGACTGCCCTTGTTAAAGAGCCCTTTGTTTACCTTATTCAACAAAATAAGTAAAAATTTGGTTTGCTGTGCTCTACTCCTTTAGAAATTTAGGGTCACTGTCAGGAGTTCAAACCCTTCCTCAGTCTGCTAAAAATTAGATTTTGTCTGTGTCACCATTGGTGATATTTCCTTTCACCTGTGTAGCACCCTGGTGTTCAGGCAGGGTTGCTAAGAAATTTAGTTCACCAGGTGGTAATTATCCTGGTTAATTGATAGAAGATCCACTGATTTCTCCCAAAATTCTAGAATTGCTGCATCTTTTCTCTTCTGTCACTAGGTGGCGCTGTGGCTGGTGACATTAGAATGACAGGGGCTTAGCAAGGTCAGATCATGACTAGAAGGGGTGTCACAGCCCTTGGTGGGGGTTTCTTCAGTCCCTTGGCCTGCTGGGAGAGCCTATTTATTTGGGTCGAGTCAGGTAATCGGGGTTGTGTGCCCCCTGGACGGCTGTCTGGGTGGACGTGTGTTATGTCGCCCTGGGTTGCTAGGCCGGAAGCCTGAGACTTATCCCGGGGACACCTGGCTGCTAGGCTGCCTGAGGCCTATCCAGGAGCAGGAGAAGCAGCGTTGGGTTGGGACTGCAGGATTGGAAGGTTCAGTCGGACAGGGAAACAGTTGTGGTCGGAGGTAGAGGGGAAGCTGTCGCCACTAAGGTCCATCCACCTTATTACCGGAGACTACTGTGAGTAAGCTGAAGCAAGTACATGAGCAGTCTTCTCACCAGCCGGGGACGGTGAAGAAGTGGGAAAGCATCAGCAGGTGCCAAGCCAGGGACCCAGCACGATAGCGGGGGTGACGCTTGAGGAGTATACAGCGGGATAGCTGTGGAAGAGCTCAGGGGTTCCAGTGACGACTGGGATCTGGAAGTCTAGTAAGAGACTGGGAGCTCAGTGAGTGAAGATCTACAGTGGGATACTTTGAGATAAGTCAAGGACTGTTCGGTGTTATCAAGAGTTATGTACTACTAAATTTAGTGACTGTTTCAAGATTAGTTGCCATAGGAGACAGCGGTCCTACCTATACAGAAGTGTTATCCAGCTGGAGGCCTTCACCTGTATAGCTGTCTACCTATAGAAATCTCGGAGTCTGCCAATTATCACTGTATCTATTACAGGGTGTCCTGGCCCTAACCCTCCCACAGCTCCGTTAAGAGACAATAAATCTCTTGCTCGTATTCAAAAAGTGACTGTCGCCCATCATTCCTTCTTGCATCACACCCACCATCCCTAACCCTTGAGGTCGCCATTAGGCCTCTGGGGCCCCGGGACCTTGCTACACGTGCTGTCCCAAACAGACAGGTATAAAAATCTCACCGATTCTAAAGCGCAGCACACCATACACGTTTCTTGTTAGCAAACATGCACCCTAAAAATAAATGTCCATGATAAATATTTTTTAATTTGTTAAAAAAGGCATAAAACATCCCCAAAATTCTGCAATTCCAAAATGGCATGTTATTTGACCAAAACTCATATTTCACTTATACATTGTGATAGTGAGAGTCCCTGCCACTATAAAAATAGGTCTAAAATGGACACAGGGCAAGAGTCAGTTTAAGAAGCGCCAGCAGATGTTTTGTGAGCAGAGAAAACTGCGTCTTAAGTTTACTCTGGATTTGGTCATTCCAGATCAGGGGTGGAAGCTTGAAGGTTCCAAAGAGTATAGGCTGGGATAGAGCCTTCAGTCCTGTGTGCGGGCTTTGCTAGTTGTCTACAGCCTGTGTGAGTGCACAGGTGGTCAGGATTGTTATGAGCCAGATCTGAGCATAGCTCAGGGCAGTTGCAGCCATTTGGAGACAGACCCTTGTCAAGAGACTGCATCCCTGGACTTCCTGCCTGAAGGACTGGGAAGGTTGTGACAGCTACATGGGCCTGGGAGACCAAGAGATGGTCTGTGAGGCTGGGAAAGCCAAGGCGGCTAGCGAATCCAGGGAGGCTGGAGGAAGTCTGGAAGTCTCCGAGAGAGTAAGTAAACACAGGCGGGTGGGCTGGAGAACCATATTTGGAGGCCAGGAGTGGGCCCGTGCAGCAAGGTACTGCAATCAAGGCTGAGTGAGCCTCTGTATTTTTCATTTGTTAAGTTTGCTGAAGAAGAACCCCTGTGTGGGAGACCTGCTGTTGTAGGAACTTTCTGTTTACTTTTAATAAAAATGGACTGCCATCCCCTTAAACCAAAGTGCCGACTGCCATGGACTCACTGTAAAAACGCATTTACCCCTGAGCTAAACACCCTCAGTTCACAACATAAAGCCTATGCTATGTAAATTTTAGATGTCATTAATTAAAAGCTAAGTTTACCTTTTCCAGGGGGCCAAGGGGCCATGGTAGATATTAAAAAACTGTGCAGCTTTGTATAATGTTCATTTATTTATTATCATACCTGTCAGCCATTTGGTCCTACATAGCAGACAAGGCATTTTGCTTGTTCATGCAGTGGGACTGTGCTGGAAAAGCCACCCAACGCAATACTTTCTAACTTTCTAAAATGGGAATGAGGGACACCTATTGGCAAAAGTATGTAGGTAAAAGACACAAGCCCTGCCAAGCCCCTCTTAAAGATGAATTGTACAAAAATGATTAGTTAAACCCACAAGTGCTTTTTTTACCATTATTATTCCTTTATACTGGCTTTTGAGATTTACAAATGCAGCAATTTAGAAATTGGATGAAAGGTTTAGCAGTGGGAAACACTTTTTGATAGAAAAGTAGTTCATTTTATATACAACTATATAGATCAGACCAAAATGAGGGACAAATGAGGAGGAAAGAGGTACAGAGGGACTTTATTCCGAATGAGGGGCAGTCCCTCGAAATCGGGAACAGTTGGGTGCTATGCCCAACGCAGTCCCACCGCATGTGGAGTGAACCTACCCTAAGTCTTTCTATCCCTTTCTCTATTCTCCCCTTTTCTACCACCTACACAAGTTCCCCATACCAGCCCTACTTTTACAGCCATGAGTTTAGTGCAGAAGCCCCCCTGTAGAGAAACAAGAAAACATGCTTTTCAATCACCACACAATTATAGAATTGGAGCCAACCCCAAGCCCCCCACCGCCACCACCACCACCACCACCACCAAGCTCCTACCTACTGTATCTACGACCCAATTAAATTGTCTAAGAGTACACACGAGGGAGGCAGTAGAGCCTTATCAGAGTGCGGGAACCATTAGAGGAATGTTTCCATACTAACAACTGATCTTCCCTTACCTGTTTTTCTTTGTTATTTCGTTTTCTTTTAGGTCCTGCAATTGATTGTGTTACTATGATGTTCCTACATGATATGTCAACTCTTATGTCCACCTTAGGTCTTACTTCTGCATTTGTATTGTCAATATAAAAACGGTAATACAAATCTCTAATTGAAAATGTTCATAAAAAATATTATGGGGAAAAAAACTAAAAGAAAATGAAGAAAATATATTAAGGGTGTTATACTGGGTATTATACTGGTGTGAACGGATCCTAACTCTCCAGCTTCCACAAAACACTAACATACTAGTTTTGGCTGGACTGACCATTTATTAATAAAAATATGTGGAATCTATTAATCATTTTGTCTTCCTTATATAATGTGTAGACGTGAAAGTCCGGTAACAACACATTGCTTGTTATAGGAGTACTTGCGTTTCTTATAACAAGGACAGAACCATGTCAGAGATGTTCCTGGTAACATGTCAAAAGCTGAGGGATTTCAGATCAGCCCCTTTCTGAGCTGTCTAGGAAGTTTGTAGACATGTTTGTAACTCTCATTTATCTTGCACAGGCCTTTCTGTACAGGATTGTCAAATCTTCTTCAAAACCACAGTGTTCCCCTTCACAACCAGAGGCACTATATGGATTAAAAACAATACTGCCTGGTGCCTGGACGGAGAAGAACGCACCCTCTGACATGCCTGGGCTTGTTGTATTTTGTCCAATGCTGTCGTGGGTCTTCCCTAAACCAGTACCAGACACTTCTTGTCCTGCAGACACTCATAATCCTTCTAAGAAAGTCTAGATGCAAACTTTCACATTTCCATCTAATGAATATGCAGGGGAGTTGCTAGGTCTACAAAAGATCTGGGGCTAGAGCCCATAGCAGCGTAGTAAAGAAAGCCATACGCTTGGGCTGGCATACACTTGTATATACAGTAATATACGTGTGTGTGTATATATCCCCAGAGAGCCCCCCACTTACATCAGGGTCCCCAGAGAGCCCCCTTACATTGGGGTCCCCAGAGAGCCCCCCTTACATCAGGGTCCCCAGAGAGCCTCCTCCTTACATCAGAGTCCTCACAGAGCCTCCCCCTTTCATCAGGGTACCCAGAGGACCCCCCCATTTACATCAGGGTTCCCAGAGAGCCCCCCTTACATTAGGGTCCCCAGAGAGCCTCCCCCTTAAATCTGGATTCTTAGAGAGCCTCTGCCTTAAAATCAGAGTCCCCAGAGAGCCTCTCCCTTGCATCAGGGTCCCCAGAGAGCCCCCCACTTAGATAAGGGTCCCCAGAGAGCCTCTCCTCCCCTTTGGGGACCCGTGCAGAGACTCAGGGCTATTAGCCCCAGATTCAGGGCTATAGCCCCAAAAGCCACCCCCTAGCGACGCCCCTGTGAATATGCATTTGTAAGGAGAAGAGGAGCATATAGCAGACATCTCCAACACTGACCTCTCTGGGGAAAAACAATAGCAAACAACCAGGAGTGATCCTATCCAAATGAACCATTTCACCTCCGGAAGGTTTTACCCCCTTCCTGACAAGGGAATTTTTTTCCAGCAAACATGCAATTATGAAAATTAACTTTTTTTTTTTCAATTGAATTTGTTTTTATTTGACCCTTTGTTAACTCTTAGTAATTCTAAGTTTTGACGCCTTCTTCCCATTCTTCTCTTATTGGTTTATTTGCTATTTCTATGTAAACTTTTTTTTGTTTTTTTGTTTTGCCCCTTTTTTTAAAAAAATACTGTATTTCATTTGTAAAGAGCTTCACCAAGATTGTGCCATAATTTTAGTGTTTTGATAAAAGGGACAATTCACAGAATATTATTTGCACTTATGGCTACATTTACGTCTAAACTGCCAAGCCCCTGAACACTGATCCGCTTTGCTTCATGGCTGTGGCAGGACTTGTACTCCCTGAGGCATTCGATGGGCACTACTGCCTGCTGAATGGGACCCATTCAATTGAATGGGGCTGCACTGCAACCAAGTGCAATGTAAGGTGTGGTGTGGTAGAGTCATAGGCGTGCGCACAGGATGTGCCAGGTGTGCCTGGGCACACCCTAATCGCCTTGGGTGGTGCATATTCCCCCCTGTTTAGACCACTGATATTTCATCCCCCAAAAAAATGTTACAAAATAAAATAATTTAAAAAAAAAAAAACAAATAAAACTACTGACACTGTCCACTGACACCATCAGTAATTATACACATGCATATGTATTTGAGCTTTGGGGTGCACACCCTAATGCAAGAGGCTGCGCACACCTATGGGTAGAGTGGCATTTAGGGGGTTTAAACAGGTGATGAAGAGGCAATAAGGGCACAAGAATTACATTGTCCCAGCACCTGGCTCTTGCTCGTAGTAACCTCGCTGCACATGTTTAGTAGTCAGTGAACAATTTTTAAAAAATGGTCACTCCTCCCCGACACCGTCTGTAAACAAACACCTCTGAAAAGCAATCCAAGTGCAGATTGCTTTTCAGAGGAGTATCAGTCTTTGATGCGAGTGTAAACAAGCCCTTTCTCTTCACCGTTCCGTCAACCGTAGACCCTCACGAAGAATGCAGGTCCATTTTTTTTTTAAATTGTACACTGACCATCGGACATGTGCAGTGAGGTTGCCATGAGCAAGAGCCAGGTGCTTGGACAATGTAATTCTTCTGCCCTTATGTGAGAGATAGGTAGTGGCTGGCCAATGTCTAAACAATAAAGACAGCAAACCAAGAAAAAGATCACAGCAACAGAGCCACGAGATAGAGCGAGAACCTCATATTCCTGGCGGAGGGCACTCTAGAGGGGAAGTCTGCCATATTGTGCAAGTATGCTGTGAATACTAACAAATTATAGCAAGAGCTCCAGTGACATGATGCATATTCGGTTCTGCTTTTAGTGATTTCTACATATTATCAACTGCTATCCAACATAAGACCTTCTTAAAAATAAACACACAAATAAATAAAATGATGTGGGAAATAGGCTTTCAACGTAGACATTAAAGCCTCCAGGAGTGTGATAAAGCGTGGTGCACCCTAGCTGCCTTCTAGCCTGTTCCCAGGAGTTTGCTGACAGCCAGTATAATGTAAAGACATGTCTCTGTGTTTGTTCTGACTTTTATTATTCATCTCTAGGGAGGTGAAATCTCTGCAATCTTGTATTTAGTCCCAGGTTAACATTCTGCGCTCAGACATTCAACAGATGTATAAATGCCAAGTGATATTGGCTGATTATATGAGATATGGAGCTAGTTTATGTAAACATATAGAGAGTATTCATAGTACTGTATTATAAACTACTGACTGTTTTACGGATGTCTTCTTAAATAAATGTTTCAATGAATCTATTACTGGATGAGTTAAATAAGACACGTCATGATACGCAGATAAATATTCTTTTAATTCTATAGAATAGTTACAACGCACACATGTTCATCCCATGAAACATGTCAGATGTACAACCTTCTGTTTTGTCTCTCCCTAGACATATCTATTCTGAACCTTATAGCCTAATTCACGCAATATGAAGAACTCTCTAACTTACACATTAATATAGGTAATAAAAAAATACCGCGCTGAAAAAATTAGCCAGAAAATCTGAAGCCATCAAGCTGTCTTTTTCACACCTGACACTAACTAGGTTACAGCTATTTTTTTTAATTCAAGTTGCTTCTTCATTCCATCAAATAAATACCAGGGTACTTGCAAGCCCAGGGACCTCACCCGAACATCATGCTTGTCTTCCCCCCACTGTTACAGAAATGTAAAACTGACCTTCAACAATGTTCACAGAATTCTCTCTCGTAGACTGCTGGATGTAATATTTTGAAACAGAACATCCTACTGAGACTTCTGTACCCCTTGCAAAGACTACCAGTCCTGTTCCACAATCTTTCCTAACATCTACACTGTCACTTCTCAACAATTTCTTTTGGGCTAATAAATCAGCCATAAAAAACAAGATACACCCAGGCAGTAAGCAATTGTGCTGCCAGTTTGAAAATGACTTGCTAAGCTATTGCTAGACTTGCCAGGCTTCACAAGTTTGTTGCACAACGGCAGCAAGTCCGCATGGCATGACTCCAGATCAACCTTCTTTGCAAACATTGCAATAGTCATCCCACCACAGGGGGTTACTGGGGCTGAATTTTCATGCTGTAGACCTGCAGAGCTCTTGCTGTAGACTCACCACTGCAACTTTGTTCTTGCAAGAGACTTTCCACGCAAATTTGTTAAAAATTGGAAAAGTGTCAACTAGAACTTGTGCTTCAAGTGCTTTGCAAGTGTACAACTTGCCAATTAAAATGTGCAGCAAGTTAACAGATTTACAATTCAACACTGCCACTATTTTGTGGCAAGTTATCCTTGATATGTGGGCAGTGTGATCCCCAAACCTGCAGGAAGTCTGGCCCTTTAGACTATACCATGCAGCAATATGCTTAAAAAAGGGGGATAATAACTGTGCATAAGTGAAAATGTGTAAACAATAAAAAAAGGATTTAAACAAAGCTGCGAATTCCTGTATGTAACACAAACACAATGAAATCGATATAGGAAAATTGGAACCGCGCTAATGAGAGAACTGGTGTCCATACAAGTGACAATCTGTCCTTCCTTTAGGTGAATACCGGATAAGGTGTATAGAGCAAATATATTATATGAATCACCAAAATATAAAATTATAAATAACAAATAAATAAACCATCAGAGGTGCATTCTTCATGTGCAACAGTGAAAAGAATACAAAAGTGAGTCCATGTAAAAGCAACAAGATGAATCACCCAGGTGTTTGTTAGAGTATAATTGAGGTCCTGCTGGATAAGGACAAGGTGTTTAGTCCACCACCACATATAGAGAGACTGGCCGCTTACCAGAGACTCATGACCCCCCACTACAGAGGCTCGGAGTAAGCTGTTAAAACTGATTGCTCCAGGCCGCCACCGAAAAACCGAACGTTGGCACTGGGATGGAACATCAGGGGCCTTGATATAGGATGGGTTGATTCACAATAGCGGGACGTCAAACTCTCAGCAGAGTGGTTATACCCTCTATTTCTGTGATGCACAAAAATTCCCAGAATCCTTCTGTGAAGCAGGTTCTTGATAAGTTCTCTCCACACTGCGCACACGTATCCCTCGCCCGGAACCTTTCTGTCTTGGCTCTGTGCGCTGCCCAGACACTTTTCTGTAAGGGACGGTCCGGAGCAATCAGTTTTAACAGCTTACTCCGACCCTCTGTAGTGGGGGGTCATGAGTCTCTGGTAAGCAGCCAGTGATTCATCTTGTTGCTTTTACATGGACTCACTTTTGTATACTTTTCACTGTTGCACATGAAGAATGCACCTTTGATGGTTTATTTTTTTGTTATTTATAATTTTATATTTTAGCAATATGCTTAGCCCACATTATTGACTGATGCAAACAGTCTTAAACTATGGGTACCCATGGAGCAGGCTACATCCTTAGTACCTCATAGCCCATTAAACTCCACTCATTGGTAGATCCCACCTGGACATCTGCGCAGAGAATCTTTTCTAATAAATGCCTTTCCATTCACCCATTCCGTTGTTCCCGATCATCAGGAATCCAGCATTCACTCATGACCTTGCTTTCACTCGACATAGTGACATACCCATATCAAAGTTTGAACAGGAGTGTATAAAATCATGGCCTGCCAACAATTTTTCCTATGCTGCAGATCACTTCTTTCTGTGGATCCTCATTAGCTACTTCCCTTCCTTGAGAAGTAGAAACACGATCTGAACCAACACGTCTCTTCAAAGGAGGGATACAAAAATCCTCACCTTTTCTCCCAAAGCCTCTGCATGTAACAAAAACCAGGAGCCCATATAAAAAAATTATGACAAGATTGTATAGAATCCTTCATGTCTTTCATGCTCCCTTTACAGGTTCTCCTGTTGGCTCAGGTCTCCTCACCTGAAAGGATACTACATATATTTTGCTCCTGCTATAAGCTAACAAACTCCTTAAACCGGGTGTGAACCATCATACAGAAATTTACTGACTTTACAATTCCCAAAGGGCCTGACTTCCTATTGCCCCACAATCCCTCTCACCTTCATTTTTACAAGATATTAGGTATTATCCATCTAGTGAATGCCACCCTGGTCATGCCTGAATCCCTGCCCTTTGGAAACAGCCATATCCACCCACCATTCAATTGTTCTAAAGAGTAAACAATATGGAGAACCTTACCAGTTCCATCAAGGGCACTGCCAATAGATTCTGTGCCACTTGGCTTTACTGGCTAGACTTCACTATAGAGGGGTGAAGAACCTACTGAAACTTGTGAGGCTTCCTTACAGACTCTATGATCTTTGATGTTCTTCTCAGACAACTCACTCAACCTACCCTACTGATTTTTCCCACCTTACTTACCCCTCCCTTAACCCCCACCTGTTTCTCACAGTGAAAACACCCAACTTATATCAGTCTAAGGCAGGCCATAGATTCGAATTGGGTTCAATCAGCCTGCCCATACATTGTTATAATCTCGGCTGGTCCCTGCTGAACTGGATGAGATTTGAACCGTCTATGGCCAGCTTAACCCATCTACCATCTCTCAACTCTTGCCCCCCTTCGACTTTTTTTGTTGCACCCTCATGGAGGATGACTCCACGCCCTCTGGTCTACTCACTACAAGCTTGTCTGTATTTCTAAATTATTGTTCTTTACATCTTAGTTTATGTTAATATTTCAATGTGGATGTTTCTTGAATCCTGATAGCACTGTGTTAAACCAAGTTTCTTTCTCAGAATATACCTTTGGATGATACTTGATGTACTTTGTTACAGTTTCCCCTTCTGTATATGGCACTATTGCCGTCTGAGGCCACTCTCTACCGAAGAACAATACCTCCTGAAACCTAACCTGTACAGACAGACAGTATGGAAATTTACTGACAAGATCCACAAGCAGTTTAACCAAAAGGAAAAATGGTAGAATCCAATGTAGTTTTCATTAAGTTTTGAGACATACAAAATTGTTCTCCTGGTTTTCTTGCAGGTAAGAAGACCATCAACATTTTCATTTTGAATAGGGTGGGCTGTTTGGCTATGGGAAAGGAAGTGAAGGGAAATCTCCGAAATGGAAAAAAAAAAAACCTGACATGGGTTATAACCCTCTCTTTTGCACAAAGTATTGAGAATTTCTTTCTTGACAATGACCCATATGCAAAATAAGCTTGTTAGATGGCATGCCTTTAAATGCTATCTTAGGGGTATTTTTACTTCAACCATAAATGCTATTAAATCACGTACTAAGGAGCAAGAATTACAGATAACTCAACATATTAAGAGACTAGAGCAGGATTATATCTCTAACCTTACTGAACAAACTAAAGCATCCTGGTTGTCTACTCTAGATGTAACATCATCAATTCCAAGGCTGAGAAAAAAACATTTTGCTTTTTTTCCAAGGTTACTTTTTATGAAGAGGGGGAGCAGACCGACCGCCTCCATGCCAAAATTGTTATAGTGAGGCCTGCTATTGGGGCTCTGAAACTACCTGATAATCGCCTAGCTAATACACCGCTTACTGTTATGACTGAACTGGTTCGTTTTTGTTGTAAAGTGTATAGCTTTAAGGCAGTCTATACGCAGGAGGAGTTATTAGAGTACTTGCAGTTAATTCCTATACCTTGCCTGTCAGACTCCCAGTGGAAGTGTTTAAGCGGCCGCTTTGTTTCCTTCCTCTAAGGCTCCTGGAGATGTCGGGCTACCCATAGAAGTATATCTAAGATATTCTGAGTTGCTTTTGCCAAAGCTGTTGGAAGTCTATAATGAAGCTTGCCAACAGTTCCATGACTAGGGCCAGTATAATTTTACTTTTAAAACCCAATAAAAATGCCATAAAACCAAACTCTTATAGACCCATCTCTCTTCTCAAGTCTGATATTAAAATATTGGTTAACTGGTGATGTCCAGAATCTTGCAAGGTCTTACGGGAGGAGCCCAATAAGCTTGAAATGTTCAACACCAGCTAAAAAAAAATTATGCATGTACCTCAGTATATTGTGGACCTGAAGGTCGTGATGACAAGATAAATGTAAAGAGCGCTAAGATGACCACGAAATGTAAATGTTCCCTTATACTTATGCATTGCTTGTACATTGGAAATTGTCTAAACTTGTTCAATAAACACTCTTTGAATAAAAATATTGGTTAAAGTACTTGCTAGGAGATTGAATACTGTGGTCTCCAGCATAGTCCAACTAGATCAGGCAGGCTGTATGCCTAATAAATCAATGGCAAACAACCTTAGATGGTTGTTTATTAACATGCAAAATCCTGCTGACAATGTAGGAGCAAGGGTTTTACTGTCATTGGATGCCAATAAGGCCTTTGACAGTGTGGAGTGGAGGTACTTGTGGGCTGTATTGGAAAAGTTTGGCTTTGGCTTTATCTCATGGGTATGCCTTATGTATTCCCATCCATCCTCAGGCATTCATAAGGGAGGGGAGCAGAACTTCTACCGCATTTGATTTAGGGAAAGGTACAAGACAAGGTTGCCCTGTGTCTCCCCTATTATTTGCTCTTGCAAGGATTCCGGCACAGATGCGGGCACAAGGAGGCGTGGAAGGGTTCCAGTATGGTAACATTTATGAGAAAATATTACTATACATGGATGATAGGCTCCTGTTATTACAGTAGGTGAGACCTCCTTGAGAATGGTCATGTTCATTATCTCTGACTTTGGCAAGTATTTGGGGCTTACGATTAACTGGACAAAATCCAAAAAAGAGCAACATTTGAATTCAAATGTGAATGGAAAAATGCGTTGCGCTTAGGTATATATTCACTTTGTCAATCTAAAGGCGCTCAGTGTGTGTGCTTCCAAACTCAAAACAATAAATATAAATATAAATAATATTGCTATATACCACATTAAAGTGCCAAATATAGATAGTGATATAATTAAATCCACCGTGAATTTAACAATACCAGTATATTGCGCTTAATGATAAGCGACCTATTCGTGGGTAAAGAACATAGCTTAATAAAAATCAATCAATGCGCCTGAAATTTACATCAAAGTGCCATGCGTATATCCAATCTAAAAGTGCTACGTGCAAAGAGAAATTACTTATATACAATGGTGATAAGTGAAAAACCATGCATTATAAATATGGTAATTAGCATACAAAATGGGAAAAAAACTCTATAAGCAATAAGTGGTAAAAACACATAAAAACCATATATATTAATTAAGTGATAATAGTCCTTTAAATGTGAAAAGCAATCTTCCAAATCTGTATCCCGTAACAATGTGTGGCGGAAAGGAATCCAATAGTGCATAGAGGTGCTTCACATGGGAGACGGATCGTGGAACCACAGTGCCCAAATGTGCCCCGGTGACTCCCAAAGTAGCTGCGCTCACCTCTGAGCGTGTGACACAGGGTTTAGCCGTGTCCAAACACGCTTTGGAGCCACCCCTGGGCTCAGTAATCAGGATACCAGCTGATCTCCCATCAAGCTCTTTTAGGACTCCATAGGCATCATACCAAAAGAAAAAGAAGGGACTGCATAGTGTAATAACGCCAAAAATTTAATAGTACCTAGTGAAAACAATCCCCACACCGGGGTACTCACATTGCATAGGTGCTTAATGTGCACCAAACAGTACAGGCAGAATGTACATCCAGAAACGCTATTTAGATGCGCTGTGGGGTGTTCAGATCATTCCAGCCCAGCTCAGTGCTGCTCGCTCCGTCCTGGCCCCTCCCCTACGCGTGTTCGACACAGGCCTGTGTCGAACACGCGTAGGGGAGGGGCCAGGACGGAGCGAGCAGCACTGAGCTGGGCTGGAATGATCTGAACACCCCACAGCGCATCTAAATAGCGTTTCTGGATGTACATTCTGCCTGTACTGTTTGGTGCACATTAAGCACCTATGCAATGTGAGTACCCCGGTGTGGGGATTGTTTTCACTAGGTACTATTAAATTTTTGGCGTTATTACACTATGCAGTCCCTTCTTTTTCTTTTGGTATGATGCCTATGGAGTCCTAAAAGAGCTTGATGGGAGATCAGCTGGTATCCTGATTACTGAGCCCAGGGGTGGCTCCAAAGCGTGTTTGGACACAGCTAAACCCTGTGTCACACGCTCAGAGGTGAGCGCAGCTACTTTGGGGGTCACCGGGGCACATTTGGGCACTGTGGTTCCACGATCCGTCTCCCATGTGAAGCACCTCTATGCACTATTGGATTCCTTTCCGCCACACATTGTTACGGGATACAGATTTGGAAGATTGCTTTTCACATTTAAAGGACTATTATCACTTAATTAATATATATGGTTTTTATGTGTTTTTACCACTTATTGCTTATAGAGTTTTTTTCCCATTTTGTATGCTAATTACCATATTTATAATGCATGGTTTTTCACTTATCACCATTGTATATAAGTAATTTCTCTTTGCACGTAGCACTTTTAGATTGGATATACGCATGGCACTTTGATGTAAATTTCAGGCGCATTGATTGATTTTTATTAAGCTATGTTCTTTACCCACGAATAGGTCGCTTATCATTAAGCGCAATATACTGGTATTGTTAAATTCACGGTGGATTTAATTATATCACTATCTATATTTGGCACTTTAATGTGGTATATAGCAATATTATTTATATTTATATTTATTGTTTTGAGTTTGGAAGCACACACACTGAGCGCCTTTAGATTGACAAAGTGAATATATACCTAAGCGCAACGCATTTTTCCATTCACATTTAAACGCACGGCTATGAATACGTGACCTGCGGTTGCAGCTGGGTATTTTTAGATTTCTACAGTAAGGCATAGGGTCATTGTGGCTCGCAAGACTTCTTCTCTCTTTTAACATTTGAATTCATTAAGTAATCTAGTGCATACCCTATGCACCTGGTGCTTCCAAATCCTAACGCGTTTTTCTCCCACATGGAGCCTATTCATAGCACGTTTGAATGTTGGCTTTTTACTATGGCGAGCAGCTCCCCTATTTCTTCTAAGGACTAGTATTTTGGCTTACTTGATTGTTTGGTCCAACTACATATTAAAGGTTTCACCAAGACTATCTGGCATGCTCATTGTTTAAATGAACATTTATACCCCACTGGCTTTGAATTACCATTTAAATATAATTTAAAGTGGTTGTAAACCCAAACAAAAACAACAAAAAACAAACAAACAAACCCTGTAAGACAAAAGCATAATGAGCTAGTATGCATCGCATACTAGCTCATTATGAAATACTTACCTTAGATCAAAGCTGTTGCAGTGGCCCTGCACACCGCTGTGACCGGTGACATGTCTCCCTGGGTTATTTCCAAGTTTGCGGGCTCCGGCGCTGTGATTGGCCGAAGCTGCGATGACGTCACTCCCGCGCATGCACGAGGGAGCTGCAGGTCACGGCATGCTGCTAAAGAAATGGCACGAGCGAGCCATTTCTTCAGTGCCCATGCTCTGAAGATGTTGGTGCAAGCGTATATGGTAAATATCTCCTAAACCGTGCAAGTTTAGGAGATATTTACAGTACCTACAGGTAAGCCTTATTATAGGCTTACCTGTAGGTACAAGTGGTGTAACAGGGTTTACAACCACTTTAAAGCTAAACTCCAGCCAGTTATAAAGGCACTAAAATGTAGCTATGCATTTATTAATACTTTATTAAACGTATATATTTTTTAATGCAAACTGTGTAAACCCCTGAATTTGGTTTGGTATTGGACCCTTGCAAATTTCTGGACAGCCTTTAAGGCTTATGCCGCGTACACACGGTCGGACTTTCCGGCATACTTGGTCCGGCGGACCAGAGTGTGCCGGACAATCCGCCCGTGTGTGGGCGGCGGCGGACTTTTCCGGCGGACTTCTTCCCAAAAGCCCGCCGGACCTAGATTTGAACCAAGTTTCAAATCTTTCCGTCGGACTCAGTTTCGGGCGGAAAGTCCGCTCGTGTGTGTGCTGGTCCGACGGAAAGGCCGCTCGTGTGTAGGCTGGTCCGACGGACCAGATACGACGCGAGGGCAGGGTATTGCATCTCGCGCTCGCTGCAATAGGAAAAACAAATTTTCCTATTGCGGCGAGCGCGGGGCATACCAGGCCCTTAGGTCTGGTATGGATTATAAAGGGAAGCCCCTACGCCGAAAAAACGGCGTGGGGTCCCCCCTAAAATCCATACCAGACCCCGATCCGAGCACGCAGCCTGGCCGGTCAGGAAAGGGGGTGGGGACGAGCGAGCGCCCCCCCCTCCTGAACCGTACCAGGCCGCATGCCCTCAACATGGGGGGGTGGGTGCTTTGGGGGAGGGGGGCGCCCTGCGGGGCCCCCCCACCTCAAAGCACCTTGTCCCCATGTTGATGAGGACAAGGGCCTCTTCCCGACAACCCTGGCCGTTGGTTGTCGGGGTCTGCGGGCGGGGGGCTTATCGGAATCTGGGAGCCCCCTTTAATAAGGGGGCCCCCAGATCCCGGCACCCCACCCTATGTGAATGAGTATGGGGTACATGGTCCCCCTACCCATTCACCTAGGGAAAAATTGTAAGTAATAAAACACACTACACAGGTTTTTAAAATATTTTATTAAACAGCTCCGGGGGTGGGGATCTTCCTCCGGCTTCGGGGGTCTTCTTCCGGCTTCGGGGGTCCCTCCGCTTCATCTTCTCCCGGCGTCCGGTTGGTTCTTCTCCGCTCTCTTCTCCCGGTGTTCCAGTTCTTCGGCCGGCTCCTCTGCTGTGTTCAGGTAGCTCTCTTGCCAGCAGAGGTCCGGACTTCTGAGCTGCTGGGCTTCTTCTCTTCTCTTCTCTTCTCCAGATGTTGACACGACGCTCTCTCTGGCTGGACTGCTCTCCGAGGGCTGCGTTGTGACTTATATAGGCGGAGACCCCGCCCCCTTTTGATGTCACAGTCCCTGGGCATGCTGGGACTGTGACGTTTTAGGGGGCGTGGTCAACATCACCCAGTGACCATGCCCCCTAAACGTCACAGTCCCAGCATGCCCAGGGACTGTGACATCAAAAGGGGGCGGGGTCTCCGCCTATATAAGTCACAACGCAGCCCTCGGAGAGCAGTCCAGCCGGAGAGAGCGTCGTGTCAACATCTGGGGAAGAGAAGAAGCCCAGAAGTCCGGACCTCTGCTGGCAAGAGAGCTACCTGAAGACAGGAGAGGAGCTGGCCGAAGAACTGGAGAGAAGAGAGCGGAGAAGAACCAACCGGACACCGGGAGAAGATGAAGCGGAGGGACCCCCGAAGCCGGAAGAAGACCCCCGAAGCCGGAGGAAGATCCCCCCGGAGCTGTTTAATAAAATATTTTAAAAACCTGTGTAGTGTGTTTTATTACTTACACTTTTTTCATAGGTGAATGGGTAGGGGTACCATGTACCCCATACTCATTCACATAGGGTGGGGGGCCGGGATCTGGGGGCCCCCTTATTAAAGGGGGCTCCCAGATTCCGATAAGCCCCCGCCCGCAGACCCCGACAACCAACGGCCAGGGTTGTCGGGAAGAGGCCCTTGTCCTCATCAACATGGGGACAAGGTGCTCTGGGGTGGGGGGGGCCCGCAGGGCGCCCCCCTCCCCCAAAGCACCCACCCCCCATGTTGAGGGCATGCGGCCTGGTACGGTTCAGGAGGGGGGGGCGCTCGCTCGTCCCCACCCCCTTTCCTGACCGGCCAGGCTGCGTGCTCGGATCGGGGTCTGGTATGGATTTTAGGGGGGACCCCACGCCGTTTTATCGGCGTAGGGGGTTCCCCTTTATAATCCATACCAGACCTAAGGGCCTGGTATGCACCGCGACGGGGCTTGCAAGGTGTCAATCTCGCCGATAAAAGCGGCAAGATTGACATCCTTTGCTAGTCCCGTCGCACCTGAGTCACGTTCAAAATGAACGGACTTGTCCGTGTGTGGGCAAGTCTGTTCATTCTGAAAGTCCGCCGGAACTCCGGCGAAAGTCCGTCGGAAAGACGGGCGGACTTAGCCCACCGGAAAGTCCCGGCATGTGTGGGCAAGTCCGTCCGTTTTAAAGTCCGGCGCACCTGGCAGACAAAGTCCGTCGGAAAGTGTGCCGGACCAAGTAGGATAGAAAGTCCGACCGTGTGTACGCGGCATAAGTCTGCAAAAGACAAAGCTCAGAAAGGGGTACTAAATAACTCACAATGACTCAGATGAGCTGCAGTACAAGGAGCCATGCTGATGGGGGGGGGGGGGGGGGTGGGGAGTGCCAAAGAAATGATCTCTTCAGTGTGCAGCTTCCCTTCTCATAGTTTGGTCACAGGACTAGCATGAGGAGGGGATCTGTAAGTTAAAGTGAATCTGCATCAGAGATAGAGCTGAGTCACTGCTTGGTGGAGGGAGCAGGGATAGCTGAGCTGCTGAGTCACTGCTTGGTGGAGGGAGCAGGGATAGCTGAGCTGCTGAGTCATTGCTTGGTGGAGAGAGCAAGGATAGCTGAGCTGCTGAGAGAACAACTTTCATGCTTCTGCTGTAAAAATTGAGGATGAATTGACTCACAGTGACTACAAATAGAGAAGTCAGTGAGGGCTTGTTTTAAAGCGAATTTACTGCTTGTTAAAAGCATAAAGATATTTGAAAGGTCTATTGCCCTGCCACATGTCCACTGTAAAATTTGTTTTAAAATGCTTACATTAAATGCGCCAGTAATCCTCATTTAATTTTTTATTTTATTTTTACACATTTTTTTATGTTGTCATTGAACTCAATGAAAACTTCTATTAAAGAAAAAAAACTTCTATTAAAAGTGTACAACTATAGCCAAATCTTTCTTTTGATTTTGATAGAGTGGGAAAGACTGAAAGCTTTAATACATTTTTGATGCTGCACTGTGTCACTGTAAGATTTCTTTTAATGCTGCATTACCAGGACAGGAAGTGAAGGAAAATCTTCCCGAGGACACTGACAGAGGTTCTAATCCTTCTCATTTCTATCCAAAATAAAAAAAAATCCAGAATTGATTAGGTAGCTACACATTCTTCTTGGTGAATACATAGTACATGATTGGGCAGGAACATAGTTTTACTTTATACTTGGCAGTCTGAAAGTCACCTTATCTCCAGTTTATGGTTCTGCAGATTAAGTGTTCCCAACAGGGCCGTCTTTAATATTGATTGGACCCTGGGCAAACATTTTCTTGCCCCCCCCTTGCAATTTCGCTCTCCACCTGCCTGCACACCATGTACTTGGTTTGTGAGGGGACCCTTTAATAGACAGAAAACTCCTAGGGATCCTAGAACCAATGGCGACCCTAGGGGGGGGCCAGAGGGGGCCCTGACCCCCCCAACATTATGCTGGGCCCCACCATGTGCCCCCCCAAAAAAAAAAATTTTTTTTTTTTTTTAATTTTTTTTTTTTTTTACAAAAAGGCAATTTCTTTTTGTTTGTATTCATATCGGATGTGCCGCATCTTACTCGGGCCACTGCTGGGGTAAAACAGTCTCTATTGAGAGGGAGAACGTCCCCAGTGGGTGATTCCTCCCCCCTCCCTCTGCTCGCTGACACTGCCTAATGCGAGCGCTCACACAATCACGGCCGCCCGATCTGCTCCTTCCCCTGCATCCTCATTGGCAGGGAGAAGAGCCAGTTGCAGGAAGGACTCCACCAGGACTCTCAGTTACTGAAAAAACAGACTGAGGGCAGGGGCAGGACAGCAAGAGGAGGTTGGGGAACCCCACAGTGGCAGAACACCAGGGCCCGGTGGCAAGACAACCTTTGCAACCCTGATAGTTCTCTCACTGCTTTGGACCCTTATATTTTCTTGGTATGCTGGTGACATATATCTCTTGTTTTCTGTCACCCTGGGGGGGCCCCAATACAGTAGGAAGGGAGCTCACTGCAGAACATGTGAAAGGGCCGTTGTGGGATCGTAGTAAAGGGGTAAAGGGCCCCAGGATAGATAGATATATCTATATATCTATCTATCTATATATATTTTATCTATCTATATATATATATATATATATATATATATATATATTTGCGTTTTATATTGCCCCCCTATTTTTGTCCCTGTCCCCCCATGTGCCCCCCCTAAATATGAAAGCTGGAGACGCCACTGCCTAGAACTACTGGGATCAGTGGCAGTGCTGGGGGAGGGGATGGTGTGATCAATGGTAATGATGTTTTTTTTTACTGACTACCAATATAAAGAGGGGTTTCAACACTGGCCACCAATGTAATAGAGGTTTACACTGACAACTAATGTAATAGAAGCATTTACAGTAACCACCAATGTAAGGAAGGGGACCTTCACACTGGCCACTAGTATGAATAAAAGGATTGTACACCAAGCCCCAATGTAATGGGGCTTGGTGTACAATCTATGACCATCAATGACCATCAATGTAAAGGGTAAATACACTGACCACTAATGTAATAGGAGCATATACAGTAACCACTAATGTAAGGATGGATTTACAGTGGCCACTAATGTAATAGGGATTTACACTGACCACTAATGTAATAAGAGCATTCACAGTAACCACAAATGTAAGGAGGGATTTACACGGACCACTAATGTAATAGGAGTATTCACAGTAACCACCAATGTAAGGAGGGATTTACACTGACCACTAATGTAATGGGGATTTACGCTGACCACTAATGTAATAGGAGCATTCACAGTAACCACTTATGGTGCCATCTGCCGAATCTTATTTGTAGGTTCCAAGGTTTGTTTTTGCCCCCGCGCAGGTGGTGATTACTATGGGGACATTGAGGAGTTATTTGGGTGACCAATTTGGACCCAGTGGTCTGGTAACCCTTGGAGTAGTTAAGTAAGGGCAAAGGGATCTTCAAAGATGGCCGGGACGGGCTCGCGCATGCGCCGTTGGGTGCCGCAAATGGCCCCATACACACCAGTCACAGATTAATACTAGATTGCTCCCTGCCCTCACTTGCTTTCCCATCGGAGTTGATTGCTGTTTAAAATGTATTCCCGATTTTATTGTGGCTTTGATGTCTGCTATATAATTTAAAAGGGTTAAATAATTACATACTTAAATGTTATCTACACTGATCAGATGTTACATCGCAGGAAATTGGGAAGCCAATTGTACTCAATATCTGCACGTGTATATGTGCTTTTTCACCGATGCTTCATTTATATGGGCTGCATAGCTAAGAGATCGTGGGCTAAAGACTTTATTGGATATGTAATTGTATCTTGCCATACATATGAAGCAGCAAACCAACAGCGGGCGATAATGTGAACACACACAGACGGGGAAAACCTCCTTCACACAGATCAGCTGGGTGGGCGTGTACGAGGAATGGACGACAATAAGAAGGAGTCCTCGCACGCCACCTAGATGTCCAGAGGAAGCTACACAATCTTGTCTTGTGAAACGTCTTGACGTCACTCCGTCCGGACGTCACGCCCGCTGTCATCCCCCGTAGGGGCTAGCCGGCTCATACACTGAGGGAGTGTTCCGCCTGTGCACGGAACAACCGCGTAGGGGGGAAAAAGGCGCACCTAGATGGCCGGCCAACCACCAACTTGAGGAGCACCCTTTGGAGCACGAAAGTCCGCAGAAAGTACCCGATACCATATGCAGTGGCGAGCGGCGCAGATTACAGCACAGGTGACATACGCTTCGGCAGTACCTGAGGACTTCCATACAGGACCCGGAAGTGGTAATGTACATGATCACCTTTACTGCATACTTTTCTGCTCAGCATTGAACACGCCAGCCACTATTCCATCTATCGCATCAGTACGTATCTGGTCACATTCAGAACATTATCTTGCATATTGAAGTTATTTTTGCCACATACGTACTTGGACTTCCTGCCATTCCAGCTCCATCCTCACATATCTTTGGCCATATACCTTCCATCTTTAGGTTGATTGGAGTTCATCACAGGACCCACAAGCAGCGCCCCACGCCACGGCTCTTTACTCTCTCTTTTGTCTTACCCCATCTCCCCCTTCTTTTCCAACCTTCTCCACCCCACCTCCCTTCCTTGCTCTCCCCCCTCTCCCACCCTTCCCATCTATCCAGGTCTTGAGCCATCCCCCGGGGGGATTGATGTCTGTTCAGCAGCCTCACTCAGCATAGCTGAATACTCCTCATTGTTAGCAGGCTGCGCAGACATCAATTGCCTAGACGTCTGGACGTTTTGTTTTGTTTGTACTTTTGATTACATGTTTTATGTCCCCTCTGTCTGTGTCATTGCATTGGTCGGTTTAACGTTACCGATCAATTTTTATTAGGGCTTATAGTACATCGGTCCATGCTCTCCTATCCCCATGTATTATATGTTTTTGTACCACAATAAACACTAGTTTGGTTACACTATTAAATGGTTTGCCTTTGATTTGAGCCCCACTTTTCTTTGGTCCCTTTCTGTTTGGGACTAACTTCTTTATTGCATTGCTCCCTCCCAGTAGTGACGTCAGACGCAGCTGGGGCTGGGAGAGTATATAAGAGCCTTTTCAATGGGACCTATTGCTGTGGCCACTCACCCTGTTACCAGTGAGGCTCTAATACCTGTTCAAAAGTAAGTGACTTCTCTATTTCACTCAAGCAGTAAGACTTCTGCTATTTGAGGGTGACAAATGACTATTGCAAATACCTGTCAGAAACCATTAACCAGACCGAGACAGAAGTACAGTAAAATCACATTTGTTTATTAATAAAAATAAAAAGGTAAATAGAGTAAGCGTAGTCAAAGCATAGCCAGAGTCCAGTAACCGGATCGGGTAGTCAGCCAAGCCAGAGTTCAGTAACCAGATTGGGTAATCAGCCAGACCAGAAGTCAGGGATCCAAGTAGAGCAACAGCAAGCAGCATAAGGAGCCAGAAGGGATGTCAGCAAAGCCAGTCTTTAAACGGGAACGCAGGAGATGGTTTCTTGTGATGTGACCAAGGCGAAGGCAGGAATGAAGTGAGCTGGAGATCTTTAAGTGGGCGGGACTGACGAGCAGATCCACAACAGCTGGTTAACTGTGGAGAGAGATGAGAGCTGGCAATTAGCCAACAGCTGAGCAGCCAGCTCAGAGAAGGAAGGGCTGAGCCAGCCCTGACAATACCTTTGTTATCTCTTTTAGGGTTTAATCCATTGGGATAGATCAATTATAGTGTTGATCTCCCCGGGTTAATAGGTGTCTTAATGACACTGAACCAAGGAACAGGGGCAAATTGAAGGAACGGAAGTGCTCAGGTAAGAAGTGCTTTTTAGTCTATTAGAACCAATATTGAGACATCTATTTGATGAATTGGGAAAGTTTTCATGTACAATTAATTCCATCGTAGATCGCACAAGTACTTTGAAATTTGCCGTCACTGTGTGAAGCTTGCATTAGGAAAAAGGATGTGAATATTGATCGATCAAATTTGTCAAGTTTTTACAGAGAAAACAGGTCAGGCATATAGTGTAATTGGATTGGATTTTAGATGACTTAGGTAACATCAATAATGACCAATCCTATTTATATGAATTTGTAGGTTTAACTGTAGGGCAATTGTTCTTCCCTCACTTTTGTGGCACAGACATCCCCCATCGGACCTCTTGGAGGGTTTTGGGGATTATTTGGAACTGTGATTATTATTAAAGGGTGAGAGTGTATCCATCAGATGATCTATATGTGTTGTCAATTATGTAAATATTTGCGTTAACAGGGACCCTTTGGGGTCCTCATATTTATGTATCTGTGTTCATTAAATTATAAAATCGTTTTTTTGTGTTTTTTCTCTGTTTTAGTGGATTTGTATTAAAAAGGTCCTACAAAAGCTCTAGAAGAAGCCACGTTTGTGCTGAAACATGTAGAGGCAACCATTCTTTTGTATTGTGACCACAGGGCTGATTCTGCCCTAATGTTTTAGGTAGTTTTATAGTATTTATGTAATGATAAATTTTTCCATTTTTGGTTAATTTAATGTTAATTGATTTTTCTGCACTTTAAAACTCCATTTTTTGCTCTTTGGGTATTTCATGTCATATTTAAAGGAGGTGGTGCGTATATCAAAATCTCCAAGTTATAATACTAATATATGGTTGAAAACCACGGGTGTTTAATCATCGATTTTATGTTATTGCAGCTTGGAGAAATGTATTAAGGATTTAGATTGCTTATTATAGCATATTCTCTTTATTATTGTTTTTCTTCTATTTTTTGTGCACTTTTCCTGGTTAATTGTTGATTAATCTTGCAGAAAATTCCCCTTTTTTCTTCTGGTAAGACTATTGGAGAAGAAATTTAGGACATATTGGAATAGGAGGTATTTCTTAAGATACATAGAACAAAAACTGTCCCCTAGGGGTCTTAGAGTTCAAATTTTTCCAAACGTTAGAAAAATGGAGTCTGATCTTAAAGTAGAATGGGAAAGCAACCTGCAGGATTGCTCTTTTAAGATGATGGATCTCCTATGTCAGCATTATTCAAAGGAATTGGAATCTGTTGACAGTGAAATTGAAAACTATATACTGATAGTATTGATCTGATAGCAGACTCTAGCTTCAATAAGCATGAGGAAGATTTAAAAATGCATATTGAATCCTTTGTTGGTGAGTTGTTGAAAGCAAAGGAGAAAAAAATTGCTAGAGACAAGCTTGCATATGAATCCAATGAGGCCTACAAATGGGTGCAGGGGGGTGAAGGGGGTAAAAAGCGGAAAAATCAAAATAGGAATATATCACGTCGGGCTACGGCAATTGCTGACCCCAGTGATTCTGAAGGTTCCTCCTTTTCTTCAGTCTTATCTAAGCAGGCAACCCCACACCACCAATCCTTTAAAGGGAAAGGACCACAGAAGCGAAAACAGGACAGCGATGGTTTACGCACATCAGTATCTAAACGCACCTCTGGTTCGGTATGGTCTCGCTTCACGCTTAGGAATGTCTAATTCAGACACCTCTCAAACTTTACCTAACCCTTCTGTTGATCTGGCTAATGTACTTTCTGTTTCTCTTCAAACACCAACTGCCTCAAAGGTGAGTCAGCTCTGCTCCTCAATAGGAGGAGTCAACCTACGAACAGCACCTATTTTTTTCCCCCGGTAATGGTGGAAGCCAAAAAGGGTTCGAAGATAGAGAAACAGGAGGCCAAAATCTTGCAGAATCAGACAAATTAGAAGTAATAAATCTTTCATCACAAACGCTAACAAAGGATCAAATTGAGGTACTATCACTGGGTTTAACTTTTTGTCCATCTCAAAGGATTAATAAACTCAAATTGATCAAAGACGTTCATCTTTTTACACGGAAGTTAATGTATGAAAAAAATATTTGATAGTAAACAAGATATGTCACTAAAAAGTCCCCCTAGTGAACTATGGAAACATTTTACAATGGAGGATTTAAAGGCAATCAACGATTTGATGGACCTTTGGGAGAAGGGGAATCCATCGAGGCACCCACTTCTGATGGAGGATGATGAAGTGGTTAATTGTCTCTCCGGGGGAGGGCCCCCCCCCCCGTTGAGCCCTGATTTCCTCTACCCAAACTATACATACTGAAATCCTGAGAATTTCCCCTCCTTCAAGCCAATCCTAATATTTGGGCTTTTACCCACCAGGTAGTTCATGAAATACAAAATATTAAGTGGAAAACCCCAGGAGTCCTTAACCTTAGTTCAGCGCAAAATCTGGCCTTGAATGAATTGAAAAGAAATTCCAACTTACAGATAAAGCCCTCAGATAAGGGTGGAAATATTGTGGTAATGAAGGTTTCCCAGTATGAGCAAATGGTTTTGAACATACTGGACAGCCAAGAATGGTATAGAAGGATACCTGAAATTTACCTAGAGAGAATGACCAACAAATTTAGAGGCCTCATAAATGAGTCTTTTCTGAAGGTTACCATTGACAAAAAAAGCTTGAGTTTTTGGATGTTAGAACTCCAAGGACTCTGACGCTGTACATGCTGCCTAAAAGTCTGATAGAACCTCCAGGTAGGTCTATAGTGTCAGGAAATGGGTGTCTAACTGAACCCTCTAGTCAATTAGTTGACAACTATTTGAGACCCCATGTTAGGGCACTTACCTCTCATATTCAGGACACCAGTAATCTTATCCGAGCCTTGGATGGCATTGATATGCCCAAAGGGCCTTGGCTGGTAGCTTTTGATGTAGAGGCTCTCTTGTCAGAGCGTGGTACTACAGCAGGCCCGTACAACCAATTCATTTTGGTATTGTTACGATTCATTCTGGTGAACAATGTGTTTCTGCTCAGGCGCTCCCATTACCTCCAGGTGCAGGGGGTTGCGATGGGGACTCGTTGTGTCCCATCATATGCCAACCTGTACCTGGGGGGGTGGGAGCGTGACCTATTCTCAAGGGAGGATTTTCAGTAGACATGTGCAAACCGTTTCGTAACGAATCGAAATTCGGCCGAATTTTGCATCCGAATGTCCGAATAAAAAAATAACGAATTCCAACTAATACAAAAGAAATTATAGCGAATATAACAAATGAATTTGACATGATTTGGTAATTCGTTAAAGATCTAATAAAACAAAAGGCCAACTCAAAATAAATCTTACAGTTCAATCATTGATTAATTTTGCGCTGGAGGTTGGATTACTGGCAAAGTGCATTCCTGAGAACTGAGTGAGAAGGGTGTTGTATTTGATCAGAGGAGAAGAGATATTGTCATTGTGTGTGTTAATAGAGTCAATAAACAAACGACTTTCCAAACTACAAATCATTATCACAAATCAATATACATAAATATAGAATTTCAACCAATATGAAAGAAATTATATCAGATATAACGAATAATTTCGACATGGTTCGATATTCAGTTTAATGAATATCGACACTCTATGAATAATAACGAATTATCCGAAAACGAATTAACGTAACATAACGAATATAACAGAACGAAATTTTGTATTTTACGAATGACAACGAACTGAAACGAAACAAAATTTCCCGTGCACAAGTCTAATTTTCAGGATTATCTGGGTCACATATCCTTGTGGAAGAGATTTATTGATGACATTTTTTTTCATTTGGTTGGGGACCTTGAAGGACCTAGAGGACTTCTTGGAAGTCCTAAAAACCAATGACTACAATCTCAGGTTCACTTCCACATTCCATTAAACAATGGTGAGCTTTTTAGACATTGAGATCTATAGAAATGAGGATGGGAGCCTAGGCTCCACTTTATATAGAAAACCGTTCTCAGGTAACACCATTCTCAGTGCCAAAAGCTCACTTCCCGCTCCTTTAATATCAAGCATACCATACAGTCAGTACCTACGCTTGAAGCGCAATTGTTCCAAACAGGAAGACTTTATAAAAGAGTCTAGGGCATTGCAACATCGGCTCAAGAAGAGAGGATACAGTAAGAACTTATTGAAGAGGGCTTATCAGCGGGCAAATGGGCAGGATAGAGACTCCTTGATACATGGATCCAAATTGAAAACAGAAAAAAATACTGTGAGACTAATTACGAGCTACTCAGGGCAGCAAAGCCAAGTCCGTAGAATAATGGATAAATTCTGGTATTTATTAAAGGCAGATGAAGAAGTTGCAAAGCATGTAAAAGAATACCCAGAAATCACTTTCAGGAGATCGGAATCCATGAGAGACAAACTGATCCACAGTCACCGTAACACATCCTAAGGCGAAAGAACCTCTCAGGGCAGGTGGTACCGGCAAATGTGGCAGGTGCAATTTTTGCAAATTCATTTGGGAGGCACAGGAGATCCTGTTGCCTACTGGCAGGATGTATAAACCCTGTTTATTTGCCAATTGAAAATCGCTAGGTATTGTCTACTACATGGAATGTCAATGTGGTATGTTTTATGTAGGTAAAACTAAGAGGCCCTTTTTTCATAGAATCAGGGATCATGTAAAATTGGTCAATGCAAAGAAATTTGAGAGTCCAATTAGTTGCCACATGGGACTGTATCACCATTTTGATGCCACAAAGATGGGGTTCTTCGCCTTGGAGTACATCCCCTTGAATGAGAGAGGGGGTGATGTGGATAGGCAGTTGCTACAGTGAGAAATGAAATGGATCTTTAATTTGTCCGCTACAAAATATCCAGGGCTCAATAACACATTGAGCTTTAAGTCATTCCTCTAGGACAGAGCTGTTCGCTTGGGGATAATGTTTTCTTTCTTTGGGTGCTTTGTGTTCTTTTTTTCTTTAATTTGATTGTTTGTAAAGTGCATCTGATTGGTTGACAGTCTGATCTTTGATGTGATCAGGTTCCCAGGTGCCAATTCCTGAGCTTGTTTTGGCTAAGAGGAGTGTATGTTTCTTACCTCTATGAGGGTTAACCATGTCAAATAACGGTATCATGTCAGGGATGAGTGCTCCCCATCGAGGGCTCACGTCCATATCAAAACAGCCCAAATTCCTTAAATTACCATGCAGTTACTCGGGCAGTCTGTCTGTATGGATCCATCAAGCCCTAATTATAGTTTGAAAGTTTTTTGCCTTATCTGTCCTATAAAAAGGCTTTCTATCTAGGTTTAATTTTTTGATTCTGTGCCTGGGTAGGGGCAACAAAGGTGAAATAATCAATCATTTTTCACCAGCAGTGAGATCTGTGGGGTACTTAATAGTTTCCCTGGTTAACCACCTCAATACAGAGCACTTACACCCCCTTCCTGCCCAGACTAATTTTCAGATTTCAGCGCTCTCACACTTTGAATGAAAAATTACTCAGTCATGCAACACTGTACCCATATGAAATTTGTGTCCTTTTTTCACACAAATAGAGCTTTCTTTTGGTGGTATTTAGTCACTAGTGGGTTTTTTATTTTTTGTGCAATAAACAAAAAAGACCGTAAATTTTGTGGAAAAAAAAAACTTTTTTCTTTGTTTCTGCCATACAATTTTGCAAATTAGTAGTTTTTCTTCATACATTTTGGCCAAAATTTATACTGCTACATAGCTTTGGTAAAAATAACCGTATTATTTGGTCTTTGTGAAAGTTATAGGGTCTACAAACTATGGTGCCAATCACTGAAAATTGATCACATATGATCAGTCCTTCAGTACATCAGGTGTATCTCATTTCTTGAGACACTAACAAGTCAGGAAAGTACAAATACCCCCCAAATGACCCCTTTTTAGAAAGTAGACATTCCAAGGTATTAAGTAAGTAGCATGGTGAGTTTTTTTAAGTTGTAATTTTTTCCCACAATTCTTTGCAGAATTAAGATTTTTTTTTTTACAAAATTGTCATATTATCAGGTTATTTCTCACACACAGCATATGCATACCACAAATGACACCCCAAAATACATTCTCTTCCCGAGTATGGCGATACCACATGTGTGAGACTTTTACACAGCCTGGCCACATACAAAGGCCCAACATTGAAGTAGCACCTTCAGGCATTCTACGAGCATAAATGACACATCTTATTTCTCAACCACCTATTACACCTTTGAAGGCCCTGGAGCAATGGAATTGCCCACAAAATGACCCCATTTTGGAAAGCAAACACCCCAACATATCATCTATGTTGGGGATGAGTCTTTTGAACGGTTCATTTTTTTCCAGAAGTTTTTGAAAAATGTGGAAAAAAAATGAAAACGCATTCTTTTTTTTTTTTTTACACAAAGTTGTCAATTTATAAGATATTTCTAACACATAGCATGTTTATAGCAAAAATTACACCCCAAAATACATTCTGCATTCTGCTACTCTTCCCGAGTATGGTGATACCACATGTGTGAGACTTTTACACAGCCTGGCCACCAGGGGCGGACTGACCATTGAGCCACTCGGGCACTGCCCGGGGGGCCCTGGGCCACTAGGGGGCCCCATCAGGGTTGCCAGCCTCAGTAAAACCAGGGACAGTATGTATAAATCTGTGTTTTTTTTACATCTGTCTGTGTATATTGTGTATACATGTATGTGTATACTGTGTGATTGTATACTGTGTGTGTGTATACTGTGTGGCCCCATAATCTCTGATTGCCTGGGGGCCCCATAATCTCCTATTGCCCGGGGGCCCCATGAGTTATCAGTCCACCCCTGCTGGCCACATACAGGCCCAACATTGAAGTAGTACCTTCAGGCGTTCTAGTAGGAGCATAAATTACACATCTCATTTCATTCCTACCTATCACATTTTTGACGGTCCTTGAGCACCAGGACAGTGGAATTACCCACAAAATGACCCCATTTTGGAAAGCAAACACGACAACATATATTCTATGAGGCATGGGCTGCAGATAGGTACTCGGGTAACTTGATGAGCTGCAGACAGGTACTCGGGTACTCTGATGGGCTAGTGACAGGTACTCGGGTACTCTGATGGTCTGGTGACAGGTACTCGGGTACTCTGATGGCCTGGGGACAGGTACTTGGGTACTCTGATGGGCTACAGTTGCACTGCAGGTCCGATGAAGCCCACACGGTCAAATTGTCCGTCGGACTCGGTCCGTCGGACCAGTCCGGTCGAAAAGTCCGCTTGTGTGTACACGGCATTAGGTAACATCAGGAATGACCAATCCTATTTATATGAATGTGCAGGTTTAACTGTAGGGCAATTGTTCTTCCCTCACTTTTGTGGCACAGACATCCCCCATCGGACCTCTTGGAGGATTTTGGGGATTATTTGGAACTGTGATCATTATTAAAGGGTGAGAGTGTATCCATCAGATGATCTATATGTGTTGTCAATTATGTAAATATTTGCGTTAACAGGGATTAGTGGATTTGTATTAAAAAGGTCCTACAAAAGCTCCAGAAGAAGCCACATTTGTGGTGAGGTAACCATTCTTTTGTATTGTGACCATAGGGCTGATTCTGCCCTAATGTTTTAAGTAGTTTTAAAGTATCTATGTAATAATAATAATAAAAAAAAAATTATTTTTGGTTAATTTAATGTTGATTGATTTTTCTGCACATTAAAGCTCAATTTGTTGCTCTTTGGATATTTCTTGTCATATTTAACCACTTAAGGAACAAATATTAAACGATAATAACAGCGCTAGCGGAATGATGATACTATGTGATACCGTGTAACATGCTGAGAGTGAAATAAAGTGCTAAGTGCTTGCAAAATGAATGAATAAATAAACAAATATAAGCGCTAATAAAATAATAGCGCAATATGATACCATATAACACACACTGAGAAATTGCATTAAAGTGCTAGGTGATTCAGATAATGCTTGCAAAATGGGTTAATAAATAAACAAATATAAGCGCTAATAAAAGATAATAGCGCAATGTGATACCGTATAACAAACATTAAGAAATTGCATTAAAGTGCTGGGTGATTCAGATAATGAACAATATTGGTAAAAAGATGCTACCGAACAGATGGTATCCCCTCTTGTGGCCCCACTCACCAGAGTTGATGGACCCTCGGCTTTGCAGTCCTTTGCAGGGATCCCCTGATGAAGTCACGAGGTCTGTGACGTCACACGTAGGGACGGGACAGGCACCTTCCACTGACAGAAGCGCACGAGTTCGCTGCTCGTTGGATGTTTGTGCTCTCTGTTGTTCATTATGTGAGTACCGTATACGTTTAATAAACTGTGTTTGGTTCAAAACTACTACACTATATGGTATCCCTTTCCTTTCTTGGCCGCTTCGACCCCTTTGGGTCTAAGGCATATGGAGATCTAGTCCAGGATCCAGGACCCACCCCTATAGGAGCTGGTACAAGCGGTTTCTGATTGATGCTGTAACCTCAGTTTAATGAGGTAAGGGGCCACTGCCTATCAGTGTTGGATTGCTGCATGAAGAGGATCTACTACCCCTTTCTGGTCTACACACTCCACATCTCCCACCTATTAGAGTGATTGGTCTATGGAGAAATCTTGCTGTATGCACTAATTTACTGAGTGGCACTTTAAGGACTGATTAGCTACTGAAGACATTGTATTTATTGCACAAGTCACTTTTGTTTGGATTGTTTATATGTCTCTGTGCATCCTGATTTTTGAGCACTGGTTTGTTTGCACTGGACACTTCAGATTACTGAGTACGCCCTGGGATTCCCTCGGACGTGCAGTATAACACTGTACTTTTTGTAATTTTACTTGCTACATATTGGGTTTATTTATTGTTATATTTACATACTTATATACGCACAATATATATTGGTGTACACTGCATGTTTTGCATTTTTTATGATCATTATATTGTATTTAATTTGTTTAGCCTACATGCACTAGTTTAGGTATATTGATTTACCACTTTTTGAGAGTTTTTACACCCCACTGCAGTCTGCACTTTACGTTTTTTTATATTATTGTGCTCACCGTTAGCACACTTCACGCCCCTATAGGGCTAGTATTAAACTCACGTATACTGGGAGTGTCATAGCACGTCTGCTATCTATTTTTGGATTAGCGCAGCACCATTCTTAATATTTAGTTGGGGGAAGGTGGGTGTCATTCTATGGTGTCAGTGGTTGGGCGTAGGTCCGTATCAGTCTAGCGTGTCAGTGGTTGGGGGTGGATGGGTGTCAGTGGTTGGGGTTAGTTTGGTGTCGGTTTGGGGTATCAGTAGTTGAGGGTAGGTGGGTGTCAGTGCTTGATGCTAGGTGAGTATTAATTTGACATGTAAATGGTTGAGGGTAGGTGGGTGTCAGTTTGGGGTATAAGTGGTTGGGGATAGGTTGGTGTCAGTGATTGGGGGTAGACAGACAAGGGCTGGACAGACAAGGAGGGCCGGTTGACACACATTTTCTGCATTCAGCTGCATTTTTGAAGCTTACCTGTGTCCTTACCAGGACATTTGGATCCCCATACATTTTGCATGTGATTTTGCTGCATTTTTTAAACTTACCTGTGCGTTTTTCTCAGTTCAGGACATCTGGGTTCCCACACATTTTGCATGCATTTTTTGATGCGATTCGCTGCATTTTTAAAACTTACCTGTGTGTTTTTCTCAGATCAGGACATCTGGGTTCCCATACTTTTTCATGCGTTTTTGATGCGTTCTGCTGCATTTTTGAAGCTTACCTGTGCGTTTTTTCTCAACCCAGGACAACTTACCATTTTCACTTGAGAGAAAATAAAATAAAAATGTGCCACCTCTATCCCGACGGCCTCAGTTATCTGTCCTCCATAACAACGGTCCTACCATCCTCCCCATCGTTACAGTCAAGACTTCGCACACAGACGGGATAGCAGTGTGCTACATTTACACTATTATATCAATTATTAAATGATATGATAAACGAATTATAATATAATAATGATCTGCATCTGCGTTTATATGCGATCAGATGCGTCCTCCCATTGCACACAGAAGCATTATGCAGAGTGTAAATGTAAATTGCAGACAGGTAGAGGAGGCACACAGAGCACTACCACTGCGTAGTGATCACTCTGAAAAGTTGTGGGACTGCCGGCATATTTATAGCCCACAGACCTGTGATGTCATAAGCTGGGTCCTTTGACTTCTTTACTACCTAAATGCAGGTGTCCAGGGAACTGCCTGCTGGGGTCCTTTTTTGTGGTGTCCATGGCACTGCCTGCGTAACCAGGACAATTTCTTCTGGCTGCCCAGTAAAAGAGGACCAACATCAGCGAGGGACCTAGGTAGGGGGACTCAGGTGAGATGGGACTATAAAGTGTATCTGAAAGCAAAATGTTTCTATATTTTTACTTGGTCCTCCTGTCGGGTTCCTGTTGCTGTCTATTGTGACACTTCAGGAATTTATTCCTGCAGACAGATGTACTGACAGGTCCACTTTATATCCTATAAACACTCTTCTCTCCAGTTCTGTCATTGTCACAGCTTTATCTGAACACACTGCCAGTATGACTGGCTGAAATCTGTCTTCAACATAAAAAAAGTTCATGGTATAATGTAGGGGTCTCCAAACCTTATAATCAAAGGGCCACTTTTATGTCCTTTTGGCTTTAGGGGGGGGCAGACTGTGGCCAGTGGGAGTAAACAATGCCCCATCCTTGGTTTTAGTGAAAGGAATGGTGCCCCATCATTGGTGTCAGTGTAAGGAATGGTGTCCCATCATTGGTGTCAGTGTAAGGAATGGTGCCCCATCATTGGTGTCAGTGGAAGGAATGGTGCCCTATCATTGGTGTCAGTCGAAGGAAAAAGGCCCCATCATTCGTGTAAGTGGAAGAAATGGTGCCCAAACATTGGTGTCAGTGTAAGGAATGGTGCCCTATCATTGATGTCAGTTGAAGGAATGTTGCCCCATCATTGGTGTCAGTCGAAGGAATAGTGCCCCATCATTGGTGTCAGTGGAAGGAATGGTGCACCATCATTGGCGTCAGTGGAAGGAATAGAGCCCCATCATTGGTGTCAGTGGAAGGAATAGTGCCCCATCATTGATGTCAGTGTAAGGAATGGTGCCCCATCATTGGTGTCAGTGGAAGGAATGGTGTCCCATCCTTGGTTTTAGTGAAAGGAATGGTACCCTATCATTGGTGTCAGTGGAAGGAATGGTGCTCTATCATTGGTGTCAGTCAAAGGAAAAAGGCCCCATCATTGGTTTCAGTGGAAGGAATAGTGCCCCATCATTGCTGTCAGTTGAAGGAAAGGGGCCTCATCATTGGTGTCAGTGGCAGCAATGGTGCCTTATCATTGGTGTCAATCGAAGGAAAAGGGCCCCATCATTGGTGTCAGTGGAAGGAATGGTCCCCTATCAATGGTGTCAGTTGAACTAAAAGGGCCCCATTATTGGTGTCCGTGTAAGGAATGGTGTCCTATCATTGGTGTTAGTGTAAGGAATGGTGCCTTATCATTGGTTTCAGTCAAAGGAAAAGGGCCCCATTCATTTGTGTCAGTGGAAGGAATGGTGCTCCATGATTGGTGTCAATGGAAGGAATAGTGCCCCATCATTGGTGTAAGTGGAAGAAATGGCGCCCCATCATTGGTGTCAGTGTAAGAAATGGTGCCCTATCATTGATGTCAGTTGAAGGAATGTTGCCCCATCATTGGTGTCAGTGGAAGGAATAGTGCCCCATCATTGGTGTTAGTGGAAGGAATGGTGCTCCATCATTGTCGTCAGTGGAAGGAATAGGGCCCCATCATTGGTGTCAGTGGAAGGAATAGTTCCCCATCACTGGTGTGAGTGGAAGAAATGGTGCCCCATTATTGGTGTCAGTGGGAGGAATATTGTCTCAAGGGCCAGATAAAGGCAAGCAAAGGGCCACATTTGGCCCCCAGGCCACAGTTTGGTGACCACTGGTCTATAGCATTGTAAACATGGGCAAAACATTGTAGGCCACGGCCTCTCTCCCTGTTCCACGGAGAGGTCCGTCAGACCCAGGAGGAAGAGACATCTGCGTGGGCTTTCCGCTCCCTTTATAGCTACTCCCAGCAATCTTCATGTTACAGCAAAGATCCCTGGGATGTGTAGTCTTAGGGTACATTGTTACAAATCAGCTATCTGAAGGAGAACTATTTGTCCCACAATCCACTCCGTTGGGCACACAAATATGAGGTCACTGATTACCGAAGGGACAAGCGATGTATAGAAACACCAAAAGGTATGGTGCCTTCTGCTGGTAGTCCATATCTCTACAAATAAATTGCTAAAAAAGTATTTATTGAGAAATCATACCGGTAGATAGAAACAGCAACATAGAATTAGTGCCACTGTCACATGACATTAAAAAAAAGTATCGGTATCGGCGAGTACTTGAAAAAAGTATCAGTATTTGTACTCGGTCTTAAAAAAGTGGTATCAATCAGGGCCGTCTTTAATATTGATTGGACCCTGGGCAAACATTTTCTTGGCGCCCCCACCCATGCAATTTCACTCTCCGGCTGCTCTGAGTCTACAATAAATAGCAGCTAGACTCAAAATCAGTTTACTGAATCAGATCAGGCAGTGATTGCGATTGGTTGCCAGAGGTTACAGTGTATCATTACCACTCACTGACTGGCTGCTAGAGGTTATAGCACACATTATGGCTCACTTATTATTTGCTAGAGGTTACAGCACATGACTGCTGCTTGTTGATTGGTTGCTAGAGATTACTTTACATCAATACTGCTCATTGATTGGTTGCTAGAGGTTACTGGACATCTTTACCACTCCCCAATTGGTTGCTAGAGGTTACTGCACATTATTACTGCTTACTAATTGGTTGCTAGAGGTTACTGCATATCCTTACCGCTTAATGATTGGTTGCAAGAGGTTAGTGCACATCATTACTGCTCACTGATTGGTTGCTAAAGGTTACAGCACATCATCTCCTCACTACCTGCACACCATGGACTGGGGAGGTGAGGGGACCCATCAATAGACAGAAAACTTCAATGTAATGGGGATTCATCATACACATTGACCACTAATGTAATAGGAGCATTCACAGTAACCATCAATGTAAGGAGGGATTTACACTGACTACCAATCTAAGGGGGACCTTTACACTGGCCACTAGTGTGAATGAAAGGATTGTACACCAAGCCCCAATTTAATGAGAAGATTTACACTGACCACCTATGTAACTGAGACATTTAGCCTGCGTTCACATTTGTGTGTGTGTGGGGAATAAATGCAAAATCGCTTTCCTGACACTACAGAAACGTGCTTCTCTTTAGCAGATACACAGCAGTGCCATTAATTGTTAATGACACCCTCACACATCCGCTGACAGGTGCTGTGCAACCGTGTGATTTTGAGAAAGCGTTAGGGACTTTCTTCTTCATTTCTAGAGCATAGAGTAGCCCATTTAAATAATTGGGCTGCCCTACACGTGACCTACATCTTTATCCACCCTGTCAGTACAGCTTTGCATCCTAAAACCCCTGGTAACCTCTGCACCCCAAACCTCCCCCATCCTCTCCACTCCAATCCCCCTCCCCTTTAACTCTACCTGCCTCCTCTGCTCATCTTTGCACTCACCTTCCTTACCTCTATACATCCCCTCCTTGCTCACCTGTGCATCCCAAACTGTAATTCCTTCTTTGCCTATATCTGTACACCTCACACTACCCTCTCCCCCACCAATTTGCTTACCTGATTTTTTTTTAATCAAATAGTTTTTTGATGTTAGGCTGATTGACCACAGTTGTAGGCAAGACTTTCAAGCACGCCCATTTATCTCCCCAGTGGGCAGCATTCAGTATAGCTGATAGTGGATATGACCTCAGGGGGGCATGATAGACATATGAATTCTGCCTCTATTTACATATGAATCCTGCCTCTATTTGCATATGAATGCCGTCGGTCCACAGCTATTTACATATGAATGCCAGTTATTTACATGTAAACACAGGGTCTGCAGGTGAGTCCTCTGTACACAACAATAGGGCAGAGCTGGGCAGCATTAGTAACAGCACTTCACACTGAGATATCGGGACACAGCACGGGACTAAATTTCAAGGGACAAGGGAATTTAAACTGGGATAGTTGGCAAGTATGAGGCAGCTGCTTTGGGCCCCACAACAATGACAGGGCCCAGGGCAGCTTCCCCTTTTGCCCTGCCTTAAAGACGGCCCTGGTTCCCAATCACAAACATCAGATTCTGCATGCACTATAATTATTCACAATCCAGGAAAGCCCTACTTAAATTTAGTACAGCCACAGTTTTTTTGCAGGAAACGTATTATTCACACCTTTGACCCATCCCTACAGGAGTCTCCATATAAAAGGCAGAGCAGTCCAGAGGATGGAAATTTGCACAGCTAGAACAGCCCGAAGGTTCTTTCACAATCAAACCTAAAGGAAATAATGGGAAAATTTATAAAACTACAGTTATGTTAATTTGGGTGGATTTTTTTTTTAAATTTTAGCATAGAGGCTACATTTCCTAGTTTTAGTTGTTGCTTACGATTTTCTTTAAACTTTCAGAAATTTACTAGGTTATTACACATTTTACATTATTTGTATGTAGTGCTACCCCTGAAGGAGCCGCCGGTTCTTTTCCCTGCGGATTTCCCTGCAGCTAGGCAAATGTTCACAGGCACTCTTTGGCTCAATACCAAGTCCAGGGTTATTCTTTTTGTTGTTTTTATTTTTGGAGTAACTGGGATAGGGTTATGGGAATTGGGTGGGATACTCCAAAAATGAGAACTACTGTATGTACTGGCTGAGGACAGTAAACTCCTGTCAGAAAAGCTGAAGCAGAAGTCCTTGCAATAGCAAATTATTGACTTGGCTTGTAGTAGGAACAATGAAAAGCAGGCTTCTTTCTTTACAGCTCCAAGAGCAGAGTCTCTTCACAAAGAACTGGATAGACTAAGCTCTTCAGGGCACCAGCCGATGTCCCCTTTGGTTAAATACACACAGCTGACTCAAGAGGGGTGGCAGCAGCCCAAAAGTTTCTAAGATCTCTCACAGCAGTCTGTACTTACGAAATGTCCAGGGACAGCTGGTTCCTCCTTCCATCTTCTAGGCCACACCTTTATTTAGTAATACCAGACTAGATCTTCAGCAGACAACCCCTCAGCCAGCTCTTTGTAGCTTCAGCATCCAGGCCCTTAGGTCGCCCACCTGAGGCCTCATGAACAGCAAGCATATGACAGCATTGCCCTGGATGGCAGCAAGCCCTACAGCCTGAACTTCCCCTCTGCAGGCAAAGACCCAGAAAAACTGTGTCTCAGAGTATTTATACAGACTCCCAGCAGCCTTCGGGGCCATCCTCCATGGGATTGGCCAGGGCTGTGTAAATATTCATACTACTATTTGCATTGCTTAAAACCAATGTTCCAGAAAGTTCTCCAGTTTTCTGGAAACCAGAAGAAATAGTAAAAACTAGCAGCAGCTGAAACACTGAGCAGACCAAACTAATCACATGCAGTTACAGTGCCTTAAAAAAAGTTTTCAAAGCCCTTGAAAATTTCTAAATTTTCTCATGTTACAACCAAAAACTTAAATGTATTTTATTGGGATTTTATGTGATAGACCAACACAAAGTGGCAAGTAGCTGTGAAGCGGAAGGAAAATGGTAAATGGTTTTCAAAATGTTTTACAAATAAATATGTGAAAAGTGTGGCGTGCATTTGTATTCAATCAATACTTTGTAGAACCATTCATTTTGGGGATGTCTCCACCAGCTTTGCACGTCTAGAGAGTAACATTTTTGCCCATTCTTCTTTGCAAAATAGCTCCAGCTCTGTTAGATTGGATGGAGAGTGTCCAGCATTTTTCAAGTCTTGCCACAGATTCTCAATTGGATTTAGGTCTGGACTTTGACTGGGCCATTCTAACAAATGAATATGCTTTGATCTAAATCATTTAATTGTAGCTCTGCTTGTATGTTTAGCATCGTTGTCCTGCTGGAAGGTTAACCTCCACCCCAGTCTCAAGTCTTTTGCAGACTTTAACAGGTTTTCTTTTATGATTGCTCTGCATTTAGCTCCATCCATCTTCCATCAACTCTGATCAGCTTCCCTATGCCTGCTGAAGAAAAGCATCCCCACAACATGATGCTGCCACCACCATGTTTCACAGTGGGGATGGTTTGTTCAGGGTGATGTGCAGTGTTAGTTTTCCACCACACATACCGTAGCATTTTGCTTTTAGGCCAAAAAGTTAAATTTTGGTCTCATCTGACCAGAGCACCTTCTTCCACATGTTTGCTGTGTCCCCCACATGGCTTCTTGCAAACGGGAATTTTTATGGCTTTCTTTCAACAATGGCTTTCTTCTTGACGCTCTTCCATAAAAGCCAGATTTGTGGAGTGCACGACTAATAGTTGTCCTGGTGACAGATTCTGCCACCTGAGCTGTGGATCTCTGCAGCTCCTCCAGAGTTACCATAGGCCTCTTGGCTGCTTCTCGGATTAATGCTTTCCTTGCCTGGCCTGTCAGTTTAGGTGGACAGCCATGTCTTGGTAGGTTTGTAGTTGTGCCATAGTCAATTTTTAGGTGATGGATTGAACAGTGCTCCATGAGATGTTCAAAGCTTGGGATATTTTTTTTAATAATGTAACCCTGCTTTAAACTTCTCCACAACTTTATCCATGACCTGTCATGTGTGTCCCTTGGCCTTCATGATGCGGTTTGTTCACTAAGGTTCTTCAACAAACCTCTGAGGATTTCACAGGACAACTGTATTTATACTGACATTAAAGCCTACTTCACACCTAAGCAGGTTGCAGTTTGCATATTGCAGGTGCATTTTGCGTTTTTCAATACACACCTTTGATCCATTGAAGTCTATGGAACCAAAAACCAGAAAAAAGTCCTGGGCCTTTTCCATAAAATGCACAGATGTGAACTACATCCATAAGAAACCATGTTAAATGGACCAGGGCCGGTCCCAGGCGGGTGCACGGGGTGCAGTGCACCCAGGCGCCAGAGAGGTGGGGGCGCTGAAGCGCCAGAGTGCTCCCCTCCCTCCTCCTCCTCCCCTCCGTGTCCAGAAATATCCGGCCGTGCCGGCGCCGCTGTGCTTTACATTGCTAGAGCGAGCCTGTCCCCCCTCCCTCCTCCTCCTGTCAGAGGAGAGCAGCCGCGGAGATCGGAGCGGCTGGTCTCTGTGTTGAGAGAGACCAGCCGCACAGTGACTTCGCTGGGGGGAGGGGGGGCGGCCCGTGCCTGCAGCCTGACACAGGTTCTCTCTCTCCTCCGCTGTCTCTCACTCCCGCTCGATCTGTTCTTCACCCGGGGTGTCCTGGGGGGGTCTGTACTAATGGGGGGGTTGTCCTGGGGGGTCTGTACTAATGGGGGGGTTGTCCTGGGGGGTCTGTACTAATGGGGGGGTTGTCCTGGGGGGGTCTGTACTAATGGGGGGGTTGTCCTGGGGGGTCTGTACTAATGGGGGGGTTGTCCTGGGGGTCTGTACTAATGGGGGGGAGTTGTCTTGGGGGGGTCTGTACTAATGGAGGGTGGATTTGTCCTGGGGGGTCTGTACTAATGGAGGGGTTTGTCCTGGGGGTCTGTACTAATGGAGGGGGGTTGTTCTGGGGGGTCTGTACTAATGGAGGGGGGGTGTTTGTCCGGGGGGTCTGTACTAATGGAGGGGGGGTCCTGGGGGGGTTCTGTACTAATGGAGGGGGGTTTGTCCTGGTGGGGGGTCTGTACTAATGGAGGGGGGTTTGTCCTGGTGGGGGGTCTGTACTAATGGAGGGGGGTTTGTCCTGGTGGGGGGTCTGTACTAATGAAGGGGGGATTTGTCCTGTTGGGGTCTGTACTAGTGGAGGGGGGGTTCTCCTGGGGGGTCTGTAGTAATGGAGGGGGTTTGTCCTGGGGGGTCTGTACTAATGGAGGGGGGGTTTGTCCTGGGGGGGTATGTACTAATGGAGGGGGGGTTTGTCCTGGGGGGTCTGTACTAATGAAGGGGGGATTTGTCCTGTGGGGGTCTGTACTAGTGGAGGGGGGTTCTCCTAGGGGGTCTGTACTAATGGAGGGGGTTTGTCCTGGGGGTCTGTACTAATAGAGGGGGCGTTTGTCCTGGGGGTCTGTACTAATAGAGGGGGGTTGTCCTGGGGGGGATCTGTACTAATGGAGGGGGGTTGTCCTGGTGGGGGTCTACTAATGGAGGGGGGGTGGTTTGTCCTGGGGGGGTCTATACTGATGAAGGGGGGTCTGTACTGAGAGAGGGGTTTATACTTAGTGGGGGTCTATACTTAGTGGAGGGAGGTCTGTACTGAGGGGCGACTGAAGTTGGTGGAAGGAGGGTGACACCATGTTATTCTGCACCTGGTGACACCAACCCTAGTGACGTCACTGCAGCTGCAGGCTCTTCTTTCGCCCCTTCCCCTTCCTCTCCCTCTCCTCCGCACGTGCACTGCTATACTAGTGAGCGGCGCTGGCCAGCACAGCCTCCCACTATGTTTCTTCCCCCGCCTTCATATCAGCCAGGGAAAAATAGAATAGAAAAAGGAGAAGAGGATTGTGGGACATGTAGTCCCGAGGACTGGCAGCCCCACTGTAACACGGAAACTGCAGTCCACACAGCATGCTCAGCTAAATGGGAGAGAGAGAGATACAGGAGCCTGGGAAAGCTTTCAGGGAAGTGCACCCAGGACTCCAGAGGGCAGTGCTCAGGGAACACCATCAGAGAGGAAACCCCGCTGCCCTGCGCCACCAGAGGGAAAGTCACACAGCCTGGTGCCATCCCTGGCGGAGAAAGGAATGGAGTCATTGCCAGAATACAGATCTGGGTGCTACCCAGCGGAGTCACCACGGGCAATTCAGAATGAGCTTACTCCTGATCAGAGGAACCATCGCTGGGTCAGGTGAGAGGGCCAATCGGCCATTATCTACTAATGTCCATAGGAACTGCAGTCTCTGACCATCTCCTGTATTATATCTGCAGTCTCTGACCTTCTCTTGTATCATGTCTGCAGTCTCTGACCATCTCCTGTATCATGTCTGCAGTCTCTGATCATCTCCTGTACTATGTCTGCAGTCTCTGATCATCTCCTGTACTATGTCTGCAGTCTCTGATCATCTCCTGTACTATGTCTGCAGTCTCTGATCATCTCCTGTACTATGTCTGCAGTCTCTGACCTTCTCTTGTATCATATCTGCAGTCTCTGATCATCTCCTGTACCATGTCTGCAGTCTCTGACTGTCTCTTGTATCATGTCTACAGTCTCTGACTATGTCCTCTACTATGTCTGCAGTCTCTGATCATCTCCTGTACCATGTCTGCAGTCTCTGATCATCTCCTGTACTATGTCTGCAGTCTCTGATCATCTCCTGTACTATGTCTGCAGTCTCTGATCATCTCCTGTACCATGTCTACAGTCTCTGATCATCTCCTGTACCATGTCTGCGGTCTCTGATCATCTCCTGTACCATGTCTACAGTCTCTGATCATCTCCTGTACCATGTCTGCAGTCTCTGATCATCTCCTGTACCATGTCTGCAGTCTCTGATCATCTCCTGTACTATGTCTGCAGTCTCTGACTGTCTCTTGTATCATGTCTACAGTCTCTGATCATCTCCTGTACTATGTCTGCAGTCTCTGACCATCTCCTGTACTATGTCTGCAGTCTCTGATCATCTCCTGTACTATGTCTGCAGTCTCTGATCATCTCCTGTACCATGTCTGCAGTCTCTGATTATCTCCTGTACTATGTCTGCAGTCTCTGATCATCTCCTGTACCATGTCTACAGTCTCTGATCATCTCCTGTACTATGTCTGCAGTCTCTGATCATCTCCTGTACTATGTCTACAGTCTCTGATCATCTCCTGTACCATGTCTGCAGTCTCCGATCATCTCCTGTACCATGTCTGCAGTCTCTGATCATCTCCTGTACCATGTCTGCAGTCTCTGACCATCTCCTGTACTATGTCTGCAGTCTCTGATCATCTCCTGTACCATGTCTGCAGTCTCTGATCATCTCCTGTACTATGTCTGCAGTCTCTGACTGTCTCTTGTATCATGTCTACAGTCTCTGATCATCTCCTGTACTATGTCTGCAGTTTCTGACCATCTCCTGTACTATGTCTGCAGTCTCTGATCATCTCCTGTACTATGTCTGCAGTTTCTGACCATCTCTTGTACTATGTCTGCAGTCTCTGATCATCTACTGTACCATGTCTGCAGTCTCTGATCGTCTCCTGTACTATGTCTGCAGTCTCTGATCATCTCCTGTACCATGTCTGCAGTCTCTGATCGTCTCCTGTACTATGTCTACAGTCTCTGATCATCTCCCGTACCACGTCTGCAGTCTCTGATCATCTCCTTTATTATATCTGCAGTCTCTGATCATCTCCTGTACTATGTCTGCAGTCTCTGATCATCTCCTGTACCATGTCTACAGTCTCTGATCATCTCCTGTACTATGTCTGCAGTCTCTGATCATCTCCTGTACTATGTCTACAGTCTCTGATCATCTCCTGTACCATGTCTGCAGTCTCTGATCATCTCCTGTACCATGTCTGCAGTCTCTGATCATCTCCTGTACCATGTCTGCAGTCTCTGACCATCTCCTGTACTATGTCTGCAGTCTCTGATCATCTCCTGTACCATGTCTGCAGTCTCTGATCATCTCCTGTACTATGTCTGCAGTCTCTGACTGTCTCTTGTATCATGTCTACAGTCTCTGATCATCTCCTGTACTATGTCTGCAGTTTCTGACCATCTCCTGTACTATGTCTGCAGTCTCTGATCATCTCCTGTACTATGTCTGCAGTTTCTGACCATCTCCTGTACTATGTCTGCAGTCTCTGATCATCTCCTGTACCATGTCTGCAGTCTCTGATCGTCTCCTGTACTATGTCTGCAGTCTCTGATCATCTCCTGTACCATGTCTGCAGTCTCTGATCATCTCCTGTACTATGTCTACAGTCTCTGATCATCTCCCGTACCACGTCTGCAGTCTCTGATCATCTCCTTTATTATATCTGCAGTCTCTGATCATCTCCTGTATTATGTCTGCAGTCTCTGATCATCTCCTGTACCATGTCTGCAGTCTCTGATCATCTCCTGTACCATGTCTGCAGTCTCTGATCATCTCCTGTACCATGTCTGCAGTCTCTGATCATCTCCTGTACCATGTCTGCAGTCTCTGATCATCTCCTGTACCATGTCTACAGTCTCTGATCATCTCCTGTACTATGTCTGCAGTCTCTGATCATCTCCTGTACTATGTCTACAGTCTCTGATCATCTCCTGTACCATGTCTGCAGTCTCTGATCATCTCCTGTACCATGTCTGCAGTCTCTGATCATCTCCTGTACCATGTCTGCAGTCTCTGACCATCTCCTGTACTATGTCTGCAGTCTCTGATCATCTCCTGTACCATGTCTGCAGTCTCTGATCATCTCCTGTACCATGTCTGCAGTCTCTGATCATCTCCTGTACTATGTCTGCAGTCTCTGACTGTCTCTTGTATCATGTCTACAGTCTCTGATCATCTCCTGTACTATGTCTGCAGTTTCTGACCATCTCCTGTACTATGTCTGCAGTCTCTGATCATCTCCTGTACTATGTCTGCAGTTTCTGACCATCTCCTGTACTATGTCTGCAGTCTCTGATCATCTCCTGTACCATGTCTGCAGTCTCTGATCGTCTCCTGTACTATGTCTGCAGTCTCTGATCATCTCCTGTACCATGTCTGCAGTCTCTGATCGTCTCCTGTACTATGTCTACAGTCTCTGATCATCTCCCGTACCACGTCTGCAGTCTCTGATCATCTCCTTTATTATATCTGCAGTCTGTGATCATCTCCTGTATTATGTCTGCAGTCTCTGATCATCTCCTGTACCATGTCTGCAGTCTCTGATCATCTCCTGTACCATGTCTGCAGTCTCTGATCATCTCCTGTACCATGTCTGCAGTCTCTGATCATCTCCTGTACCATGTCTGCAGTCTCTGATCATCTCCTGTACAATGTCTGCAGTCTCTGATCATCTCCTGTACCATGTCTGCAGTCTCTGATCATCTCCTGTACCATGTCTGCAGTCTCTGATCATCTCCTGTACCATGTCTGCAGTCTCTGATCATCTCTTGTATCATGTCTGCAGTCTCTGATCATCTCCTGTACTATGTCTGCAGTCTCTGACCATCTCCTGTACTATGTCTGCAGTCTCTGATCATCTCCTGTACCATGTCTGCAGTCTCTGATCATCTCCTGTACCATGTCTGCAGTCTCTGACCATCTCCTGTACTATGTCTGCAGTCTCTGATCATCTCCTGTACCATGGCTGCAGTCTCTGATCATCTCCTGTACTATGTCTGCAGTCTCTGACTGTCTCTTGTATCATGTCTACAGTCTCTGATCATCTCCTGTACTATGTCTGCAGTTTCTGACCATCTCCTGTACTATGTCTGCAGTCTCTGATCATCTCCTGTACTATGTCTGCAGTTTCTGACCATCTCCTGTACTATGTCTGCAGTCTCTGATCATCTCCTGTACCATGTCTGCAGTCTCTGATCGTCTCCTGTACTATGTCTGCAGTCTCTGATCATCTCCTGTACCATGTCTGCAGTCTCTGATCATCTCCTGTACTATGTCTACAGTCTCTGATCATCTCCCGTACCACGTCTGCAGTCTCTGATCATCTCCTTTATTATATCTGCAGTCTCTGATCATCTCCTGTATTATGTCTGCAGTCTCTGATCATCTCCTGTACCATGTCTGCAGTCTCTGATCATCTCCTGTACCATGTCTGCAGTCTCTGATCATCTCCTGTACCATGTCTGCAGTCTCTGATCATCTCCTGTACCATGTCTGCAGTCTCTGATCATCTCCTGTACCATGTCTACAGTCTCTGATCATCTCCTGTACTATGTCTGCAGTCTCTGATCATCTCCTGTACTATGTCTACAGTCTCTGATCATCTCCTGTACCATGTCTGCAGTCTCTGATCATCTCCTGTACCATGTCTGCAGTCTCTGATCATCTCCTGTACCATGTCTGCAGTCTCTGACCATCTCCTGTACTATGTCTGCAGTCTCTGATCATCTCCTGTACCATGTCTGCAGTCTCTGATCATCTCCTGTACCATGTCTGCAGTCTCTGATCATCTCCTGTACTATGTCTGCAGTCTCTGACTGTCTCTTGTATCATGTCTACAGTCTCTGATCATCTCCTGTACTATGTCTGCAGTTTCTGACCATCTCCTGTACTATGTCTGCAGTCTCTGATCATCTCCTGTACTATGTCTGCAGTTTCTGACCATCTCCTGTACTATGTCTGCAGTCTCTGATCATCTCCTGTACCATGTCTGCAGTCTCTGATCGTCTCCTGTACTATGTCTGCAGTCTCTGATCATCTCCTGTACCATGTCTGCAGTCTCTGATCGTCTCCTGTACTATGTCTACAGTCTCTGATCATCTCCCGTACCACGTCTGCAGTCTCTGATCATCTCCTTTATTATATCTGCAGTCTGTGATCATCTCCTGTATTATGTCTGCAGTCTCTGATCATCTCCTGTACCATGTCTGCAGTCTCTGATCATCTCCTGTACCATGTCTGCAGTCTCTGATCATCTCCTGTACCATGTCTGCAGTCTCTGATCATCTCCTGTACCATGTCTGCAGTCTCTGATCATCTCCTGTACCATGTCTGCAGTCTCTGATCATCTCCTGTACCATGTCTGCAGTCTCTGATCATCTCCTGTACCATGTCTGCAGTCTCTGATCATCTCCTGTACCATGTCTGCAGTCTCTGATCATCTCTTGTATCATGTCTGCAGTCTCTGATCATCTCCTGTACTATGTCTGCAGTCTCTGACCATCTCCTGTACTATGTCTGCAGTCTCTGACCATCTCCTGTACTATGTCTGCAGTCTCTGACCATCTCCTGTACTATGTCTGCAGTCTCTGATCATCTCCTGTATTATGTCTGCAGTCTCTGATCATCTCCTGTATTATGTCTGCAGTCTCTGATCATCTCCTGTACCATGTCTGCAGTCTCTGATCATCTCTTGTATCATGTCTGCAGTCTCTGATCATCTCCTGTACTATGTCTGCAGTCTCTGATCATCTCCTGTACTATGTCTGCAGTCTCTGACCATCTCCTGTACTATGTCTGCAGTCTCTGACCATCTCCTGTACTATGTCTGCAGTCTCTGATCATCTCCTGTATTATGTCTGCAGTCTCTGATCATCTCCTGTACTATGTCTGCAGTCTCTGATCATCTCCTGTACTATGTCTGCAGTCTCTGTCCAGCTCTTGTACCATGTCTGCAGTCTCTGTCCAGCTCTTGTACCATGTCTGCAGTCTTTGTCCGTATCCTGTATTATGTCTGGGGACTCTTTCTAACAGAAGCCCTCTCTGTGTGCATCAGAGAGGTTCCCCTCCAGGTCTCATTAGTGTTCTCTCTTCCTGTATTTTCTTTATTGTTAAGAGATCATGGAGGATTTCAGGGTAACAAAGACTTCTTAGGGGAGCAGCTCTGTATTTGAGTCGTTGCCATAGAATCATTTGTAAAGGGGTGGAGTTGGTAAGATGACCACGCCCATGTGGGGGCGCCAGAAATATTTCTGCACCCAGGCGCCGGTGACCCTAGGATCGGCCTGAAATGGACTGTAGTGTGTTTCTCCAACACTGAAAATAAACTAAAAAATGGATAAGTGTGAACGAGGCTTAAATTACACATAGGTGGACTCTATTTGCTAATTAAGTGACTTCTGAAGGCAATTGGTTCCACTAGATTTTAGTTAGGGGTATCAGAGCGAAGGGGGGTGAATACAAACTCATGCCACACTTTTCAGATATTTATTTGTAACAAGATTTGAAAATCACTTATCATTTTCCTTCCACTTCGCAATTATGTGCCACTTTGTGTTGTTACATTTTTGGTTGTAACATGACAAAACGTGGAAAATTTTCAAGGGTTATGAATACTTTTTCAAGGCACTGTACACTGGTTACAGCGAGACAAGCAAACAAAAATACAGCTCCACTGAACACAGTGAGCCAGCACTAAATCTAACTAATCCTAGCACCTATCTAGGAGGGTACTACATGTAGGTTAAATTATTATTGCCATACCTGATAATCAACTACCTTCTCACTAAAAAGACAACATCTTTTTTTAGATAATAAGATAACAGGTAGTAAACTCAACAGTACTTAGTGCTGTAAATTAGAATGCCATTAGAGTAATTTATTTGCTTTTGCCTATGGACTTTAGTACAGACATAAAAAAAGATGAAGAAGATAATAAAGAGGAAGCTTTTTTTTTTTTACAATTTGCTGTCAGGTATAAAAGTGTATTTTTAACTTTCTAAAATTGTATCTAAATAATAGGAAAAGAACTGCTGTAAAGATGGGTAAAATGATGTGTTTTTGTAACACCAATGTGTGTAGAGAGTTTGAAGATCTAAGTATCCTGGTGACAGGTTCTCTTCAAAGTGTTTGGCAAATAATACCAATAGGGTAATTAGCATGCTAAAAGGGTAACTCCATCTTCATGAGAAACAAAAAAATACAGTATATGGCATATACAATTGCAAAACAAACCATATTATAATTGAATGTATTTAAAATGATACAAAGACTTTTTTTTTTAATAAGACAAAAAAAGAGGTTTATACTTACATCATCTGTACAATGATAAAAAAATAGAAAAAGGGACACTCCTATGGCCACATCCGTATAAATTGTATGTCATAAAAAAGAAAAAAGGGGTTCAACAAGGACCCCCTGAGCGGACTTTAGAGGCACAACAAGCCTGAGAAAGCATAATCAAAATAACAATATAATCAATTTTATTAAATATAAATACATACAGTACAAAGACATTGACAAAAGATAATAAAAAATCATATATATAGAAATATACATGATACAAGCCCCACTTGGCACATTCTTGTTGGTTTTAGTACAAATATACCAATATTTTATCCTTAAAGGAGAAAAATGTCGGCTCTGTAGCATACCCCCGTAAGGACTGCTGATGAACTTGGATCCCCCACTCCTGCACAGGCAGGCACACCAAATATATAAAACAGGCACTCTAGAGTCAGAGAACAGTCCGTGACTTTGTTTTTGTTATTTATTTTGGGTTAATAACTTGATGGGAGGTTATGGGATGCCCACTTGACTTTAGTAAAACTTTGGCAACAACTTCAGGGACAACTGTCCTCTCTTGCTCCCATGCCTTCATGAAGGGCTTCCTCCCCCAGACTAGCGGGCAACCCTGAGGGCCACCGACAGCCTCCTCAGCACTGTATCTCCATCTTCCACCTGACTGCCCCTGCTGGCATGGCTCACGGCTATTTATGAGGTAAGCTCTGCCTTATAAATATTCCAGGCAGCTCCTCCTAACCTCCACCCACTAGCTCTAGAACATTTCCAATGTCCCAGAAACAGGGGGAGGCACCAGAGGAGCTGTCAGGATAAGTCATTCTCAACCCTGATCCAGATTCCATAGTTTAGGCTTATCCCTGAGCTAAACTATATGTACATACTTTAACACAACCTACACTATTTCTAGCACACTAGAGGATGCTACAGCTCTAACACCGAAACTGAGCGATCACATGACTGCTGATCATTCAGTTCTTGGTCTGCTCGGAGTAGAGAGCAGTGAATGTCAACCTGATTATCAGCCACCACTCTCCACTCTGCTCCTTCAGCAGTCACTGGAGCGCCGGGCTGGAGGGGGCAGGTGCAGCTGGCTCCTGCTCTCAGCTGCATGCTGATATGTGTTGCCAAGGGTCGATCAGGTAGCCAGGCGGATCCCAACAATATTGTTGGGATCCTTCCAGATCCTGCTTCAGCTCCTGAGTACACTTGTGATCCACAAGAGAAGTATGGCCAAAAAAGCTTTGGTCATAATTCTCTATTAATTCCCCGTCTTTATACTTTGCTATAATTGCTGCATGTTTATTAGGCAGCAAAATAAAAAATATATATTTTTTCTTTTTCTTTCTTTCTTTCTTTCTTTCTTTCTTTCTTTCTCTCTCTCTCTCTTTCTTTTTCTCTCTCTCTCTCTCTTTCTTTTCTTTCTTTCTTTCTTTCTTTCTTTCTTTCTTTCTTTCTTTCTTTCTTTCTTTCTTTCTCTCTTTCTCTCTTCCTTTCTTTCTTTCTTTCTTTCTTTCTTTCTTTCTTTCTTTCTTTCTTTCTTTCTTTCTTTCTCTCTCTCTTTCTTTCTCTCTCTCTCTCTTTCTTTCTTTCTCTCTCTCTCTCTCTTTCTCTCTCTCTTTCTTTCTTTCTTTCGCACACAGCTGTTTGTTTGCACAATTTAGTTTCAGAAGTTATTCCTGTGCTTCGTGTGAACCCTGCATATTATAGAGTCTTCCCATCCTGATGCGAGTTTTCCTGTCCTATTATTTTTTGATGATTATGGTGGACATGAGCCACAGACAAGTTTATATAACACACTATTAAAACACTCAGACACCTGCCCTCCTAAGTCCAATGCAGACAGTTCAATAGGCATATATACTCATTGCTGCTTGGACTGGGCCCAGGATTTTTTTTATAGTAAAAATACTGCTGCTGAAAAGTTCTTTCCTTTGTATACTGGAGTCCTGATTTACTGTTTTATGCAGCTATGGCCCACTTTGGCAGGTGTCCCTTTTCTTTATGCACCAGAGTAATGTTCATGTCTTGTTGTGACCCATTTCGTGATCTCTGTTTGAAATGGTGTTAGTTATTATTTTTTTGCATTAAATTGGTATTATCCACTTTCTAAATTTCTCTGGAAAGGTATACATTTTCCTTATGCTATGTAATAATGGCTGGGTGTGACCCATTTTATGATCTCTGCTTGAGATGGTGTTAGTTCTTTTTTGTTTGCTTTAGATTGGTATTATCCACTTTCTACATTTCTACATTAATAGAAAGCATTAGGAAAAGGTATACCTTTTCCTAATGCTATCTATTAATGGCTGGGTGTGACCCGTTTTATGAACTCTGCTTACCATCTCTACCTATGAGTTTTTGTAGTGCTTTTTGCATTTTGAAGAAATGCACTACAGTCCATTTGACATAGTTTCCAATGGAACACATTCACATTTATGCTTTTTTCAGCCTCTGTGTTTTTGGAAAGGGTTAGGGACTTTTTAAAATCCAAAATGCATTTTTGGTTTAATAGACTTCAATGGTGAAGCTGCAGAAAAGCATGTTGTGCATTTTTGCCATGATTTGCGTTTTTTAATCTGCCCAACAACAAATTGTTATAAAACGTGTGAAAAACGCATCAAAAACGTGTGCGAAAATGCAAAACGCACCGCAAAAAGCTCTGCAGAAAGGGATCAAAAGCAAACTGCATAGGTGTGAACAAGCTGGAGTGTGGACTTGTTGTTCCCTCCTGGTATGATCCACTTGGTCAGTGTTGCAAACCATTAGTATTTTTACTGGCGGCTAGTAAAAAACTGGCACTTTTCTCCTGCCAGTAAATGCCACTGACAGGAAAAGATTGCCAGTAAGAAATATGGCTGTGGCACTCGGCTCACAACTGCGCATGGGCAATTCCAGTCTGGAGCAGGCCGAGACCACCAAAGTGCTTACTACAGTGTGTTCGGGTGGAACATGGGTCTGGTGGAGGTGGTGCCTGAGTGTGTTGTGTGATGTCATAGTGCAAGGGAGCTGAGCAGAGAGGCCAGAGCCTCATGTACGGGCCTACAGGATGGGAGCAAGGCAAGCCGGGAGCGGGACTGTCAGTGCTGTTTGGACTGGAGATGGACTGAAGGGACCACCTGATGTGGAGAGAGACTGTCGCTGTGACTCAGGAGAGGACGTGTTGTGTCGGTGAGATGTCATCATCATCTGTACTGCTGCACACTGCTGTCACTGCGAGAGTCAATTTCATGTGTGTGTCCCCACCCATTCTGTTCTGTCCCTAAGCTACTTACTATATCAAAAATAAAATAATAAATTTTTTTTGCCTTTAGGCCCCTTTCGCATGGGGCGGATCTGTTTGACAGACTCCGCTTGCTCAGCGGGGGATCGCTCCGCTGATCCCTGCTGAGCAAACGGATGACAGGTCCGTCTCAGCTCACTGTGCTGAGACGGACCTGTAGGGGTCCTGCTCTCCTCTATGGGGAGATCGGATGAAAATGGACCACCTGTCCATTTTCATCCAATCCGATCTGGTCCTCCAGGCAGTTGTAAAATAGCGTCACCATTCACTTGGATTTGGCGGACAGGATCGAATAGCAGCGGGTGTCAGTTGACATCCACCGCTCTATAGGAGTGAATGGATGGTCCGTCCGATCAGATCCTACAGAAAAAATGAGAAGGTGGACATGTGAAAGAGGCCTAATATCTACCTTAAATCCCATTGCTAATTGCATATTGTACTTGTTTGTAGCCTAAATACTGAAATTTGCATTTAAAACTGTAATTTTGTAACTTTTAGAAAAGTCATTAAAAACTTGGCTGTGCCAGTCAATTTTGGGTGTCGCGTCAGTAAATTTCAATCTGGTATGTTGGCAACACTGCACTTGGTGAGCATCTCTGGAAAATTTTCATTCCTCTTTAGCAACTGGACGGGATGGTCATGGCCAATTGATATGTTATTCCTCCACCAGTGGTTGGCAAGTAAGTACAGGTAAAGGTTGGGTGGTATTCTGGGTAATGTACATTCTTTTAATGTAGGTTATTTTTTATCCATTTAGCCCACGCCATATCTAACAACTGAAAAATATTTCCTGCATCTAAGAAAGTTGAACTTTAGCTGCAACATCCCATTAATTAACGTTTGAGCCAACTCTTTCATACAGCTGTAGCTCAAACACAGAAAAGCAGCTTTAGAGTAATAATTAGGGGTGTTTGACATTTAGATAAGAGGAAAGCAGCTGGCCTACACAAGGCCACATTACTCATTCATCTTTACTGATAACTAATGTGTTACTGAACACTGTAATTTGTTTATGGAAGCATTGCAGCAAAGCTCTAATGAGGTCGATATAGATCCAGAGTATCGAGTGCACTCCAGACAAGCAGAAAATGCGGCCATATTCCTCGGCAACAGGATTATGATAACATGCTAACATTGTAAAACTGTGGTCAATTGCAGTCTATTAAAAGGAAAACATGGTGCATTTACTGTGAGAACACATTATGAGTTAATGTTGTAATGCTTGCCTGAAGGGAGTGTATGATTTTTTCTTTTACATAATTTGTATATTAAGCATACTATATTTTCATGGCTATATTTTATATACACAACAGCAACGTCCTCCCTCTAATACAGCCTTTATCAATAGGTGTGCTGTGGCACCCTGGGGTGCCATTTGGATTTGTCGGGGTGCCCTCTTTATGCTGTAATCTAGTATATATGCTGCGTCACAGATGTGGGCTTTCTTGTATAGTTTTTGTATGAAATAGTTCAGTCAGGGCTTGATCGGGGTTAGTATTAGTGTCAGTGTGTTTTAAGTAGAGAATAAACTTTTTATATTTAGTGTCCGTGCAAGTGTTAGTGTCAGTGTGTTTAGGTAGGATCATTTAAAAAAACAGCTAAATGTGCACTATTAATATAAATATGTGCACTGCACTCATAAAATATCCTAAATACTCAATAAATGTCCACCACCACCATATGCTGCTACTAAGTGAAGTGAAAATCATAAAAAAAAGGTGAAATACTAAAATTAACATTAATAATCCATAGTAGCGCACCAATAGTCAAATCAAATCTCAGATCAATATTCAAAAGTGAGTGAAAAACAAAGTCCATAGAAATTGAAGAAAAAAGTCCAAACTTGTGAAATGGTGGTGTATCACTCTGAAAACTTATCCTGCATGTCCTCCACCACAGTGTTTTGTGCAGGCTCCACTCCCTTAAAGGGGTTGTAAAGACAGAAGGTTTTTTATCTTAATGCATTCTATTCAATAAGATAAAATGCAGCAACCCCCCCCCCCCCCCAGCACCCCCTAATACTTACCTGAGCCCCCTCTTGATCCAGCAATGTCCACAAGTGCCTCCGCCATCCAGGACTCCCTCTCCTGGCTGAGACACAGCAGCGGTGCCATTGGCTCCCGCTGCTGTCAATCAAAGTCAGTTAGCCAATGAGGAGAGAGAAGGGGCATGGCTAAGCAACGACTCTGTGTCTGAATGGATACACGGAGCTGCGGCTCAGCTCGAGGTGCCCCCATAGCAAGCTGGGGGCACTGAACAGGAGGGAGGGGCCAGGAGCACCGAAGAGGGACCCGACAAGAGGAGGATCTGAGCTCTGGGCTGCTCTGTGCAAAACCACTGCACAGAGTAGGTAAGTATAACATGTTTGTAATTTTTATAGAAAAAAAAACTAGACTTTACAATCACTTTACATCTCATGACTGGCAAATAGCACTTATGCTGATATAAAAGTGCCAGAAGACTCCAGTCACCATCCAGATGTTATGAAGATATCCACATGTAGAGGAAAATAGAGACAACACCTCCAATAGTGTAAAAACCTTAAGGTACCCGCTTTATTTAAAAATAATGCACTTACATCAACACTCAATAAAAAAACAAGCCCATAATTAAAATCAATATCAGGCGTCACAGTGCTGCAATTTCAACATCCCTCATGGATAAGAGTGGCCACTCGCACTTCCTGAATCTACGTGTTGACGTCACATCCGGTTGCCACGACTGATGCGTTTCTTCGCATCTGACTTTGTCGCAGGGCTTTTTCAATGTGCACTATTGTTTCTGGGCCCAACTACAGGTACAAAAAAACAATTACTGCACATATGCATATATGATATTCTCATGCACGTCAAAACTAGGAGAATTTTTTTTTTTGGGTGGTGGTAGGCTAATGGCATGCAAATATACAGCTACATTTATTTAAAAATGATTTTATTGTTCTAATTTTGGACAGTTTTCCTTTGCTAATACAAAAATATTTAAAATGAGATATCCATTAGCATTTACCTCCAAACGATGGCTCAATTTGTCCTTAAATAATACCATGGTCTAATTCACCTGGGATGCCTTGAGATTTTGTGTACTTTTAAAGGCCTATTAATAGGGAAGGATGGGTATTGGTCCCTGTTCTCCGGTGGACAAAGCAATGTTCACTCCTCATCATGCCTTGCATTTTATGAGTCATTCATAAAATGTACAGCAGTGTGAAGCCTGCAGTGTCCCATGGAATTTCCTAAAGCTACAAAAAAAACTCTGAGTGGAGAAAAGAAACTGGTCACCTGGCTGATCACGTGACAGGAAATCTGTAAGTGGGGGTTAGTACTCCTTTTAGGCACCTCCCCGGTGGATATGGTGGGTGGGACTAAGTCCCTTATAATCTACAGCCGGAAGAGCATGGGGCAGAGGGTAATGGGAAAAGGCCACCCCTAGTATACTGCCATGTAAGCTTGTAGCCTTAGAAAGAATCCACCTATTTGAACCTACATTGAGGACAGAGTTGGGGGGCATCCTATGTTAAGGCTGACGGTGAATTAGGGCCCTTTTTTTATTGGAACAGATGGCACTCAGCTTGCTTCATAGTTTCAAAGCAAGCAGAGCATAATGCACAATGCACAAATGCTGTGCTTTAAAAAATGCACCATTATTTTTTTTGTATTTTTTATGTAGCACCCTCCCTGTTAGGTAAATGTTGTTCTTTTTGGCTCCTCTGTAATCATTGGATCAAATATTGATTTCTCTTGGCTGTTCTAGATCTCACAGGCTACAGGTTTGATTGCTTTCCCTTGCATTCTGGAGGCCTCCAGAACATAGAGGGCTGGGAGAGTCCAATGGGCCGCTTGAATATTTATTGTGCTGCAGCCAATCCAGAGGGAGGTGTGCCCTGTAGGTGGCCGGGGAACTTAAATAGTTCAGGGTCTGGAACAGCTGGGTTCTTGCCCTGCTGGAGGTGTTCCAGCCCCAGGGGTTACTGCCCCTTTGAGGCAGTTTTGCTAGTATCTGTAGATGTCCATCATGGTTCCTGCTATAACAGAGCTGGGGGCCTATTCCTAGTTACCTTTGGAGCTCAGCATAATTCTGTGTGAAGAATAGCTGGTTTTTAAGGAGCAGGCCGGGAAGCCGGCCGCCTTGTCCTTAACAATCAATGACTCATCAGCTGTTAGCGGTCTTCCCCACTGACAGCTGAAATGTAAACAAAAGAATGCCAGTAATGACAAACCCCCCAAAAAAACAGCGTGGGGTCCCCCCTCCAATCCATGCCAGGCCCTTCGGGTCTAGTTTGATTTTTAAGGGAACCCTAGGTCAAAATTAAACAAAAGACACGGCATGGGGTCCCCCCAAAATCCATACCAGACCCTTATCCGAGCATGCAGCCTGGCAGGCCAGGAAAGGAAGGGGACGAGTAAGTGCCCCCCCTCCTGAACCATACCAGGCCACATGCCCTCAACATGGGGGGGGTGTGGGAGCTCTGCCCCCCCACCCCAAAGTACCTTGTCCCCATGTTGATTGGGACAAAGGCCTCTTCCCCACAACACTAGGCGGTGGTTTTAGGGCTCTGCGGGCGGGGGGCTTATCGGAGCCTGTAAGCCCCCTTTAACAAGGGGGCCCCGAGATCCTGGCTCCCCAATGTGAATGTGTATGCCTACCCATTCACCAAAATAGTGTAAAAAGTGAGTAAAGATGCAAGACAAGTTTTTGACAATTCCTTTATTCAATTTTTTTTTAAATGTCCCCCGGTGTAGACCCATCATCAATTACGACACCCACCGCACCGCTGAATCGCTGAATAACCAGAAATGAGTCCAAATTTACATTCAGTCCGAAACAAATTGCACAACAGTGGGGCAGGGACACACACAACAGCTGTGCATCCCTGTACCGGTAAAAGATGGCCTTGCTTGGGGCACACAGCTAATCACCCCATGTGAATGGGGCCTTACAAAAATGTTTGGGTAATTTAAACATCTATATTTATCTAACAGTACTTGTCTAATAAAATGTCCAATTAACATTTCTAAATATCATATGACTTTAACAACGCTATTCTGTTGCCAGAAACTATTTAAACAATTGCCATTTGCAGTTGAATTACATTAGGGGTGATGCCTAATCTTAGTTTGACATAAATTGAGACCCAGTGTACAGTCTGTGCTTAGGATTCAAGTGGCTCAATGGGGACATGAGGGTGGATCTGAAAACGAACTAAGGATTTGCAGACAGCACTGGGTGTCTGAAATTCATCACCTTTGTTACTTTGGAAATTTTTTCGACCAGATCAGTTTCAAGTTACAGGGTGATAACCTGTACTATAGATTTTTGTGACTTGACATTTAGGCTGCATTCACATCTGAGTGTAGCGTCTTTGAACATTTTCGCTTTTTTTTACGTTTTTATGCGTGATTTTGACACATTTTTATGCGTGACTTGTGCGTTTTTATACAGAGAAAACTCATCTGTTGCATCATTTGTTGATAGATATTTCACCGTTTTTTAGCTTTATTTATTTTTTTTATTATTATACATTTTTTTTATAAAAAAAAAAAATTAATTAGGGTAAGGGGTTAGATTTAAGGTTAGGTTAGGGTTAGAACTGAAAAACACCCTGTGGATGACTAGTGGCGCTATATGCCTAATAGATAGGCTGGACCAGTTTGATTAGATTACTCTTCAGTAAGAGTGTATTGATTGGTCATTTCACCCTATCTATTAGGCATATAGCGCCACTAGTCATCCACAGGGTGTTTTTCAGTTTTAAACATTTTTTTGGTTTAAGTGGCAGCTCACAGGTGTTTCGATTATTCTAGGCGCAGTGGTGGAAGGACAGGTGTGGGCACCAATTTTTTTCCTGTTCATCCTCAGTTTTTAGGTTAGGGTTAGGATTAGGGGTTAGGGTTATTTATTTATTTTATTATATAAATATATTTTATTTATTCAGAAATAAATGAATGCTAAGTAATAATAAATAAATAATTAATCTCTAACCTTAACCCCTAACCCTTAAAAAAATACATAATAATAATAAATAACTAAACACCCTAACCCTAACACTTCATTTTAATCTTCATCATCTTAATCTTCATTAACAGTGGGGCATCTTCATCATCTTCATCTTCACCATCTTCATCATCTTCATCTTCATCATTTTCATCTTCATTATCATCATTTATTTATTCATATATAATTACTATTTTATTTTTTACATGTTTACAAAATGCGTGAATGCGCACAAAAGTGCAAATAACGTGTTTCCATTCACTTCTATGGGATTTAAAGCGCACCAAAAGTGTTCAAATCTATCCAAATCGAGCTACAAAAAAGCTCCAGAACTTTTTTGAGCTTCAGGTGACTTGGAGTGGAGATGTGAACCATTCCCCTAGAGAATTATTGACTTTTTCTCCTCCAGCAGTTTGGAGCTTTGATCCTCAAGCTACAAAACATTGAGGTGTGAATGGGGCCTTAACTGACCATACGCTGTGCAGATTTCAGACAGTTTCTAATGAACCCTCGAAAATTCTCTTGGTGTCCCTGATGGATCTTTTCCACCCAACATCCTTCAATTGAAAAATTGAAGGAGCAGGGTGAAAAACGTGTTGGCTGAACAGCAGATGCATATAATCAGACGCAGACACTGTTCAGGTATACTGACAGTTGATGCTGGCAGGTATCAGAATACAAAAGCCTAACAAGGCTGTACAGCACGGAGGAATCTGTTAGGAAGTGTATTGGTGTATGGCCAGACATGTACTGTAAAAATGTAATCAAGTAATGATAGGAGGTCATCTCTAATCTCTAATGAGGAGGGTCTAGTGTTAAATTTTGTTCTGGAGCTTGATTTCATAGGTATTCTTTTTGCTTGAGCAGAAAATATATAAACGTATGCAAGATGTTGCACCATGCTGCTTTCAGTAGCCCAAATGTGCCCCGAAATGCTAGAGTTGGAGGAGGTTATTAAGTAGAAAAGGTCTGGTAAAGTCTTACAGATACTGACAGACATAATTAGGTATCAACATGTAGTTTCCTGCTGATAAATTATTCTCTTTTAGCTTAGTTTGGTATTTATCAAATAATAATAGGAGATTTCACTGAACTATTTTTTTTTCTTTTTTTTGTGTTTTAACCACTTCAATACTGGACACTTTCACCCCCTTCCTGCCCAGGCCAATTTTCAGCTTTCAGCTCTGTCACACTTTCAATGACAATTGTGTGGTCATGCAACACTGTACCCATATGAAATTTTTATTCTTTTTTTCACACAAATAGAGCTTTCTCTCAGTGGTATTTAATCACCGCTAATTTTTCTATTTTTTCAAAATAAACTAAAAAAGCCTGAAAATTTAGAAAAAAAAAAGAGTTTTTGTTATAAAATTTTGCAAATAAATGATCTTTCTTCATAAATTTAGGCCAAAATGTATACTACATTTCTTTGGTGAAAATAACCCAAATCAGTATACATTATTTAGTCTGTAGAAAAGTTATAGAGTCCACAACTATGGTATATACTGTATATATCTGAAAATCGATCAATTCTAATGTACAGACTCCCGAACAATGCCAGAACAGTACAAATATCCCCCAGATGACTCCTTTTTTAAAAGGAGGCAGTCCAAGGTATTTAGTAAGAGGCATGGCGAGTTTTTTGAAGTTGTAAGTTTCTGTCACAATTTTTTTGGAAAATACTGAAGTTAAAATTTATTTTTTTCTCAATTTTTTACATACTGTCACCAGTGCAGTACAGCGTCATTATAGGGCTGGTGTGGCGGGGATCAGGGACACTGACTAGTGACAGTATGTAAAAAATATATATACAGTGGGGATGGAAAGTATTCAGACCCCCTTAAATTTTTCACTCTTTGTTTTACTGCAGCCATTTGCTAAAATCATTTAAGTTCTATTTTTCCTCATTAATGTACACACAGCACCCGTATTGACAGAAAAACACAGAATTGTTGATATTTTTGCAGATTTATTAAAAAAGAAAAACTGAAATATCACATGGTCCTAAGTATTCAGACCCTTTGCTCAGTATTTAGTAGACACATCCTTTTGATCCAATACAGCCATGAGTCTTTTTGGGAAAGATGCAACAAGTTTTTCACACCTGGATTTGGGGATACTCTGCCATTCCTCCTTGCATATCCTCTCCAGTTCTGTCGGATTGGACGGTAAACGTTGGTGGACAGCCATTTTTAGGTCTCTCCAGAGATGCTCAATTGGGTTTAGGTCAGGGCTCTGGCTGGGCCATTCAAGAACAGTCACTGAGTTTTGTGAAGCCACTCCTTCATTATTTTAGCTGTGTGCTTAGGGTGATTGTCTTGTTCGAAGGTAAACCTTCGGCTCAGTCTGAGGTCCTGGGCACTCTGGAGAAGGTTTTCGTCCAGGATATCCCTGTACTTGGCCGCATTCATCTTTCCCTCAATAGCAACCAGTCGTTCTGTTCCTGCAGCTGAAAACACCCCCACAGCATGATGCTGCCACCACCATGCTTCACTGTTGGGACTGTATTGGACAGGTGATGAGCAGTGCCTGGTTTTTTCCACACATACCGCTTAGAATTAAGGCCAAAACGTTCTATCTTGGTCTCATCAGACCAGAGAATCTTATTTCTCACCATCTTGGAGTGCTTCAGGTGTTTTTTTTAGCAAACTCCATGCGGGCTTTCATGTGTCTTGCACTGAGGAGAGGCTTCCGTCGGGCCACTCTGCCATAAAGCCCTGACTGGTGGAGGGCTGCAGTGATGGTTGACTTTCTACAACTTTCTCCCATCTCCCGACTGCATCTCTGGAGCTCAGCCACAGTGATCTTTGGGTTCTTCTTTACCTCTCTCACCAAGGCTCTTCTCCCCCCGATAGCTCAGTTTGGCTGGACGGCCAGCTCTAGGAAGGGTTGGCCAGATCTGTGCCTTGCCACAATTCTGTCTCTGAGCTCTTCAGGCGGTTCCTTTGACCTCATGATTCTCATTTGCTCTGACATGCACTGTGAGCTGTAAGGTCTTATATAGACAGGTGTGTGGCTTTCCTAATCAAGTCCAATCAGTATAATCAAACACAGCTGGACTCAAATGAAGGTGTAGAACCATCTCAAGTATGAGCAGAAGAAATGGACAGCACCTGTGTTAAATATATGAGTGTCACAGCAAAGGGTCTGAATACTTAGGACTAGGGTTGTCCCGATACCGATACTAGTATCGGTATCGGCACCGATACCAAGCATTTGCCCAAGTACTTGTACTCGGGCAAATGCTCCCGATGCTTCAGCCGATACCTTGACTGTCAGCGGTGATGGACGTGTGGGGGGAGTTACAAGCTTCTCCCCCCGCGGCTTTCAGCTGCTTAGTGACATACAGCGGTGATCGGTGCTTGTAATTCCCCCACACGCGATCACCGCTGACTGTCACCTCCTCCTCCTTAGTCCTCCTCCGTTCCTCTGTCCCCCTCCGCTGTCCTGCTCCATTGCTGTGTCCCCCTCCGTTCCTCTGTCCCCCCCCCCCCCGCTGTCCTCCTTCTTTGCTCTGTCCCCCTCCGCTGTCCTCCTCCGTTCCTCTGTCCACCTCCCGCTGTCCTTCTTCTTTGCTCTGTCCCCATCCGTTCCTCTGTCCCCCTCCGCTGTCCCCATGCGTTCCTCTGTCCCCCTCCGCTGTCCCCATGCGTTCCTCTGTCCCCCTCCGCTGTCCCCATGCGTTCCTCTGTCCCCCTCCGCTGTCCCCATCCGTTCCGGCTTTCCGTTGTCCCCCTCTCTCTTCGTCTGTCCCCTCCGTTCTGCTGTCTCTCCGCTGTGTGTATGGAGAGAGTCAGCTGACTCTTTCCATTCACATAACTGAAACATTGTAATCTCCTGTGATTACAATGTGTCAGTTTATGAATGGAGAGAAGCTGCTGTGTTCTCTCCATTCATTCTCAGTGCAGCTGACGCTGCAGAGAAAGGGACTGGGGAATCTATCCTCAGTCTATTTCTCTGTCTCAAGGGGGAGATATCAGAGGTCTGTTAAGACCCCTGATATCTCACCAAAGCCCCCCAACAGGGCTGATTAAAAAAAAAAAAAAACACACACATAGTGCAATAAAGAATAAAAAAAAAAAATTGTAAAAAATAATAAATGTAAATGAAAAAAACCAAAACAAAAACACACACACAGACACCGTTCACTATACCCCGACCCCCACCCCAACCGCCGCCCCCCCCCCCTCAAAAAAAAAAAAAAAAAAAAAAACTGTCACGTGACATTAAAAAAAAGTATCGGTAATCGGTATCGGCGAGTACTTGAAAAAAAGTATCGGTACTTGTACTCGGTCCTAAAAAAGTGGTATCGGGACAACCCTACTTAGGACCATGTGATATTTCAGTTTTTCTTTTTTAATAAATCTGCAAAAATGTCAACAATTCTGTGTTTTTCTGTCAATATGGGTTGCTGTGTGTACATTAATGAGGAAAAAAATAAACTTAAATGATTTTAGCAAATGGCTACAATATAACAAAGAGTGAAAAATTTAAGGGTGTCTGAATACTTTCTGTCCCCACTGTATGTATTTTTTTATTATTAGATTATTTTTCTTTTTTTACATGTTTTTTTTATTACATACAGTGACCAGAGCAATACAGTGTTACCACTACTCTGGGGGTGTGATCTGGATTTGTTTTACACACTATGATTGCTTATAACTGTGTTTTTTAAAGTTATAAGCAACCATTTTTTTCTGAATGAAAACTACTTATTCGGTGTTTACTTTTGTGAAGAGCTGTGATTGGCCACAGCTAATCACCTGGTACAGATGGGCTGTGATTTGCTCTGTCTGTACCATGTGATCACTGTGACCAATCACGGCTAGCAACACAATTGTATACCATGGATGGCATGAAAGGAAGCATCCATTTTTTACAAAAGTCATGTGATCTACCGTGGTTGGCCACAGCGATCACATGGTACCGGCAGCAGGCCGGTACAGTGATCTGTCATCGCCCATGTCCGATGGACACAGTGGGTGACAGATCGTGGGGCGCACACAAGGCGCGATTCTGGGAGGATATCATATGACGTCCTCCAAGAACAACAGTGCTCCCGCCCCACAATGTGAGTATGTAAGCGGGTGCTGACAGGGTGCCTGTGAATATTTTAGCCCTGTCCACACAGCATTGTTATTTATGCATATAGTGAGTTACAGGCTGTTCTGGATGGGAAGGGGTTAACTGTGTCTATACTTTTTACCGGGCTTTCTGAATCCTGCCCCCTGCTCATAAATACCAGGGGAGGGCTGAGAGCTTGATCTCTTCCACGTGTGGTCCTACTGTCCTACTGAAGCACGTGGCTCCCTTCTGGGACACCCCTCTGGGATTGTCCCTGGACTTGGAACCTACCATTACTGGACTTTTGCTGAATGGACTTTGCTTCTCTGGAAGGTATGACACCTGGGCAGCCTGCATTAGTTAGTTAGGGCTGGACTCTGTTTCATGTGTGCTGTGCTGTTGAACTGTGTTGTTGAATCTTCAGTAAAGTTGTTAACTATTTCAAGCCTGGGCTGAAGTTATTAAAAGGGGTGCATGGTGGTACATGGCGTATCAGAAGAGAAAGGTCTGTAAAACAGAAAGGGGGTATGAAGCAAGACCTCTACAAAGGGTTAACTCGGCAGGAGGGTGGAGTTGGAGAGCAGTTGCCACGGGTAACCAAGAGCTGGTGGGAAGTGAATAGCAGCCAGACATAAAAGCGTGGTACTTGGCAAAGGTGACAGGTCTTCTGATAGCGAGGGGGGTGGTGATCTGAATCCCTCCATTATGATCGGTTTCCCTAAAGTAACTGGGACTGAACCCGCAGTAGGGAGACCCCATTTACCTAGCCACCTGGTACAGGAGAAAGGACTTAATTGAGAGCACGCATGAGAGCACGCACTTTGGGACCCCATTCTATCACCAAAGTGAAAGAGGTACACTGGACTGGTGGAGAGGGCACAGGCTCAGCAGTATCCCTTCTAAATGCCGCATACACCATGCAAGGGCGTGTAGTAACATGGGACAGCACGTTTCACAGAGGAACTCTGTATGTTTAACTACTGCACACAGGTTACGGCTCATCTCTAAGCCGCCATAATGTTTGATTTCCACATGAACTAGGCCATTGATGATTTCTGAATTACAATACTAAAGAATTTAAACATCTCCGAAAAACTGAAACAAAATTTTCAGATGAAACTCTGAAAGTTTTCTTATCGAATTTGAGTTTCCGAAGAAAATAAAATAGAATAGAAAATAAAGGAATAGAATAGAATAGAAAAGAATATAATAGAAAATAATAGAATAAAATATAATAGAGTAAAACAGAACAGAATACAAAATAAAAGAATGGTAACAATGTAATAGAAAATAAAAGGATAGAATAAAAAATAAAGGAATAGAATAGAAAATAAAATAATAGAAGAGAATAGAATAGAATTGAAAAGAATAGAGTAAAACAGAACAAAATAGAATAGAAAATAAAAGAATGGAATAAAATAGAATAGAAAATAAAGAAATAGAATAAAATAAAAAAAGAATAAAATAGAGTAAAATAGAAATAATATAATCATCTTTTTCGAAAAAAAAAATAAATTACTATTTAAATGGTATTTGAATGGAGTTTGAATTAATTCAAATTTTCAGAATTCGGTCGAATTGAGGTTGAATAAACTAAATTAATTCTGAAAACGAATTAAATAATTTTAATTTAACTAAACTAGTTTATGTAAATAGCGAATCGATTCAAACCCAAATAAATGAAACGAATTCTGAAAATTAATAAAATGAACTAAACTAATTTAACAAAACTAATTTATGTGAATAACAAATCGAAACAAAACTAATTTTTTCGTTCTGCACATGTCTACTATGTATGGTGCAAAAAGGACCTAGCTTACCAACATCGAAACATCATTCTATTATATGGTGAAGTATGGTGGAGGGAGCATCAGGATTTGACCTCTCGGGCATTGATGATTTCTGAATTACAATACTAAAAATTTAAACATCTCCGAAAAACTGAAGCAAAATTTTCAGATGAAACTCTGAAAGTTTTCTTATCGAATTCGAATTACCGAAGAAAATAAAATAGAATAGAAAATAAAGGAATAGAATAGAATAGAAAAGAATATAATAGAAAATAATAGGATAGAATATAATAGAGTAAAACAGAACAGAATACAAAATAAAAGAATGGTAACAATGTAATAGAAAATAAAAGGATAGAATAAAAAATAAAGGAATAGAATAGAAAATAAAATAATAGAAGAGAATAGAATAGAATTGAAAAGAATAGAGTAAAACAGAACAAAATAGAATAGAAAATAAAAGAATGGAATAAAATAGAATAGAAAATAAAGAAATAGAATAAAATAAAAAAAGAATAAAATAGAGTAAAATAGAAATAATATAATCATCTTTTTCGAAAAAAAAAAAAATTAATATTTAAATGGTATTTGAATGGAATTTGAATTAATTCAAATTTTCCGAATTCGGTCGAATTGAGGTTGAATAAACTAAATTAATTCTGAAAACGAATTAAATAATTTTAATTTAACTAAACTAGTTTATGTAAATAGCGAATCGATTCAAACCCAAATAAATGAAACAAATTCTGAAAATTAATAAAATGAACTAAACTAATTTAACAAAACTAATTTATGTGAATAACAAATCGAAACAAAACTAATTTTTTCGTTCTGCACATGTCTACTATGTATGGTGCAAAAAGGACCTAGCTTACCAACATCGAAACATCATTCTATTATATGGTGAAGTATGGTGGAGGGAGCATCAGGATTTGACCTCTCGGGCATTGATGATTTCTGAATTACAATACTAAAGAATTTAAACATCTCCGAAAAACTGAAGCAAAATTTTCAGATGAAACTCTGAAAGTTTTCTTATCGAATTCGAATTACCGAAGAAAATAAAATAGAATAGAAAATAAAGGAATAGAATAGAATAGAAAAGAATATAATAGAAAATAATAGGATAGAATATAATAGAGTAAAACAGAACAGAATACAAAATAAAAGAATGGTAACAATGTAATAGAAAATAAAAGGATAGAATAAAAAATAAAGGAATAGAATAGAAAATAAAATAATAGAAGAGAATAGAATAGAATTGAAAAGAATAGAGTAAAACAGAACAAAATAGAATAGAAAATAAAAGAATGGAATAAAATAGAATAGAAAATAAAGAAATAGAATAAAATAAAAAAAGAGTAAAATAGAAATAATATAATCATCTTTTTCGGAAAAAAATAAATTAATATTTAAATGGTATTTGAATGAAATTTGAATTAATTCAAATTTTCCGAATTCGGTCGAATTGAGGTTGAATAAACTAAATTAATTCTGAAAACGAATTAAATAATTTTAATTTAACTAAACTAGTTTATGTAAATAGCAAATCGATTCAAACCCAAATAAATGAAACGAATTCTGAAAATTAATAAAATGAACTAAACTAATTTAACAAAACTAATTTATGTGAATAACAAATCGAGACAAAACAAATTTTTTCGTTCTGCACATGTCTACTATGTATGGTGCAAAAAGGACCTAGCTTACCAACATCAAAACATCATTCTATTATATGGTGAAGTATGGTGAAGGGAGCATCAGGATTTGACCTTGTATCACTGCCTCAGGGCCTGGACCACTTGCCAACATTGAGAGAAAAATGAATTCTCAAGTTTACCAAAAAAATATCCTACAAGATAATGTCAGGGTGGCTGTCCGCCAGCGGAAGCTTAGTAGAAGGTGGGTGATGCAGCAGGACAACGACCCTAAGCTTTGAAGAAAATCCACTACAGACTGGCTTCAGAAAAAAAATGGCGCCTTTTGTAGTGGCCCAGCCAAAGACCAGACCGTAACCCAATAGAGTTGCTTTAGAATGACCTCAAGAGAACCATTCACACCTGACACCCTATACATGTGTCTGAGATGAAGCAGTTTCATAAAGAGGAATGGTAAAAAATGCCTCCTGAACATTGTGCAGGTCTAATCCAGAGCTACCGTAAGTGCTTGCTTGAAATCATTGCTGCCAAAGGAGGTTTGACTAGCTATTAACTTCAAGGGTTCACTTACTTGTTCCTTGATCACTGTGGGTATTTAATTGGTGTGTTCAATAAAGACACTAGAAATTTGAATTGTTTGTGTTATCTGCTTAAGCACATTGTATTTGTCTATTGTTGTGACTGAAGAGCAGATTTCATTTTATGGCACATTACAACAGAAATCCAGTCAATTCCAATGCCGTGTACACACGATCGGACATTCCGACAACAAATGTTCGATGCGAGCTTGTTGTTGGAAATTCCGACCGTGTGTAGGCTCCATCGGACATTTTTAGTCAGAATTTCCGACAACAAAAATTTGAGAGCTGGTTCTCAAATTTTCCGACAACAAAATCCGTAAAAGCAAACATTAAAAAAGCTAATTTGTGGCCACCCAACACCCACACTGGTCTGAGCTGGTTGGTAGAATGGAGGGCTAATGAAGGCAATGCACGTCATGGAATTACAACTTTTTTATCTACTTTTTTTGACACTTTTTTTTAATGAAAGTTACATATCAGTACAATACGGCTTGGATCACACTAGTGCAGCTGTGATTTGATCCGGTTTTCAGTGCAGTATTGATGTGAATGGGCACCATAGAGAATAGTGTAATTTCCATTGTCATGTGATTCTGTGCTATTCAGGTCACATCTGAAAACTGACTAGTGTGAACCAGGCCTAAGTAACATAGTACAGAAATTTAGAGTGACAGGTACTTAAAGCGGAGTTCCACCCTAAAGTGGAACTTCCGCTCATCGGATTCCTCCCCCCCTCCGGTGTCACAATTGGCACCTTTCAGGGGGGAGGGGGTGCAGATACCTGTATAATACAGGTATCTGCACCCACTTCCGGGTATAGCTAGCCGCAGCTAGCCGCAGACTCCCCGTCCACCCCCGTTGTGTTGTGGGAAATACACAGTTCCCACAACACAACGGGGACCAGTGTAGACGCGCAGCGCGACTCGCGCATGCGCAGTAGGGAACCGGGCAGTGAAGCGGCAACGCTTCACTTCCTGACTCCCACAGTGTGAATGGCGGCGGCAGCACCCGAGGAGCGAGGGACGGCTCGGTCTCGGGTGCCGACATCGCTGGACCCCGGGACAGGTAAGTGTCCTTATTTTAAAAGTCAGCAGCTGCAGTATTTGCAGCTGCTGACATCTAAATTTTTTTTTTTTGTGAAACTCCGCTTTAATGATATAACAAAGTAGGAAGGTAATTTTAATGTCCCAGAAGTTCCTAGAAAAATCTGAATTGGACTTTGTGATTGTGTTGGGGTTTCAGATTGGTTAAGAATTTGTGAACCTGGGTAGAGAGTGGTCTAGGGGCAGGATTGTTTTTAAGGCAGGGCAAAAGGGGCAGCTGCCTCATACTTGCCATCTATCCCAGTTTAAATTCCCTTATTCCTTGAAGATGTCCAGCTCTGCCCTTTTGCCATGTACAGATGGCTCACCTGCAGATCCTGTGTTTACATGTAAATAACCTGCATTGATATGTTAATAGCACCGGCATTAATATGTAAATAGTCACAGACTGTGTCATTGATATGTAAATAGAGGCGGCATATTATGTCCCCCTGAGGTCATATCTACCATCATTTCTGCTGAATGCTGCCCACTGGGGAGGTAAAGGGGCATGCTTAAAAGTCCTGCCTACAAATATAGTCATTAAGCCTAACATCAGCCTGTTCTGCAAAGGTAAGCAAATTGGAGGTGGAACCCTTCTTCAAAATAACATGGTGCCACAGCACCCTGAATTTTGGTGCATGTGAATACGCACATCTCAGCTGATGCATGAGGGTGTCATTAACAATTAATCACACTGCTGTGTATCTGCTAAAGGGCAGCATGTTTCTGTGGCGTGGCTATTTCATCATGTTGTAATTTCATTATGTTATGTCATGTGTTACAAGTGTTATTATCATGTTTAATTGTTTCTAGACTGATATTACCAACATGTATGTAACCTCTGTATATGATTTAATAAACACTTTATATATCCACCAATTTATTGAATTGCTATCATGTTCTTTATGTAAAGTCCCACCCCCTGTTGCTCTCTCTTTGTTACATCGATAGGGATGAAAACACATGGCCTCACCAGGCCATGTTTTCACATAAAGTCCAAAACCCTTCTCCCCTCATAGTGTCCACCAATGTAACTGAGACATTTAGCTTGCTTTCACATTTGTGTGTGTCGAGAACGCATGCAAAATCGCTTTCCTGACACCACAGAAACATGCTGCCCTTTAGCAGATACACAGCGGTGCCATTAATTGTTAATGACACCTTCACGCATCTGCTGAGATGTGCGTATTCACATGCACCACATTTCACGGTGCTGTGGCACCATGTTATTTTGAAAAAAGATTCCACCTCCAATTTGCTTGCCTTGCAGAACAGGCTGATGATAGGTTTATTGATGACAGTTGTAGGCAGGACTTTCAAGAGTGCCCCTTTACCTCCCCAGTGGGCAGCATTCAGCAGAAGCAATGGTGGATATGACCTGATGATATACATATGAATGCGCCTCTCTTTACATATCAATGCAGCCGGTCCACGACTAGTTACATATTAATGCTGTCACTATTTACACATCAATGCAGCTTATTTACATGTAAACACAGGGCCTGTAGGTGAGTCATCTGTACACAGCAATAGGCAGAGCTGAGCAGCATTAGTAACAGAACTTCACACTGAGATATCGGGACACAGAACGGGACTAAAACTTCAAGGGACAAGGAAATTTTAACTGGGATAGTTGGCAAGTATGAGGCAGCAGCTTTGGGCCCCACAATAATGATGGGGCCCAGGGCAGAGGCACCTTTTGCCCTGCCTTAAAGACGGCCCTGCCCAGCTCCATGACACAGAGGGAGATTCCTGTGTAATACTCTGTGTAATCAAGGTATTGGCGAGGCTGCAGATGGGCACAGTGAGGCTGAAATGGGTACAGTGAGGCTACAGATGGACACAGTGAGGCTGAAATGGACACAGTGAGGATGCAGATTGGCACAGTGAGGCTGCAGATGGGCACAGTAAGGCTGAAATAGACACAGTGAGGCTGCAGATTGGCACAGTGAGGCTGCATATGGGCACAGTGAGGCTGAAATGGGCACCGTAATGCCCCGTACACACGGTCGGATTTTCCGATGGAAAATGTCCGATCAGAGTGTGTTGTCGGAAATTCCGACCGTGTGTGGGCTCCATCGGACATTTTCCATCAGATTTTCCGACACACAAAGTTGGAGAGCAGGAGATAAAATTTTCCGACAACAAAATCCGTTGTCGGAAATTCCGATCGTGTGTACACAAATCCAACGGACAAAGTGCCACGCATGCTCAGAATAAATAAAGAGATGAAAGCTATTGGCCACTGCCCTGTTTATAGTCCCGACGTACGTGTTTTACGTCACCGCGTTTAGAACCTTCGAATTTTCTGACAACTTTGTGCGACCGTGTGTAGACAAAACAAGTTTGAGCCAACATCCGTCGGAAAAAATCCTAGGATTTTGTTGTCGGAATGTCCGTACAAAGTCCGACCGTGTGTACGCCCTATAAGGCTGCAGATGTGCACAGTGAGGCTGAAATGGGCACAGTGAGGCTGTAGATGGGCACAGTGAGGCTGCACATGGGCACAGTGAGGCTGAAATGGGCACAGTGAGTCTGCAGATGGGCACAGTGAGGCTGAAATGGGCACAGTGAGGCTGCAGATTGGCACAGTGAGGCTGCAGATTGGCACAATGAGGCTGCAGATGGGCACAGTGAAGCTGAAATGGGCACAGTAAGGCTGCAGATGGGCACAGTGAGGCTACATTGATGGCACAGTGTGGCTGCAGATGGGCACAGTGAGGATGCAGATGGGCACAGTGAGGCTGGATTGATGGCACAGTGAGGCTGCATTGATGGGCACTGGTGAGGCTGCATTAATCTCTTGTATCATGTCCACAGTCTCTGACCATCTCCTGTAGTATGTCTGCAGCCTCTGACCATCTCCTGTAGTGGTGGAATGCTGATCCAGGACACCGGAGCAGATTTATATCTCTAGTCATCGCTAGCACTGATGTTTCCAACTGCCTGCTAATCCAAATCATTGGATTCTATTTCATGCCAGTCTATTGTTAGTCTGGTTGAAAAAAGACACAAGTCCATCCAGTTACATTGTTACATAGATGGTGAGGTTGAAAAAAGACACAAGTCCATCAAGTCCAACCTGATTACTCCAGCGGAGGAGAGAAGCTGTCTGGCTGACAAGCATAGAGACCCTGGCTGGGGCATAAGCCACAGGCGGATGTGATCTCCCTAAAAAGAGAGCAACACAGCTGGTAAGCGGCAGTAGTTTCTCAGGTGGAAGAACCTTTCTATCCCAAACTTATCACTATTTCTTGGGTGTTTTTCGTTTGCAGTCACCATAAATTGGTGAACTGTGAACACCCTATGCAATTGGGAATACCACATGAGTGTGAAATTTGCTTTTCAAGAATTTTTTGCAGATGTGAAATTCCCAGAGGACTCTCAGCCTTGACTTATAATGTGTAATTCATTTGTTTACATTAAATTTTATACTCACGTTCAATCATTTTATTCATATGGTTATATTTTGAAACCACTTACTTTAGTGTATCCTACCATTTGATTGGGAGTAACTATATCCTCTATCGGATATAGACATTGAGTATATGTGGACATTCCATACCTTTATAGTTTCATTTAGCGCAGCTTACCGTTTTTGTATCTCCTGTAGTATGTCTGCAGTCTCTGACCATCTCTTGTATCAGGTCTGCAGCCTCTGACCATCTCTTGTATCATCATAGTATTTCTTTCGGATAATCAAACTTATAACTGGCTGGAGAAAGATAAATATCACTTGAAGACAAACCTGCACTTTAATTCAAGGTGGGGTCTGGGGAGGGGCCAGGGGTGGGGCTGAAGGGGGCCCCATGATTTCTATCAGCGGCCCTGGGGGCAGCGGTCCTCTTCTGAGCTTTGAGTTGCAGTTGAGTGTTGTATTGGGTGTAGGTTGGTCTGTGTCAGTCAACACTGTAATGAGGGAATATATGGTCAGGTTTATAGTCAGGTGAATGTATGATGCGTTCATGCATAATTGAGTATTTGTAAAGCTGAGATCCAGTCCATGGTTGGAGAAAATGGGCCATGTTGACTTGGCTAATGTGCATTAGTTCTTCCATAATGTAGATTGAGTTTATCGGGTAAAGTAAATATCGGACGGTTGGTGGATATTGCAATTTCCCACAATTACAGAATTAGAGATTTGGCTGCTTTCAGCATTTGAGGAATTAACGAATGTGAGGCTACAGATGGACAGAGTGAGGCTGAAATGGACACAGTGAAGATGCAGATTGGCACAGTGAGGCTGCAGATGGTTACAGTAAGGCTGAAATGGACACAGTGAGGCTGCAGATTGGCACAGTGAGGCTGAAATGGGCACCGTAAGGCTGCAGATGGGCACAGTGAGGCTGAAATGGGCACAGTGAGGCTGTAGATGGGCACAGTGAGGCTGCACATGGGCACAGTGAGTCTGCAGATGGGCACAGTGAGGATGAAATGGGCACAGTGAGGCTGCAGATTGGCACAGTGAGGCTGCAGATTGGCACAATGAGGCTGCAGATGGGCACAGTGAAGCTGAAATGGGCACAGTAAGGCTGCAGATGGGCACAGTGAAGCTGCATTGATGGCACAGTGTGGCTGCAGATGGGCACAGTGAGGCTGAAGATGGGCACAGTGAGGCTGAAATGGGCACAGTGAGGCTGCATTGATGTGCACTGATGAGGATAAAATGGGCACAGTGAGACTGCAGATGGGCACAGTGAGGCTGCATTGATGGCACAGTGAGGCTGCATTGATGTGCACTGATAAGGCTGAAATGGGCACAGTGAGGCTGCAGATGGGCACAGTGAGGCTGCATTGATGGCACAGTGAGGCTGCATTGATGGGCACTGGTGAGGCTGCATTAATCTCTTGTATCATGTCCGCAGTCTCTGACCATCTCCTGTAGTATGTCTGCAGCCTCTGACCATCTCCTGTAGTGGCAGAATGCTGATCCAGGACACAGGAGCAGATTTATATCTCTAGTCATCGCTAGCACTGATGTTTCCAACTGCCTGCTAATCCAAATCATTGGATGCTATTTCATGCCAGTCTATTGTTAATCTGGTTTAAAAAAGACACAAGTCCATCCAGTTACATAGATGGTGAGGTTGAAAAAAGACACAAGTCCATCAAATCCAACCTGATTACTCCAGCGGAGGAGAGAAGATGTCTGGCTGACAAGCATAGAGACCCTGGCTGGGGCATAAGCCACAGGCGGATGTGATCTCCCTAAAAAGAGATCAACACAGCTGGTAAGCGGCAGTAGTTTCTCAGGTGGAGGAACCTTTCTATCCCAAACTTATCACTATTTCTTGGGTGTTTTTCGTTTGAAGTCACCATAAATTGGTGAACTGTGAACACCCTATGCAAGTGGGAATACCACATGAGTGTGAAATTTGCTTTTCAAGAATTTTTTGCAGATGTGAAATTCCCAGAGGACTCTCAGCCTTGACTTATATTGTGTAATTCATTTGTTTACATTAAATTTTATACTCACGTTCAATCATTTTATTCATATGGTTATATTTTGAAACCACTTACTTTAGTGTATCCTACCATTTGATTGGGAGTAACTATATCCTCTATCGGATATAGACATTGAGTATATGTGGACATATATTTCCATACCTTTATAGTTTCATTTAGCGCAGCTTACCGTTTTTGTATCTCCTGTAGTATGTCTGCAGTCTCTGACCATCTCTTGTATCATCATAGTATTTCTTTCAGATAATCAAACTTATAACTGGCTGGAGAAAGATAAATATCACTTGAAGACAAACCTGCACTTTATTTCAAGGTGGGGTCTGGGGAGGGGCCAGGGCCAGGGGTGGGGCTGAAGGGAGCCCCATGATTTCTATCAGCGGCCCTGGGGGCAGCGGTCCTCTTCTGAGCTTTGAGTTGCAGTTGAGTGTTGTATTGGGTGTAGGTTGGTCTGTGTCAGTCAACACTGTAATGAGGGAATATATGGTCAGGTTTATAGTCAGGTGGATGCATGATGCGTTCATGCATAGTTGAGTATTTGTAAAGCTGAGATCCAGTTCATGGTTGGAGAAAATGGGCCATGTTGTCTTGGCTAATGTGCATTAGTTCTTTCATAATGTAGATTGAGTTTATCGGGTAAAGCAAATATCGGACGGTTGGTGGATATTGCGATTTCCCACAATTACAGAATTAGAGATTTGGCTGCTTTCAGCATTTGAGGAATTAACGAATGTCTGCATTGATTTGTAGCCATGACTCATTGCTCTGCTGCTGCTCCTTTATTGGCCAATCACAGACTGGGGGCAGGGAGGGGACCAAGCTCTTTTGCACAACGGCAAAAGTGTAAAGGCAGATCACCAACCTGACTCTGCTGTCTAGTAGGGCTTTGCTAGGTAAAACAGCTGCTCAAACAGTTGGCGCTTTATAAATCCTGTATAATAATAATATCTGTATTTCAAATATGCATTTAACTTGTTGCCTTGGAGTTCAGCTTTTCTACTATATACTGTATATTTCTCTATCATCCTTTCTGAAGTGTCAGACTTAATGCAATGTGCTGTGGTTTATTTGTATCACATATTAAATTCTATTTCTGGTTGTTTTCCCATAGGAATTGATGGAAAGGTCACTTGCTGGGTCTCATTCTGTTCCCAGACAAATCTCAGTGGCTCATCTACAATAGAGGCTGTGTTCTGCTATGATATGTTGCTCGACGACTCACGCTGCTGCATCTGCCAGGCACAGTCTCATCAAGACTGGATGCTATTTTAATCCTTACATGAGTCAGTCCATAATTTACAGGATAAAGGAAGGTTATTTTTAATTCCAGAAAAAGAGATCTTCGCCGGAATTTGTACACTTCAAAACTATAGAGATGCTAATGCATGGTGATTATAGTCAAACATATATAGCAACTTGGTATGGGATTTCTTTGCCGAAAACAAGTGTAAAGAATATTTTCCCCAACAACCTTTGACCCCTAACCCTACAGCTGGCTGTACGGTATGCAATCTAATTGTACAATCCCTGTACGATTTGCTTCAGACCTACCAAAACTGTGTAACGTGAGGAAAAACTTAACCACTTGCTTACTGGGCACTTAAACCCCCCTCCTGCCCAGACCAATTTTCAGCTTTCAGCGCTGACGCACTTTGAATAACAATTGCGCAGTCATACAACACTGTACCAAAATTACATTTTTATCATTTTTTTTCACACAAATAGATCTTTCTTTTGGTGGTATTTAATCACAGCTGGGGTTTTTAGTTTTTGCTAAACCAACTAGACCGAAATTTTTGAAAAAAAAAAAAGTTTTTTTACTTTCGGTTATAAAATTTTGTTTTCTCCTTCACTGACGGGCAAAGATGAGGCGGCACTGATGGGCACTGATGAGTTGGAACTGATAAGGTGGCACTGATGGGCACTGATATGTAAAATTGATGGGCACTGATAGGCGGCACTGTTGGAAACCAATAGGCGGCACTGATATGCAGCACTGATGGGCACTGATAGGCGGCACTGATGGGCACTTATAGGTGGCACTGATGGGCACTGACAAGCGGCTGTGATGGGCACTGACAGGCAGCACTGATTGGCACTGATAGGCGGTACTGATTGGCACTGACAGGTGGCACTGATGGGCAGCACTGATGATGACCTACTGATGAGGTTTTGACAGGTGTTACTGTAGGGCACTGATTGGCAATGTGATGGGCCCTGACTGGCACTGTGGTGGGCACTATATGGCACCGATTGGCACTTTATTGGGCACTGATAGGCGATCCTGAGGGGGCACTGACTGGGTACCTTTTTGGCACATCTGATGGGGATGTGATGATAATCAATGTGCTGATTATCAGCACAGACCCCCCCCCTCTGACAGAGAGAGCCGCCGATCGGCTCCCCCTGTCAGCGCGAAACGAGGAATGCCGTTTACCGGCACTTCCTGGTTCACGCAATGATCAGCTGTGATTGGTCACAGTTGATCACGTGGTAAGAAGCCTCTGACAAAGGGTTCTTATCACGATCGGAGATGCGGCATGTCAGACTGACACGCCAAACTCGTGATCACCGCACTGCGCGCCCTCACGGGCACACGCCGGCATGTTATCCTGCTGTACATCATATGACGCCCAGTCAGGATAACAGAACCACTTCCCGGACGTCAATCTGTTATTGACTGGGCGGGAAGTGGTTAACTAATTAACAAAAATAAAACAGTAAACTTAGCCCAATTTTTTGTATAATGTGAAAGATGATGTTACGCCGAGTAAATAGCTACCAAACAGGTCATAGTTTAAAATTGCTCACATTCGTGGAATGGCAACAAACGACAGTACTAAAAAAGTCTCCATAGGCGGTGCTTTAAAATTTTTTACAGGTTACCTGTTTAGAGTTACAGAGGAGATCTTGCACTGGAATTATTGCTCTCACTCTAATGATCATGGCGATACCTTACATGTGTGGTTTGAAACCCGTGTACATATGCGGGTGCGACTTTCATATGCACTTGCTTCTGTGTGCAAGCACGGAGGGATGGGGTGCTTTAAAAAAAAATTCTTATTTATTTTACTTTTTAGTTTTACACTGTCCCTTTAATTTATATATTTTTTTAACCACTTTTATCCCTATTACAAAGGAATGTAAACATCCCTTGTAATAGAAATAAGCTTGACATGTCCTCTTTATTGAGAGTTCTAGGATAAAAAAAGACTCCAGATCTCTCATTTACATTTAAAAGCAAAAAAAATGCAAAAAAAAAAAAGACATTTTGACTTTAAGAAAAAAAATCCTGTCTATCTGCCCATGAACAGAAAGTGACATCGGAGGTTGCTCTGGTCCTCCAAGGGCATAGAGTAGAGTGGGGGCTATCTTCCCCTCACTCGGCTTCCTGCCTAGCCATCGGCCACATCGGATCGGTGGCGGGCTTACAGACGGCTTGGTAAGCTCGGAAACGACCAGGAAGCGGCAGGAGAGTTGGCACCTCTCCTATCGCCTATAAAAGTGGCGTGGCAAATACGCTGCTGGTACCACTTTTATCTGAAAGCTGGCCGCCTAAGGGAAAAAACAATACTGGGGATTTGGCAGCTAGCTGCTGCCACAACCTCGGTATTTAACGTCAAAGTCATGACGTACATTTCCAGTTAGGTGGTCGGCAAGTAGTAAAGTAGTTCTAAACTCAAACCATTTTTTATTTTAGTGCATTAATTGCATTAAGGTAAAAATCACCCCACTATCTTTCCTACCCCCTCCATCCCTAAACACTTACCTGACTCCTGTCACCGATCCAGTGCTGTCCCGACTGCAGCTCCACTCACTTCCTGCTTTCACAGGAGACACAGGCTGTTGCAGGAGCCATGTGCCGTGGAGAGGGAGCGGGGGCATGGCTTACTGGTGTGTCTGTGTCTATGGACACACACAGCCCAGCTTGGGAGTACGCATGCACAGGTGCCCTTTAGCACACAGCTTGCTGAGGGGACACCCACAGGAAAAAGGAGCAGAGGGGACAGCCAAAAAGGAGGTAAGGGACTGCACTGTGCAGTATCATTGCACAGAGCAGGTAAGTATAACATCTTTTTATTTTAAGACCAAAAAATGTTACCCTTTATATCATATTAAGACCATCACAATGAACATCTAAAAGTAGTATACAGTGGTTTTGTACATGTTTTCATTCTTTATTATAGTTAGGACTCAGTGTGAGTGAAATAGGTAATTCCCCTAAATATTGGAGAAATGCTTGGAGTCAATAGAGAAGGTGAAAATAAGGTGTTTTTGTTAGCTTTTAGGGTGCAGACAGTGGGTTTTAAATTGCTCCTGAGGGTTGTAGAAGGTCCTTTTAACCACCCTGGACTTGTTCTTGTGCCAATAACAGACCTTCATTAGCGTTACTTTTTCACAGAAATAAAAAAAAAAAGCAAAATAAATAAATAAATAAATCTGATTCCAACCCCCCCTCCCCCCCCCCGTGCCACATTTGGCACCTTTCGGGGGGAGGGGAGATTGCGGGTTCCTGTTTTTTACAGGTACCCTGTCCCCACTGCCGGGAGACCAGGCCGTGGCAAAGTACGTCAGCAACTCGGCCCCTTTCCTCCCACCCCTTCTGCAGGCCAGTGAGAGAGTGCAGCACACTTTGCGCATGCGCAGTAGGGACCCTGCTATGAAGCCTAAAGGCTACACTGCCGGGTTTCCTGTTTTCAGCAATGGCGGTGGCAGCACCCGACCAGCCGATGTAAACATCGGCTGCGATACCGACATCGCTGGACTCCAGTACAGGTAAGTGTCCTAATGTTAAAAGTCAGCAGTATACAGTATGTGTAGCTGCAGACTTTTAATTTTTATAGGGGACCTCCTCTTTAATACAGACAAAAGAAAACACAAATGCCTAATTAGGACTACAAAATACATTTTGTAAAATATTTTATTAAAATATGTTACATTTCTCTTTTTGAAATAACAGAGCTTTAGGAATCCGTATCTCTATATTATTCCCCCTGTGTTGAAAAAGTGTTTGTAGAGATCAAAAGCTCAAGATAATTCCATAAAACGAAATGCCACATTGCAGTAATTAATCACTTATCAAACATCTCAGTGAAAGATTTCAGTATGACACAGTCGGCCTGATAGGAAGTTATTACACCCCTACTGTCGCTTTAGATCACCCACTGTACTCTGGGAATCATTTGTCATGGATTTAATGTTTCTTTGTGAAATGATTAGTCTATTTAGGCAAAGTGAAAGGAATGGTAAGCCGTAATATATTAAATTGTTGTTCTTGGGTTTAGATATCCTTTTTCCAATGTGGTAGGTTCACATATTTGTGTTGCATTTTATTGTGTTTTGGAAAGAAACACCATATGGGCCATACCATATATACACATACACTAAATTTGTTACCATGTGGCAATGCACAAGGAACAGCTCAATCCAGCCTTAAAGCAGAACTAAAGTCCAAAATACTTACCTCTGCTTCCGACCCCTGTGAAGTTCCTCACCAGCACCTGCATCTTTTCCTCTGCTTCTTCTGGGTGCCGGTCTTCAGTCGTCCTGATTGGCCAACACGATGACGTCTCTCCTGTGCATGCACAGTTATCCTGGCACACAGGTACTGTGCCGGAATGTAAACGAAGCTGCACATCCTACAGATACGTGCAAAAAGGCAGGTACAGTAAGTCTATTTTATTGCAGAAGAGACATTGCATATCTCTTCTGCAATAAAGAGCGTGCCTGCTTGTAGTTTTTTATTTGAGACTTTAGTTCCCTTTGATCTCAGTTGCAAGCTAAGACTCAAAGCTTCCTCTAATATACAGTATATATACTGTATTTGTTGTGCAATTACAACTGTTTCTATTGTTTTAAGCTACTACTGTTATCTATCTCTCTCTCTCTCTCTCTCTCTCTCTCTCTCTCTCTATCTATCTATCTATCTATCTATCTCTCTATCTCTCTATCCATTTTCTTATGTATCTCTAGTTATATATCTACCTTTTCTATCCATTAATAGATATTTCTACTATATGGTATAAATGTTATTTTACACATTGAATGAAAATCACATTGAAATTCTTCACTCTCTGTGTGCCTTCCTTGCATTTATTGTTTTCAATGGCAGTCTGTGTTGTTGAATCTTTGCCGATCTTACATTCATTCCATGTGACTGTGCTATTTATGGAGGAGCAAAATTGCCGGGAGTCTTATTTTTTCTTTTTTTCTTTTTTTTTTTACCGGCCGATGACCTGGATTTTTTTACTCATTTAATTTAAAACCGCTGGCAACAAAAGTGAGTACACACCTAAGGGAAAATGTCCAAATTGGGCTCAAAGTGTGAATGTTTTGCGTGGCCACCATTATTTTTCAGCACTGCCTTAACCCTCTTAGGCATGGAGTTCACCAGAGCTTCACAGGTTGCCACTGGAGTCCTCTTCCACTTCTTTATGAGGACATTATGGAGCTGGTGGATGTTGGAGATCTTGCGCTCCTCCACCTTCTGTTTGAGGAAGAAGCCCTCACTGTGACCCACACAAGCAACACTGTTCCTCTTTACTAAGGTGTAGTGGGGGTGGCCAGTGGACTTTTACTGACTTCTGTGAAGCCAGCTGAGCTTATTCCGTTACCCATTAGCAGCACAACAAAATCAGCCTCTGCAGCGTTCTACCCAGAAATTAGGCAGCAAGCTCAGTCAGTGTCAGTAGCTTTCTCCGGTGCTAGGGAATGTCTGCTGCTGCACCTCTGTCCATTCCAGATGTTGTGTTAAGCAGCCTGCAAGCAACCTGTTGTGCACTCTCTGAATGTCCTTTTCGCATCCCTCTCTCTCTGCCCGAAAATAGTCTTCTTCCCCCTTTCTCCAGAGCTTCAGTGACTCTGGGAGCTGTTGTTCATTCTCCCAGTCAATAAAGCAGGCTTAATCTGTGTAGCACTAACTCTCGGTGGAGCTGCTGATTTAAGTGGGCTTGTTACCTTCACTCTCCTTCCCTCTGTTTCACCGGCACCGGGTCTAGGGTTCCGTTGAGTTTACCTCCGGACGATATAAGCACCAACACTTGAGTATGTTTTCAATGCTTTATTGAACAATTAACGAAGGAAGTAGCAGGAAAGAGGCAGAAGGGAAACCGCAGGGAAGCTCAAATACCTTTCTGTAGGATTCTTAACAAATGTCCTTTAGGGTTGAATATTGCAGTAGAATGCGCTCCCCTTGTGGGACACACTCTTTGCTCTCCTGGATAGGCCTCTCTCACTTGCCTAGCAGCCAGTACGTAGCACAAACAAAAGTCTCTGCCACAGACTTGCTTGGCATTAACCCATACGATCCTCTGCCACAGGATGTATTGGTTTTGCGGTGAATGTCAGACAGTGCTTGAACCTTTAAGCCAAACCCGGCAACACTATGCTGTAAAGTTACTTTAGGATACGTCCTCCAACCGAGTCACCAGGCCCCTCTCCAGATCAGCACTCTGCATGATCCTTCCATGACGGGTCCTCCCCTGGGATCTTCCCGGTTGTCCAGCTTCTTAACTCTGGATAGACAGCTCAGGACCATTCCTCGGCTGCTGTGGTAGGCCCCAGACAAGCTTCTGGGCCCACCCACGTGCCGCAGTGGCGCGGGCCTCCGGAATGGAGGACCATGAGGTAGCACTTCAACGCATACCCGTCAGCCAGGAGGGCCAGCAGGTGGCTGTAAAAAGACACTAAAACATGGCGTCTGTCCCATAAATACCCTCTCCCAGAATCCAACTCGGAGGACCACCTCCACCGAGTTGTCTCCGGGACAGAAGAGCACCCATACGCTTTGACACGTTGCCTTTCCAACACTAGCCAATAGTAACAACAACACCCACCGGCTCAGTATGGAAACACACGCAACGTCAGCCAAGCTGGAACAGAGGCAAATCTAACTTCCCTTAACGAGCAATTTACTAAATTTACCTATCAGATGGTAGATCACAAATCTACCAGCGCTACATCTGTATAGGAACTACATCCCCCACAATCCTCACTTCCTGCCAACATTCACAGCAGTTCAAGCAGTCCAGATCCTCTTCTTCAGTGTGGTGGGTGGGCTTAACAGGCTACACGCAGTGTTAAAGTGATTGTAAGGGTTTGTTTTTTTGTTTTTTTTAAAATAACAAATATATCATAATTACCTCCACTGTGCAGCTTTTTTTGCACAGTGTGGCCCCGAACCTCGTCTTCTGGGGTCCCCCGTCGGCTCTCACGGCTCCTCCCCACATCAGATAACCCCCTAAGAGAAGCGCTCTCTCGAGGGGGTTACCTTGCGGGCGCGCTCCTGTCCATAGCCGCCGAATGTATGACTCGGCCCCGCCCCCCAGGTCGATGGATTTGATTGACAGCAGCAGGAGCCAATGGCTGCGCTGCTATCAATCTATCTAATCAAGAGCCCCGCTCATCCCCGTCGGGTCAAGTTCCAGGGCTCAGGTAAGTAAAACGGAGGGGCTGGGGGGCCGGTCACTGCCAGGTGTTTTTTCACCTTAATGCATACACAAAGGTTTACGACCCCTTTAACTTCATTGACAAAAATATTTTTTGTCATAATTTTCATTAGTGGCATGTTTCAACTGACAAAAACTAAAAGAAAATGAGTTTGAATTTTTGTCAATTGACGAAAACTATGAGGAAAATCTATTCCAATTTACATCAACGAAGGAAAATGGAACAAAAATGTGAGGGAGGGACATTTTGCTTTTCTTGGAGCTCCCCCTGTAAAGTCCGTGAGTGTTTCCCCTCCTAGCAAGCAAGGCGACCGTAGTTTACTTAGTGGTGTAGTGTGCTTAGTACTGTGCAGCATTACAGGCCTTTCAGACGACCATCCAGAGCACTGTGCAGCATTTATAGGCCCTCCGACTGTTCAGAGCACTGTGTGTGTGGCATTACAGGCCTCCTCAGACAGACGACCATCCAGGGCACTGTGTGCATTACAGGCCTCCTCAAACCATCATCCAAAGCACTGTGTGCATTACAGGCCTCCTCAGACGACTGTCCAGAGAACTGTGTGCGTTACAGGCCTCAGTCCTCAGACCGTCCACAGCACTGTGTGCATTACAGGCCTCCTCAGACCACCGTCCACAGTATTACAGGCCTCTTCAGACTGTCCAGAAAACTCCTCTCTGTGCATTACAGGCCTCCTCAGAACTATTTTTTTTTACTCCAAGAGTATACAATGAGTTTGGAAATTCTAGAGAAATGCTTAAATAATGCACTTGAATTTAACTAAACCCATTCGATTTTAATCAGCTAAAATGATTTTAGTCAACTAAAATGTACTGGAGATTTTAGTCTACTAAAATTTAGTATATTTTAGTCTACTAAAATGTACTGCAGATTTTAGTCAACTAAAATAGGACTAAAACAATTCAGATGACTAAAATACAACTAAAACTAATGGCATTTTAGTCAAAAAACTATGACTAAAATTGAATTTAAATTTGACCTCAAAATTAACACTGGCTACACAAAGCACTTTGAAATAACAGTCTCCTCTTCACAGCATTGCCTATCCCTCTGTCAGCTCAAGCAGGAATGGCAGTAGAGACAGACTTATGTCAGTGCTGTGGACTGGGACGATAGATAGATAGATAGATAGATAGATAGATAGATAGATAGATAGATAGATAGATAGATAGATAGATAGATAGATAGATAGATAGATAGATAGATAGATAGATAGATAGATAGATAGATAGATAGAACTTCATATATACAGTATATTAATATAACCTGGATATCCACAGACATAAGCTATAAAACACGATTTGTCTCAATCGCTGAGATGTCTCCAAATACCTGCTATATTACCATCTACAGTGGGGACGGAAAGTATTCAGACCTCCTTAGATTTGTCACTCTTTGTTATATTGCAGCCATTTGCTAAAATCATTTAAGTTCATTTTTTTCCTCATTAATGTACACACGCAGCACCCCATATTGACATAAAACACAGAATTGTTGACATTTTTGCAGATTTATTAAAAAAGAAAAACTGAAATATCACATGGTCTTAAGTATTCAGACCCTTTGCTGTGACACTCATATATTTAACTCAGGTGCTGTCCATTTCTTCTGATCATCCTTGACATGGTTCTACACCTTCATTTGAGTCCAGCTGTGTTTGATTATACTGATTGGACTTGATTAGGAAAGCCACACACCTGTCTATATAAGACCTTACAGCTCACAGTGCATGTCAGAGCAAATGAGAATCATGAGGTCAAAGGAACTGCCTGGAGAGCTCAGAGACAGAAATGTGGCAAGGCACAGATCTGGCCAAGGTTACAAAAAAATTCTGCTGCACTTAAGGTTCCTAAGAGCACAGTGGCCTCCATAACCCTTAAATGGAAGACGTTTGGGACGACCAGAACCCTTCCTAGAGCTGGCCGTCTGGCCAAACTGAGGTATCGGGGGAGAAGAGCCTTGGTGAGAGAGGTAAAGAAGAACCCAAATATCACTGTGGCTGAGCTCCAGAGATGCAGTCGGGAGATGGGAGAAAGTTGTAGAAAGTCAACCATCACTGCAGCCCTCCACCAGTCGGGGCTTTATGGCAGAGTGGCCCGACGGAAGCCTCTCCTCAGTGAAAGACACATGAAAGCCTGCATGGAGTTTGCTAAAAAACACCTGAAGGACTCCAAGATGGTGAGAAATAAGATTCTCTAGAACTTTTTGGCCTTAATTCTAAGCGGTATGTGTGGAGAAAACCAGGCACTGCTCATCACCTGTCCAATACAGTCCCAACAGTGAAGCATGGTGGTGGCAGCATCATGCTGTGGGGGTGTTTTTCAGCTGCAGGGACGACTGGTTGCAATCGAGGAAAAGATGAATGCGGCCAAGTACAGGGATATCCTGGACGAAAACCTTCTCCAGAGTGCTCAGGACCTCAGGCTGGGCCGAAGGTTTACCTTCCAACAAGACAATGACCCTAAGCACACAGCTAAAATAACAAAGGAGTGGCTTCACAACAACTCCGTGACTGTTTTTGATTGGCCCAGCCAGAGCCCTGACTTAAACCCTATTAAGCATCTCTGGAGAGCCCTAAAAATGGCTGTCCACCAACGTTTACCATCCAACCTGACAGAACTGGAGAGGATCTGCAAGGAGGAATGGCAGAGGATCCCCAAATCCAGGTGTGAAAAACTTGTTGCATCTTTCCCAAAAAGACTCATGGCTGTATTAGATCAAAAGGGTGCTTCTTCTAAATACTGAGCAAGGGGTCTAAATACTTAGGACCATGTGATATTTCAGTTTTTCTTTTTTAATAAATCTGCAAAAATGTCAACAATTCAGTGTTTTCTGTCAATATGTGGTGCTGTGTGTACACTAATGAGGGAAAAAAATGAACTTAAATGATTTTAGCAAATGCCTGCAATGTAACAAAAAGTGAAAAATTTAAGGGGGTCTGATTACTTTTCGTCCCCACAGTATAAACTGAACTAAGGCTGGGAGGACAAGGTTAGTTCAGGTCAGCTGAATTCTTTCTTTGAACATTTTGTACCTATAATTAAGCTTGGTATAATTTATATAAAAAAATCCTTCTTTATTAAATTGCTCATTTTCTCACTGTCCTTTCATCACCCTCCCCCAAAGCACCCCCAATACCCCCTCCCCACCCCCAGTTTTCTCCATTTATAATTCTGTTATAAATTATCAGACTGACTGGAGATATTATCTTCTAGTTGCTCCATGTTTATGTGAGTCTAATGTTGTCTTGTCACATAATCTAATTTTCCTGGTTTTACTAGGTTGCCTCCCAGCTGTTTCAAAAACAAAATTTAGCCTCTTTTTTTTCATACATCAGTGGAAATTGTGATGGCAAACATTAGTGTAGGAATGCTGCCTTAAGCAGCTGTGTACCTATCCTAAATGTAGCGCTGCTGGGCTGTAGTCAGCCTAGGCCGAAATTGATATTTCTGCTTTCTGTAGGTTTTCCCTAAGCTTGGGTCATTGATTGGTTCTGTCTGCTATTGGAGTAGGGCTGAAACAACGAAACGATTAATCGACAACTAATCAATTATGAAATTAATCGATTACTATTTTCATAATCGATTAATCGGCCAGTAACATAATGGGGTTAAAAAAGCTAAAATTAGCCCTATATAGTACAAAAAGAGCAAATAATCTCTACTGTAAATATTACTTTCACTGTTGCACAGTAAAAAAAAACAAATTTTTTTTTTTTTTACCTCCATTATGTTACTAATTGTCTTATGCCGCGTACACACGAGCAGACTTTACGGCGGACTTTGCCCGGCGGACTTTTCGACGTACTTTCCGACGGACTTTCTGAATGAACGGACTTGCCTACACACAATCCACCAAAGTCCGTCGAATTCGTACGTGATGACGTACGACCGGACTAAAACAAGGAAGTTCATAGCCAGTAGCCAATAGCTGCCTTAGCGTGGCTTTTTGTCCGTCGAACTAGCATACAGACGGCGGACTTTTCGACCGGACTCGATTTCAACGGATAAATTTTAAACAAGTTTCAAATCTAATGCCGCGTACACACGAGCGGACATTACGGCGGACTTTGCCCGGCGGACTGGATTTCGTCGGACAATTCGATGTGTGTGGGCTCCAGCGGACTTTGTTTTCTCAAAAGTTGGACGGACTTAGATTTGAAACTTGTTTAAAATTTATCCGTTGAAATCGAGTCCGGTCGAAAAGTCCGCCGTCTGTATGCTAGTTCGACGGACAAAAAGCCACGCTAGGGCAGCAATTGGCTACTGGCTATGAACTTCCTTGTTTTAGTCCGGTCGTACGTCATCACGTACGAATTCGACGGACTTTGGTGGATTGTGTGTAGGCAAGTCCGTTCATTCAGAAAGTCCGTCGGAAAGTACGTCGAAAAGTCCGCCGGGCAAAGTCCGCCGTAAAGTCCGCTCGTGTGTACGCGGCATAAGTCCGTCCAACTTTTGAGAAAACAAAGTCCGCTGGAGCCCACTCACATCGAATTGTCCGACGAAATCCAGTCCGCCGGGCAAAGTCCGCCGTAATGTCCGCTCGTGTGTACGCGGCATTAGGCCTGGTTCCCACCCATGTGTTTTTTGGTGCTTTTTGCAGAAATGCACTACAGTTCATTTAAGTTCACATCTATGGTTTTTTCAGCTGCTGTGTATTTGGAAAGGGTCAAGGACCTTTTTCAATGCAAAATGTTTTTTTTGGTTCAATATACTTCAATGGAGAAGCTGCAGAAAAGCATGTAATATTACAGTTCTGTTTGAAAATCTGCAAAACAGTCTAGAATTTTTTTTTCTTTAAATAAAAAAAATTTGATCTGAGTCCAGATTCAACCTCTAATAGTATATAGAGTATATCTCTTCTGTTTGTTATTCTCAGAGAGGATTAAAGATTTTACTCCCTAACCCTATAGTTGGTTATTTATATTTACCCCTGCGTATAAAGATATTTAGGAATAAATTGCCTTTTTTTAAACTTTACATATTAACTAAATTATACACCACACTTCTTTTTAAGGTTATTAACCGATTAATCGATTAATCGAAACGATAATCGGCCAACTAATCGATTATGAAAATAATCGTTAGTTGCAGCCCTATATTGGAGAGAGTCATTGCAACCATTGTAATGCCCCGTACACACGGTCGGACTTTGTTCGAACATTCCGACAACAAAATCCTAGGATTTTTTCCGACGGATGTTGGCTCAAACTTGTCTTGCATACACACGGCCACACAAAGTTGTCGGAAAATCTGATCATTCTGAACGCGGTGACGTAAAACACGTACATCGGGACTATAAACGGGGCAGTGGCCAATAGCTTTCATCTCTTTATTTATTCTGAGCATGCGTGGCACTTTGTCCGTCGGATTTGTGTACACACGATGGGAATTTCCGACAACGGATTTTGTTGTCGGAAAATTTTATATCCTGCTCTCAAACTTTGTGTGTCGGAAAATCCGATGGAAAATGTCCGATGGAGCCCACACACGGTCGGAATTTCCGACAACACGCTCCGATCGGACATTTTCCAACGGAAAATCCGACCGTGTGTACGGGGCATAAAAGGATCCAGTGACCTGAGTTATAAATATTTAGATCCCCTTGCCATACCTACCAACTGTCCCTGATTTCGAGGGACTGTCCCTGATTTGGAGCAATGTCCCTCTGTCCCTCATTCCTCCTCATTTGTGCCTCATTTTGGTCTGATCTATATAGTTATATATAAAATGCACTTGTTATCTTTCAAAAAGTGTTTCCCAGTGCTAAACCTTTCATTCAATTTTTAAATTGCTGCATTTGTACATTTTAAAAGCCAATATAAAGGAATAGTAGTGGTAAAAAAAGCATGTGTGGATTTAATTAACCTTTTCTTTGGGTTAATTCTCCTTTAAGGGGGTGTGGCAGGGGGCATGTCATATGCCTACATACATTTCCTAGTAGGTGTCCCTCATTCCCATCTCAAAATGTTCTCAAAGTATGCCTTGCCCTAAACCCTGTGGACAGCCTTCTCAGAAGAGTTGAAGCTCTTATAGCTGCAAAGGGTGGGCCAACTCAATAATGAACCCTACGAACTAAGACTGGGATGCAATTAAAATTCATGTGTGTGTAAAGGCAGGCGTCCCAATACTTTTGGCAATATAGTGTAAGTTCCCACTGACACCATTGATCTGTAAGGGGGTATTTTTTCCCAATAACCACAAGTGTAAGGAGCATTCCCACTGACCACCAACCATGTATCATGGGTTGTAGATATAGTCATTTGTAGCAGGGGTTCCCTAAAACTGAAAAGATATTTCAAGGGTTCCTCTGTGTTGAAAAGGTTTAGAATGTCTGCCCTAGGAGGACACACGTGCTTGAAGAACGAAGTCCTAAGTTTAGAGCCTGAAAGCTTGCACTAACTAGTCAGAGGATGTACTGTACCCGGGAGGAAAAAAGCTGTAACCTGGACTGGAGCACCAGGGAGGAACTTCGTCTGCCAGAGACTGTTCCAAAGAGCAAGGGTCTTTCCGATTTAATAAAACCTGTTAACCCATTCAAAAGCAACTGGTACAACTCTTCCTACCACACTAAAAGTCAAGGATCCAAGGGGAGGTTAAATGTCAGCCCACTGGACCGTTGGGAGTTTCTAACAGCTTCTAGGAGGTGAGGGGGTGCTAGCTTAGCATAAAGAAATTGTTAAAAATTGCCCAAATTAACTTTCATTATAAATTAGCTAAATAATTTACAGGTGCATCAAAAACAAAAGGTGTGCAGTCCATTTTTTTTGCAGAGCAGCCACAGTCAGAGTAGAAAAAAAGCCTGTCTCCTGCCAGCATGCAAACAAATTAAAGCCAAGCCCTGTTGACACTTTTGGGGCAGTTATGTAGCACCCTGGAGTTTAGGCAGGATTGCTCCTCAATTTACCTGCCAGGAGTAACTACCTTGGCTAATCGTTAGTGATCAGTTGATTTCTGCCCAAGTCTGGCATTGCTGCACTTTTCTCTTCTGCCACTAGGTGGCCAGGTACCTGGTGGCATTAGATACGAGAAGGGCAATGCAAGGTCAGATTATGGGTATATGGGGCATCTCAACCAATGAGCAGGGGTTTTCTTGAATGACTTGGCCTGCTGGGAGAACCTATATATTTCAGTGCAGTCACCTGGAGGGCTGTCTGGGTGGACATGTGTTGCCTGTCCTGCTAGGCTGGAGATTGGGCCTATCCCAGGCACATCTGGCTGCTAGGTTGTCTAGGGGCCTATCCAGAAGCAAGAGAGGCTGCGGCTTGCAGTCCAACCAGAAGTGACGGTTCTGCCAGCCGGAGAACCTGTCGTGGTCAGAGGTAGAGGGGAAGCTGTCACCACTAAGGCACTATCCACCTTATTACCAGGGACCACAGTGAGTAGCTGAAGCAATTACTGGAGCAGTATTCTCACCAACCGGGGACGGTAAAGAATCGGGAAACTTCAGCGGGTATTAAGCCAGGGACCCAGCCAGCGGAAGTGACGCTTGCAGAGAAGCCTTGTATGTCAAGCCAGGGACCGAGCAGGCCAGTGGGGTGAAGCTTGAGAAGTATCTTGAGTGCCAAGCTAGGGACCCAGCTGAGAAACGGGGGTGACGCTTCACGAAGATACTACCGTGAAGATTGGAGGAGCTCAAGGGATTCAGTGGCAGTGAATCAACTAGTCTAGCGAGAGACTGGGAGCTCATTGGGTTAAAGAACTACAAGGAGTGATTGTAGTGTAAGTGAAGGAACTGTTACACTTTGGGTTAGAAACTGTTAAAGACTGTTGCCATAGGGGACAGCATTCCTACACATGCAGATGTGGCGTCTTGCTGGATACCTTTCCCTGCATGGCTGTCCTCCTGCTGAAGTCTCAGAGTCTGTCAATTAATCTTGCAACTACCTAAGGGTGTCCTGGCCCTAACCCTTACTCCCAAAGTTCTGTTAAGAGAAATAAGATCTCTTTTGCATTCAAAAAGTGTCTGGTGCCCAATGAATATAATTGCTTTGCACCCACCATGCCTCACAACCTACCATATACAGAAGGATGTCAGCTATCTCTGGCCCTGGAGGTTCTCATTAGATCGAAGGAGGCCTGGGCCCTTGCTATAGTTATAACAGTTTTTATTGTAAACAAAAGTTTAAGACATATAAATAAAAAGCTGTCTGTTGTAAGCACCCCCAGCAGTCTATTGTATGGACATTGTAAGGGCTTATTCACACTAGCAGCAGTGGGTTAGCTTGGGTGGGGCCACAGGGGCTGGTGCCCTGGGTGCTAAATTTTTAGAGGTGGAAAATTTCAAAACAGCGAAGTCACAAAGTGGAAGGTTCTTCACAGTTCAGCATCAGCGGCAGAGTGAAGAGCTCTCAGCAGTGAGGGCTATGTGCACCTTGTAGACTATGCCCAGTGTTTCACCCAGGGGGTGCAGTGCATATGAGCACACTTGTAGGCAGGTGCCTAAATAATAATCTTGTTGAATAATCAAAGGGTTAATGTTTTGTGTTAAAAGGGTTGTGACAGTGCAAGGCCCTGCACTGGGAAAATGGGTGTAGAAAGGATACAGGGCTCACGTGAATGCAAACGGCAGGACTCCAGAATATCAGTTTTGAGCGGAGAAAACTTTTTTACAGCTTTCTCCAGGTTTTTGTAATCCCAGATTGGGCTTTGGAGTTTGGGGATTTTGAAGTGCTTTGGGAGTGAAAACACCTCCAACCCAGTGTCCAGTTCTTGCTGAAGGCCAGCAGGATGTGTGTCCAGATGCACACAGGCCTTATAATGAAGAATTTGGACATAGCTCAGATCTCCCTTCAGGAGATAAATGTGTGCTCCATCCAGGAGACAGGTATACTCATTTCAGGGGACCGGTGTGGGCTCCTGTTCGGAGAGGTGCTCCACTCAAGAGACAGCACTCCATTCTGGGAGATTCCATATCCATCGGGCTGAGAGGGTCAGGGAGGCTAAACGAGTCTGGGAGAGCAGGGATGACTAGGCGAGTCCAGTGGACTGAAGAAATCTGTAGGTCTCAGAAGAGTGAGAGATCCCAGGATGCCAGGAGATCCCCTGCCACATGTGTTTGGTTGTGGGTTGGAGAAGGTGGCACAGTTTGGAAGTAATATGGTGAATTGGAAGTTGTATGCTCGGGGTGTTGGCTTTGGACTGAGCAAGCCAAAAGGCATTCTAACTGACACCGGAGTGCGGTATACACCTAAGAGTAGTCTTGCCCTGTACACGGCTGAAGGCTATGAGGCCTTGGGACTGATCTGCGGGAAGTGTTCTGGTGTGGCCATGCATCTGAGGCCTTGGATCGTCTGCAGACGTTGTGGGGAACCCCTGCTCGAGGTAGTCACACCAGCCCAACCTCCGCGGATGCTGCAAGTGGAGTGGGACAAGCATGTCTCCGTCTTGGCTGGGAGCGGCATCGGGAGTCTACCTGCTATCACCTGGCTAGTGACATGGCTGCTCCAGGACCCAGCGCTCTGGTCGCCCCCTCGAGGCCTTGGCCAGCCCACCTGCTCTACTTGATGGCGGAATCACAGAGGAAAAGAGTACTGAAGCCGGGTAAGCCTGCAAGGGGTGAAAGTGGTGTACCAGTGGGAAAGGTGATACCAGTGGCCATTAAAGGAGATAATGCAGTTGTGCCAATTAAAGCCAGCTCCAAGCGCAACTATCTCCCGGGCGAAGAATGTTCCACCATATCTAATTCGAGTATCCCCTCTGACGGGATCTCCGAACTGTTCTCAGACAATTTGTCTTGGACTGGAAAGTGGAGTGACAACGAAGAGGAGCAAGTATGTAATTTGGAGGAGGATGAGATTCCCCCTGGGCCTACTGCAAGTGTTAATATTGAACTGTCTGCTAATGTTGCCCCAACTGTGCGTATCATTAAGTCTTTTGAGGAGGATCGTTGGGAACATTGGGCCTCTAAAGTTGTTTGCACTAAACCGATAGAGGCAAATAAGTCCGATTGCAAACCCGATGTTGTTGCAGGGTACCCCGGTCAACATGCTCTGGACCCACGGGTCCTACCCGGGTATGGAGACCCTAAGACACTGCCCAGGCTGTCCAAAGTGCAATGCATCATCATTAAGAAAGTGGCTGAAGAATACGGATATTTGTATCCCTATATACTGGCCCATCTAGAGGAGGAGATCCAGCAGACTCAATGGATAGATGAAGCTGTGCAAAGTTTCCTTCTGATCCTTCTGCGGGTGGACTTCCCAAAGTTGTCCCCCCAAGATAGCCAAGAAGTATCTTTCAGTGCTGCTACCTGGGGCTATGGTCGCAAAATTAACATAGATAGTGTGATCATCCGCAGGATAACAAGGCAGACATTCAACAGTACATCACCATGGTAAAAGCTAAAGGAGAGGCTGTGAAGTTACCGGATCCCAAGTATTACTGGTAAATGTCGGGGGGGGGGGGGGGTGCAGGATTTTGCCACAGGTGTGAACCAGGCCTAATGCCGTGTACACAAAAGCGGAATTTGCGTTGTAAAAATCTTGGATGGTTTTTCCGACGGAATTCCGTGCATACACACAGTCACACAAAAGTTCGCTGAACTTTTGACCGTCAAGAATGCGGTGATGTACAACACTACGACAGAAAATGAAGTTCAATGCTTCCGAGCATGCGTGGAATTGTTTCTGAGCATGCGTAGGAATTTTGCGCGTTGGAATTGGTACAGACGATTGGAATTTCAGATCGGAACTTTTTCTGACCGAAAAATTGAGAACATGCTCTCAATCTTTTGCTGGCTGAAAATCCGCCAGCAAAAGTCAGATGGAGCACACACACGGTCGCATTTTCGGACCAAAAGCTCTCATCAGACTTTTGCTGGCGGAATTTCCGCTCGTGTGTACAGGGCATTGGTGTCACTTTTGCTAGAAAACTTGGCCTACACTTAAATGTGGAGGAAAAACAAAGACATGTGAAAATAAGGAAATCATAAACTTAATATCATAATTACAGGTAGGAACATATTTTACAATTATGAGGATATAAGACTATTTACTATATTAGAAAATTTAACCTTCATATAAATCACAGAGAATATGTGAAATGCTATGGTAGTAATTCTAACTCCTTGTTCTCAATGACAGGCTATTTTACCAATGCTTGAGGCCAGGATCACACTGGTGCTATAAACGCTCAGACATTGGGAGCTCATGTCGCATGATGTGTGAAAATCAATGTTTCCCTATGGGAGCTGTCTTAACTGGTCCGACACAAGTCGGTCCGACTTTGAAAATGCTCCCTGCTGATCCTGATGATCCTACTTCAGCCCATTGACTATCACTGAAGTCGGATCAAAGTCGGATTGCTGTCTTGCATGATCCAACTTTGGCATGCGACTTGTGCTTGATGATCTTGAGGGGGAACTCAACGCCAAATTTTAAATAAAAAACCGGCATGGGTTCCCCCTCCAAGAGCATACAAGGCCCTTGGGTCTGGTATGGATCTTAAGGGGAACCCCCTACGCCGAAAAAACGGCATGGAGGTCCCCCCCAAAATCCATACCAGACCCTTATCCGAGCACGCAACCCGGCCGGTCAGAAAAGGGGATGGGGACAAGCCCCGGGGCGGTGATGTCATAAGGGGTGGGGTCACCGGATGACATCACCCGGTGACCACGTCCCATGCCTATATAAGTCGTTGCGCACCGTGCACACGGCATTACAGCGGGAGAGAGAGTTGTGTCAACATCGGAAGAAGAGAAGAGGGAAGAAGACGACGGAGAAGACCGCAGCAAAAGAGCGGGCAAAAGAGCAGAAGATAGCGGAGGAGCCCGGCAGAAGATACCAGAGAGTGACAGAAGAACCGGAGAGCGCGGAGAAGAGGCCGGAGAGCGCGGTGAAGTTGGAAGAGACCCCCGAAGTCGGAAGAAGACCGGAGCTGCCTAATAAATTACTTTAAAAACCTGTCTAGTGTGTTTTTTAATTGACAATTTTTTCCTAGGTAAATGGGTAGGGGTACGATGTACCCCATACTCATTCACATAGGGTGGAGGGCCGGGATCTGGAGGCCCCCTTATTAAAGGGGGCTCCTGGATTCCGATAAGGCCCCCGCCCGCAGATCCCGTCAACCAACGGCCAGGGTTTTCGGGAAGTGGCCCTTGTCCGCATCAACATGGGGACAAGGTGCTTTGGGGTGGGGGGGCTGCAGGGCGCCCCCCTGCCCCAAAGCAACCACCCCCCCATGTTGAGGGCATGCAGCCTGGTATGCTTCAGAAGGGGGGGGGGCGCTCGCTCGTCTCCACCCCCTTCCCTGACTGGCTGTGTTGTGTGTTCAGATAAGGGTCTGGTATAGATTTTGGGGGGACCCCCATGCTGTTTTTTTGGCGTAGGGGGTTCCCCTTAAAATCCATACCAGACCCAAGGGCCGCTCCTGGAGGGGGAACCCATGATGTTTTTTTATTTAAAATTTGGCGTGGCGTTCCCCCTCAAGATTCATACCAAACACAGTGCCTGGTATTGGCGGGGATCCAAGACGGATCCCTGTTCATTGAAAGTCGGGCGTATGTCGGCTTCAAGTCGCAGGGCAAAGTCGGATCCAAAGTAGGACAGCTGTCATGTTGCACCAGTGTGAACCCGGCCTGAAAGCTAACTTCCAGGCAGATATAAAAGACACAAATGAATCCAGTTCTGTATTTATTATTATATATCTTTCAGGCTGTGTTTACAATGAAGTGTTTTGGGGTTACTTGCACATTACTTCAATGCATGTTATATGCATTGGTGTGTTGCAGTACCCTTACATTTTCTAGTGGTGCCCCTGTGTACCAGTATGCCCATATGCACTGCACCCCCTGGGTAACAAACTGGTTACAGATCTCCTCCCCAATGCACTAAGGCAATGCAACTCCAATGCATATATGCTGCAGTGTACCAAAACGCACAGTAATGCACCGCAATGCGTTGGGTTGCACAGCTCTGTCAGGTAAAGAAGAAGTAACCCTGATGGGTATTGCTTCCTCTTTGTTCCCCTGCAAAGTAAAAGCATAATAGGCTAGTATGCATCGCATACTAGCCCATTATGTGTCACTTACCTGCAAAACGAAGCCTGTGCTGTCCCCGCTGGTGGCCACATCCATCTTCACACCTCTTCCTTTCGGGGCTGTGGACTCCGGCTCTGTGACTGCCCGGAGCCGCGTGACGTCACTCCCGCGCATGCGCACGGGAGCCGTCAGTCACGGCACTTGTGAGTGAAGAAACGGCACGGAGGTCCCTTTCTTCACAGTGCGTGCACCGATGACATCATTGGCGCACTACAAGGTAAATATCGCCTAAACGGCACACGTTTGAGGTATTTCCACTACCTATAGGTAAGACTTATTCTAGGCTTACCTATAGGTAAAAGTTAAAATCTAGGGTTTACAACCACTTTAACACGCATTAACGCAATGCACAGGACAGGATTAATGTAGGCCCAGTCTAATTTTTTTTTATCACTCTAAGCAGAGTTAGCATCTGAATTTGACTTGGTTTCAGCCTCTTGCAATCCATGTACAGCGGAGCGCAAACTGGGGGAGGGAGAAGCAGCATAAAGAACCAATCAGTTCTGCTGCAGGCCAAGAGTAATGCCCCGTACACGCGGTCGGATTTTCCGATGGAAAATGTCCGATCGGAGCGTGTTGTCGGAAATTCCGACCGTGTGTGGGCTCCATCGGACATTTTTCATCGGATTTTCCGAAACAAAATCCGTTGTCGGAAATTCTGATCGTGTGTACACAAATCCGACGGGCAAAGTGCCACGCATGCTCAGAATAAATAAAGAGATGAAAGCTATTGGCTACTGCCCCGTTTATAGTCCCGACGTACGTGTTTTATGTCACCGCGTTTAGAACGATCGGATTTTCCGACAACTTTGTGTGACCGTGTGTATGCAAGACAAGTTTGAGCCAACATCCGCCGGAAAAAATCCTAGGATTTTGTTGTCGGAATGCCCGAACAAAGTCCGATCGTGTGTACGGGGCATGAGACGGGTAAATCAGTGTGCTGATTCAACTTTTACTGCCCAGTTACAGGGTGGGCATGGCGAGAATAAGGCATTATGCACATGGGCATAAGAAAATGCTGCTTTTACAGGTGTATGGCATATTTCTTTTTTATGCATCTAAATGCAGTTCTATGTTTTTTTTCTATGTGGCCATGTACATTAGCGACATATAAAAATGCACTAAAGCAGCACTGACAGAGGAGCTTTTGAGCATAGTTTACGCGTGTCAATGCATAAACACGCATAACCACTTGCCGACCTCCCCATAGCACATTTACTGCCACAGGACAGGATTCTGCCTATGTAAACAAGGCAGAGTGCTGTTCTGTCAGTACAGAAGGCATGGATCCTGTGTTCCTTTAAAGCAGAAACATCTGATCCATGCCCTCCATCAGTAAAAGCACCTCCCCCACTATACTGAATCACCAGCTAGGCACACATTTAACCCTTTGATTGCCCCTGATGTTAACCCCTTCCCAACCAGTGTCACTACTACAGTGACAGTGCATATTATTAGCACTGATCATTGTATTAGTGTCACTGGTCCCCAAAAAGTGTCAAAAGTGTCAGTTAGTGTCCGACTTGTCTGCAGTATCACAGTCCCATTACTAGTAAAAAAAAAAAAAAAAAAAAATTCCATAAATATATCTCATAGTTTGTAGACGCTACAACTTTTGCACAAACCAAACCAATTTAATTTTTTACATTTTTTTATTGGATATGTTTTATATCAGAAAGTAAATTTTTTTTTTTTTTTTTAAATTGTCGGTTGTTTTTTATTTATAGCGCAAAAAATAAAAACTGCAGAGGTGATCAAATACCACCAAAAAAAACCTCTATTTGTGGGAAAAAAGGACATCAATTTTATTTGGGTACATCGTCGCACGACTGCACAATTGCCATTTTAAATAACGCAGTGTTGTATCACAAAAAATGGCCTGGTCAGGTTCTGGCAGAAAAAAAATCCAACATATTTGGAACATAAATTTATTTGCCCATGTGCATGAGGGCTAAGTGTTAGTTTCTTAGCTTCTTAGCAGAGAAGAATCGGGGCTCCTTCTCCTGGCAGAGCTGTGTAAATCTCAGAACTGGATGGACAGAAATACAAATCTTTTAGCAGGTAAAACAGCTTCCATATACCGTATGTATTGCATCTGTGTATTTAGCTTTAAAACAAATCTTACAGCAGACTATTGTAGTATCGCAAAACTTTTGTTTATTTCAAACATCTGCCTCTGTTAATGTGTTTATTCGGTGTTTTCCATAGTCTCTTGTTAGTATTCCACAGGGGTGCATACAGATCAGTGAATAATTCAGCAAAATCTGAAAGCAGTACATTTATCTTCTGAAAAAGTATGCCAGTAAAAGTCCCACAGAGAGGAGATTGAATTGCAATTTGCATAAAGCTCATGACTGCCGTAAACATTTTTCATTGATGTCATCAATGTATTTTTCTCCATAAAATACACCTTAGGATTCTGGCTTGAAAAAGCTGTGCTTCTGCCACTGAAGTAAAGGGACCATGTGGGGACAAAATTCTACATGTGCGTAGACTGCTTAGATTTACCTGCTTATCTGCATCACCATGATCCTGTGAACCTTCCAACCCCCCTGACACTCTGGGTTCAGACATCTTTCCACAAGCACCTTTAAGTGACACGTCACACAAGTCAATATGTTTATATTATCTCCGCTTTTACTGAAGTAAGCAAGGCAGTATTCATTTACAAAATAGGGGAATAGATCAACCGAGTTCTGAATAAAAGCCCAACTCTGTAGAGGAATTCCCCAAAAGACAGCATAAGATCTGTTTAACAGTATATATGAAGATACAATACACATTTATGTACAATGGGATACCACCTGAAGCATAACCTGTGTTCAATGCAGGTAGTCACACTCTAATGCCCTGTGCACACGGTCGGACATTGATCGGAAATTCCGACAACAAAATCCTAGGATTTTTTCCGACGGATGTTCGCTCAAACTTGCCTTGCATACACGCGGTCACACAAAGTTGTTGGAAAATCCGATCGTTCTGAACGCGGTGATGTAAAACACGTATGTCGAGACTATAAACGGGGCAGTAGCCAATAGCTTTCGTCTCTTTATTTATTCTGAGCATGCATGGCACTTTGTGCGTCGGATTTGTGTACACGCGATCGGAATTTCCGACAACAGATTTTGTTGTCGGAAAATTTTATAGCAAGCTCTCAAACTTTGTGTCGGAAATTCCTATGGAAAATGTGCGATGGAGCCTACACATGGTTGGAATTTCCGACAACAAGGTCCTATCACACATTTTGCATCTGAAAATCCTATCGTGTGTACAGGGCATCAAAGGGAACCCAGGGCCGGCCTATTCAACCTTTAAATCCTAATGAGAGATCAGACAGAATAGGGATAGTGTAGGGCCCTTTAAATAGTAACAACAGCAATGTTTGAGGTGCAGGCCTGATAGTCTTCACCGGCAGTTGGAGCTCATTAGATTATATCCAATAAGTGATGTATTAACAGACTGACTGGTTTAAACAGGCTAATGGTACTCCTTGAAATGGTTGTAGGAAGAGGTGTCTATGTACAGTGTTCAAATAGAAGTGCAGTAAAGTGTTCCCAAGGTAAAGGTGTCTGTACACAGTGTTCCAATAAAGTAACCAGAGAAAGATTGCAGAAGATGGGCAATTGCCCTCTCACCAACGACTGGACCGAACTAGATGCCTTACAAACAGCGACCCGGGACAAGACATCCGTCAATGAAGTCGCCAGCGATGACCCACAGGTGCGGAGTGTGGACGAACGTGGTGTTGAGCTGCTTAGTTGGTGCAGTGTAGATGTCTGACGAACAGCAAGCAGAGTTAGGCTCTCCGACGCCGGGCTGGAATCACTTGAACACCGCATGGTAGGCCGCAACCTCTCTCTCTCCCCGTCACAGAGAGGTGTGCATCACGCAAGGCCCAGGAAGAAGAGAGCGTGGGACGGATCTCCTGCCTCCTTTATAGTCTCTTCCAGAAGTCCCCTGAATGGTAGCAAGGAGCCCGGGGATGTGTAGTCCCGGTGTATGCTTATGCAATGGAATCGCTGGTCAGAAAAACTACTCGTCCCACAATCCATTGGGTTGGGCTCACAAATATGATGACAGTCACTGGTGCCCAGCATTAAAGGGATATCACTATAGATGAGGAATGATGGGGAATGCACACAATATAACAATTATAGTCCATCCTTGGCTACATGTAGGAAAATAAAATGTACGAGATCAAATATCTCCGCATAGCACTAATACCAACTTCTCTACTCCCATGGCTTGAACGGGACCTGATTCTTGGCAATGAAGGGCAGAAGCAACATAAATGCTCGCTTTAGAGGCTGGCCATACTCCAGATAATTAATTTTTGATTATGGAGTTGATTTACTAAAACTGGAGAGTGCAAAATCTGGTGCAGCTCTGCATGGTAGCCAATCAGCTTCTAACTTCAACTTGTTCACTTAAAGTAGAGATCCAGTCAAAACCAAACTAACACTAAACCTACAGTATTCTCTGCCACATTCCAAATCTAATCTATCTAACCCTGTAAAAAAAAAAATTGCTATACTTACCTTTTCCGAAGCCAATCTGGTTTGGTCTCCAGCGACGGATGCTGTGTGCAAGAGAGAACTGACAACTGCTGGGAAATGCCGGGGAAGTGACGTCACCCATAGACTTACGATGGGGCTTCTGTTGTCGGCTGCCTCTCCTGCACACTCCCACACACTAAAGCCACCGCTGAACGCTCAGCCTGGGACCGGACCAGAGTGTCTGCAGAACAGGTAAGTACAGCGATTTTTGCTTTACTGGGCTAGATAGCTAGGCTTGGAATGTGTCAGAGAGCAGGTTTAGAGTTAGATTGTGACTGGAATTCCGCTTAAAGCTTTGACAAAACAAAAACTGGAAGCTGATTTCTATGCAGAGCTGCACCAGATTTTGCACTCTCCAGTTTTAGTAAATCTACCCCATGTGATGCATTAACACAGCCATTCATTCTGTGTAACCTAGGGGGTCCTCCAGAGGGGGTTTTATAGATATTCAAATAGACATTGTGTTAGCCAACCTTCATCTTACCTGCACTTTTCTGTTATAGCAGTTGTCAGTATGTGTAAATACTACTTCCTGAGTGCCACTGCCATTGTGTTGTTTAAAACCATAATACTTTTAAGGAAGGGGGCAGCTAACATGTACCCTTCCTCCCATAATGCAGTGCTTTGAGCCTGAGTGGCCAATGGCTAGGTCTAACCATTGTCACATGGGGGGGGGGTTCTTGTACTGACAATATTGGGTGTCATCGATATTTGCCAGCAACCTTGTAGCGGGGAAGAACAGTAGTGTTTTATATATATATATATATATATATATATATATATATATATATATATACGGTATATAATGCCTTCTGCAACAGAAGATGAAGAATACCTACCTCTCTGATGAGCAGTGACTTAGATCCTCACTGTTTGGAAGAGTATTGGTGCCTGAAGAATCGTCTGCATTCAATATATTTCCGGGTCCTCCTCTGCGCTCTGTTGTTCCATATGCCATCCCTTACATCACTACTGCGTCAATTTAAATCACACTTTAAATCTAACTCTTTGCTCTTCATTCTTGTCACTGGAGGTTTTGATTACTCTACTTCAACTATGTACCGCCAAGAAGTTATGAAAGCACAAGATAAGGGGGCATAATTAATGGAGGAAATGGAGAATTGAAAGAACAGTAAGAAAAAGAAGGTAGTTGCCTCTATAAATCTCTCTGATAAAAAGCCCTGAACTAGGGGAGGGGTGGGTCTAATACAGGACAGCTCATCTCAACAGGTTGTTGGACTGGCATTGCCATACAGAGGCAAAACATTGGGTGGCCATGGAAATAGAAGATTCCAATGACACACCAAGAGCTGGCCCTGGATCACCTCACCTCTGCCAAAAAAACTCACTGATCACCCTACATTGGGCAGCACACTATTGATGGCCAGAAACGCTTTTCGACATTTTTCAGTGTCTTCAGTACACTCCCCTATGGTGCTGGTTCTGGGTAATCCAGAATTTGCATCCGGCCTTCAGAATCCGCACTTCAAGCGATTGGCTGCGAGCGGCTGGCTCCACTTGTGTGACTTTGTGGAATCCAACGACCAACTCTCCTCAGAAGCCGGGGTGTCTGCTACAGACCCCCCTTTGGACATCTGGAGTGGCCTTCAGCTCCGTAACTTCCTTTGCAGGTGTTTTCACGGATCACGGGCATCTCCCATCAGTTTACGGAATTGGAACACATCTGTCATCGGGGTAGCCGGTCCATCATAGTCTCTCACTAATCTACGCCTCTCTGACTTGACTGGCGGAAGGGTATGTTCCCCCGTTCCTCTCTAAGTGGGAAGCGGATCTTGGCATCCAATTCACTGACTCTCAGAAGGAGAAGATTCTTTATTTTGCTCAGAAGTCCTCCATAGCTACCAGAGTCCAAGAGACCTGTTACAAGATCTTGACCTGATGGTATAGGGTACCCACTACTCTGCACCGTTTCTTTCCGCAAGTCCCTAGTCTGTGTTGGCGATGTGGCACTGCAGAAGGAACGATGCTACACATCTTTTGGGACTGTCCCAAACTCTGACCCTTTTGGCGTGAGGTGACCCGTATGATCAAACACTTGACCAATGTTACTTTGGAGGGGGATCTTTGGGACGACAGCCATGCAGACCAATTTGATGCAGTGTGCGGTGTATGGTCTGAGCGCTGACAGGCCAACCCCCCCACCCCTTCAAACTCTGCAGCAATGCTGGCAGCACTTATACATCTATTTCCGAAAGACAACCTCTGGATATGACGCTGAGCACGTGCACTCAACTTCTTTGGGTCGACCATGGCGAGGCCTGTTCTGAGTGGAACCTGTGTAACACTAACGAGTCACATAACATCGGGGAGTGAAAATGGCTAATTGGTCCCAATTTGGACATTTTCACTTAAGGGGTGTACTCACTTTTGTTGCCAGCGGTTTAGACATTAATGGCTGTGTGTTGAGTTATTTTGAGGAGACAGAACATTCACACATTCACACACAAGCTGTACACTCACTACATTATAGCAAAGTGTAATTTCTTCAGTGTTGTCACATGAAAAAATTGAATAAAATATTTACAAAAATGTGAGAGGCATACTCACTTTTGTGAGATACTGTATATTTGAAATTAAATCTTTATTATTTTTTGGCAATAACATAGTGTGGGCGGATTTCTGCCAGTCACAGGCTGTGTCACGCCCCTCCAGTCTGTGTTATAGAATAACAGGGAGGTGAAGCCTGCATTAATCCACATGTAATATCCCATCCCCATTGTGTTTAGATAGTTAGTGGGCATGGAGGAGGAGGGAGGGAATGGGCTGTCATTTACCACTGTGTATACACCCACATGTTATTCCATTTGCCATGCCTTACATCACTACTGCATCAATATAAACCACATTTTAAATCTACCTCTGTGCTCTTCATTCTTGTCACTGGAGGTTTGATTAGTCTACTTCAACTATATACCACCATATACAGTCCCTATAATATACTTCAACTATATACAACCTGTGTATAACCCCACATGTGTGACTCTATAGTCACATGGGCTGCTCAGATGCCATAGGGAGGAAATGCTCAGCAATGAAACTCACTGAAAACTGAGCATGTGCAGAGTTGCTATCACAGCTGCAAAATCTCTAGCTGAATTGGGAATATGGACAGAAAGTGGAGATAGTGAGCAGCAGGATGAACCAGGTTTTTTGCAGAATACAGAAAAAGAATCTCATAGTAACTGAGTATAAACAGCATGTGATACAGCAATTATTGATAGTTTTTTATAATGTGAGTTTAGTGACACTTTAATGCTGCTTTAAACTGGAACATCTTTAGCTTTCCTCCCTCCTTCCTCTTAAAGAATTGGGTCTTGTACTATTTTAAAAGAAAAGGTTCACTACCTTTCGTGTGCTACACCACAGCACTAATTGCTTTATGGCTTAGGCCAGAATGACGTTGGACCTTGCTGCCTCTTCAGGATCCTCCACGATTTGCTGCAGGGCACAGATCTTTAGGATATGGCAGAGACTTGCGACACATCTGTGCAGGGTGATCATGTGCATATACAAACCAGCCACAAAGCACCCACAAGGTTCGCTGCCAGAAACCAGCACATGTGTATGCACACGTGCAAGAAATGCCCTGCCCGTGTGCAGATATGTCGCAAGTCAAGTTCTAAAAACCTGGCAGAGACCTGCTGCACATCTCCATACACACAAAATAATAATGAGTGATGAACATTTAAAAAAAATAAAATAATGAATGATGAACCTTTAGCCCGGGTTCACACTATAACGGGCTGCGGATCGCACAGGATCGCTGTGCGTCCCTGTTCCCCCTTTCAGGGACGAATTAGGGTCGATTCTATGCCTGAATTCGGCCCTGAAACAGAGCCAAAGAAGCACAGCGTTTTGTGCAGTGCGCTCCGCAGCCGCCCCGGAGATATGTGAACTGGCTCCATAGGGAGCCAGTCACATTCTCCTGCTATGCGAATTAGATGTGGGGAAACGCACATCTAATTCGCATAGGTGTGAACCCGGGCTTAAGAAAAAAATAACAATGAGTGGTGATGGCACCGAAGAGATGGGAGTAAATAACAATATCTGCTTGGTGAAGTTCTGCTTTTATTATTCTGTAGTTCAAAATAGGTACAGAAAGTGGCCAATCACAGCTATCACAATAGTACAAAATGGCACATGAATGGATGCCATTCACAAAAATTATTCCTCCCCAAAAAGACACGGAAGCTGATTAGGTTGGAAATAGGGTAGGGCCACAGCTTTATTGAACTTTGCAAATGTATCAACTTTACAAATGTATCAAACAACAATGCCAGTCAAAGTTATACTGTGAGCACCCATAAACTCACATAGTCTAAGAGGCCTGTCCTTGCCATCAGTACCAGACAGGCATTTAATTTGAGGACATAGCCCGTAAAGCAACATCAATCGCTGGCAAGGTCAAAAGCACCACATGCAAGTCAGTGGTACACTGACGAGCGCCCCCCCCACAGCCAGCACCTGCCCAACATCAGATTGTAGGATGAGATTAAACATATTTAGGCCAATCATTGAATTTAACCCCAAAAGGCCTCAATAAATACTGTTATCTCCCTCAAGACCCTTGTGGCGGACAATAATGCTACCAATCCTGTCAACAAAGTTGTAAACCTGGGCATTCACCCTGCAGCGAAACCGCTCCTAACAAGAACCAGAAACAAAAAAAAAGTTTGTGACGGGCCCAAACCAGAAAAGGGACAATGTTGGACCAAACAATAGATTGGTAAAAGTGGTGCAACATTAAGCAATAACATGCTTAACGGAGGAGATTGAATCTACAGACCGATAATGCCCTACATTGTTACCCCATACATAGAAGATAAGAATGAAGGGACCTGAAACAAATTGTCTGAGGTGTAACAGCCCAGGTAATACCAGCAACCAGCGGAGACCAATGAAAACTGCGACAACTAATTTTGCCAACTGCAAAGAAAAATCCAAGATTCTCCTTACAGTGTCAAAATTTGGCATTCATGATGCCCAATAAACAAATGAGTCAACAGTTATCCAAAGTAATGTTGGGGAGAAACATGAAATCAGAGCAGAAGGTAAGGGCGAACATATAGCAAAAAATTAAATGATTCCCATCTATCTAACTGCTGTATTTCTCATCCATAAAAAAACATTCCATGGGCAGCAATGGCTGTGCTAATGAGGAAAGAGTAGGTGGGAAGAATCAGTAGGAGGTAAGATCAGCTGGGAAAGGAAAAGGCAGAAGACCCGTAAAAATTTGAATTTTCTGAGGTTGGAAGAATCAGCGCAAGATCAAAACAAAGGATTTTCTGATCAGCACATCCTTTGCTGAGTTACCACCAACTGAGCATTCATCCTTGGCGACAAGTTCATTAATCCTAAAGGTGCCAAAGAATGCCCAGGAAAAGGCAACTCGAAACAAAAGGGCCCTAAATGCAGAAAAAGTCAGAGAGCAAAATGAAAAGGATGGAAGTTAAAGTGGAAGTAAACCCTCCTATCTTGGCGTCTGTTTAATCTTCAACTGACATGATGCTGCACGTGATCAGTTATGACACCAGCCATTGGATGGTTTGACATTTTGGTTGAGAGCACAACCAATGTGACAGTTACATTTCCAGCCACAACTTTATCCTGCAGGTAGAGGAGGTAAGATAAAAGAGCTAGGTGTCTGTCCCGTGGGGTTGGAAACTTATTGCTAGGTGACGCCACCCATTCATCCCAAATTTGCCAGCAGGTTACCCAAGAGTTCTGGGAGAGGAGGCAACAGGAGTCAGAAACCAGAGTCCACAAAAACCGTGGACAATGAAGACCCACAGCAGAAGCAGTCAAACTGTGAACAAGAGGACAAATCAGCAATGGAATTAGCTACACATGAAACCAGTTAACTGAAGACATCCAAGCACCAGAAAAACACAACAGGGAACCGAACCAAACCAAGCGAACCAAATAAAATAGTATAGTGCAGCGCTAATGCAATGAAAAAAACAGTGAAGATATCCCAATGAGAAATTGGGGTATATATAAGTGCAAATACAATAATATTATTAAACCACAATATTGCTGAAGTGTAGATCAACAGTGATAGTGTATATAAAGTGCATATAGTCCATATATGACATCAAAATGGTGACTGTAAATGAATGTGAACTGGTTGTCTGTAGATAATCCACCACCGTAAGGAAAGAGGCTTACCAGACAGGTTGAACCCAACAAGGCATATGCCTGATGAGTCGACCAAGCTTTTGGTGTAACACACCCAAGGAGGTACAGCAACCACGACTTCCAATCTAGACCAAATCGAATGTGGATCCGTGACGATTGTGACATCAGAGAGTATCCACCATATGAATAGCAACCGGAATTCGTGAGTGTGACATATGGCAAAAGGAGAAAAAATTGGGCCACATAGTGTGATTCTGTTTAGATGTAAAACATTTATTGAAAATGTTAAAATAGTCACTCACATTTGAGAAGACATTAAAAGCGTTTGGATAAAATCAAAGCAACGCAGTGGCATCAGCAGAGCCCATCAAAACAAAAGCGGAGAGTATGCAGAGAGGCAGTTAACCACATGTACCACACTCCTTTTCTGTCCAAAAAGACTTGCCTATTCTGCAATTTTTCCACTGTCACCGCAATAGGAAAGAGCTCTAACAGCATCATGTTACACAACAAATGGAGTTGGGCCCATGAGCTGGCCAAGATTCAGCAGACCAGTAGCCCTGGAAAAAAAATGCCAAGCTACCGGAGCCGAATGCATCCATGTAAAACTACAGCTGTGAGTTCAGAAGTTCCTCCATTTATCAACAAGAATGACCATTAGAGGAGTGCAAAAAGGACAACCACACTTCCAAGTCATCACGCATAGGTCTGATAATTTGTATGTAATGACGTGTAATGATATACATTTCATAGCCCAGGATAGACGCCCACAGAAGGCACTGCCCATCAGAAGTACGCTGAATGTGAAAACAAGATGGCCCAAAAAAGATTGAAACTGCTACAGCTTCCTAGAATCCCTTGAAAATGTAACCAAGGACATAAGCTAATTTAACCCCAGGAAGTTTTTTTTATCTTAATGCATTCTATGCATTAAGATAAGAAAAACCTTCTGTATGCAGCAGCCCCCTAATACTTACTTGAGGTCCATCTAGATCCAGCGATGTTGCACAAGAGACTGTCTGGGGCTCTCACTCCTCATTGGCTGAGACAGCAGCAAAGCTCCATTGGCTCCCGCTGCTGTCAATCAAAATCAGTGACCCAATGAGGAGAGGGGGCAGGGCCTGGGCCGCTGCTCCATATCTGAATAGACACATGGAGCTGTGGCTCAGCTCACGTGCCCCCCATAGCAAGCTACTTGCTGTGGGGGCACTCAACGGGAGGGAGGGAGGGGCCAGGAGCACCGAAGAGGGACCCGAGAAGAGGAGGATCGGGGCTGCTCTGTGCAAAACCACTGTAAGTATAATATGTTTTGTTATTTTGAAACAAAAAAAAAAAACAAAACTAGACTTTAGTATCACTTTGACCATTTACTGACCTAGCCTTTTTCTGGCATTTGTTGCTTACAAGTTAAAATCTGTATTTTTTTGCTAGAAAATTACTTAGAACCCCCAAAAATGATATATATTTTTTTTTAGCAGAGACCCTAGAGAATATTTTATGTCACACTGTATTTGTGCAGTGGTCTTTCAAACGTAATTTTTTGGGAAAAAATGTACTTTAATAAATTGAAAGAAAAAACAAAACAGTTACCCTAATTTTTTTGTATAATGTGAAAGATGATGTTATGCTGAGTAAATATATACCTAACATGTCATGCTTTAAAATTGAGCACGCTCATGGAATAGCAACAAACTACAGTGCTGAAAGTGGTTGTAAAGCCTTAAGGTTTTTTACCTTAATGCATACTATGCATTAAGGCAAAAACCTTCTGTGCTGCAGATGCCCCAGACCCCCCCCCCCCCCATTTTTCTTATCCTGAGCCCGATCCGATCCAGCTATGTGCATGAGTGCAGTGGCTCAAGCCGCTGTCTCTCTCCTTATTGGACAGATTGATAGCAGAAGGAGCCATTGGCTCCCACTGCTTTCAATCAAAAGCTGTGACACGGGAGCGGGGGGCAGGGCTGAGTCCCACTGTCTGTGTCAATGGATGAGCCCGCATGGGTGCCCCCATGGAAAGTGGCTTTCCGTGGGGGTGCACGATGAAGAGGAGGGGCTTGGAGCGCCGGTGGGGCACCCCAGAAGAAGAGGAGGCTTGGGGCTGCTCTGTGCAAAAACAATTGCACAGAGCAGGTAAGTAGAACATGTTTGTTATTTTTATTAAGAAAGAAGGTTTACAAACACTTTAAAAACCTTGATATGCAATGATTTACCATTTTTTACAGGTTACCTGTTTAGAGTTACAGATGGGGTCTTGTGCTAGAATTATTGCTCTCGCTCTAACGATCAGGGCGATACCTCACATGTGTGGTTTGAACACCGTTTACATATGCAGACGCGACTTACGTGTGCGTTCGCTTCTGTGTGCAAGGATGGAGGGATGGGGCGCTTTACTTTTTTTTTCTTATTTAACTTTTTTTTTCTTATTTAACTTTTTTTTATTTTTACACTGTCCCTTTATTTTTTTCGTTTTTTTTATCACTTTTATTTCTATTACAAGGAATGTAAACATCCCTTGTAATAGAAATAAATATGACAGGTCCTCTTTATTGAGAAATCTGGGGTCATTTACCTTTATAAGCAAAAGAAAAACATTTTTTTTTTTTTTTACATGTTGACTTTAACCACTTGCCTACTGGGCACTTTCACCCCTTCATGCCCAGGCCAATTTTTTAGCTTTCAGCGCTGTCACACTGTCAATGACAATTGCGTGGTCATGCAACACTGTACCCAAGTAAAATTTTTATCATGTTCTTCACACAAATAGAGCTTTGTTTTGGTGTTATTTAATCACTGCTGAGTTTTTTTTTGTTGCTAAAAAGATAAAAGAAAGACCAAAAAAAAAAATTAATTGTTTCTGTCGGTAAATGTTGTAAATAAATAATTTTTCTCCTTCACTGATGTGTGCTGATGAGGTAGCACTGAGGGGCACTGATAGGCTGCACTGATGAGGCGGCACCGAAGGGCACTGATTAGGTGGCACTGATGAGGAGGCACTAATATGCTGCACTGATAGGCGGCACTGAAGGAGGCACTGACTGGTGGGCAAATGATAGGCGGCACGGATAGGCAGCGCTGACTGGCATCACTAATGGGCACTGGTTAGTGTCACATATGGGCACTGCTGGGGCTGTACTGTAATCAATGCCCTGATTACCTGTACAGGTGTCCCCTGCGAGGAGATGCCACTGATTGCCTCTCCTCGCCACACACTCTTCAGTGTGAGGAGAGGAGAGCTGATAAACAGCACTTCCTAGTTTACATGTGATCAGCTGTGATTGGACACAGCCGATCACATGGGTAACGAGCTGCATCATTGGCTCCTTAATAAGATCGGGGTCACGCTGTGTCCGCGAGAGCGGCGGTTCTGGGGCACCATCATAGGATGTCGTTCCAGAACGAGAGGGGAATCTGTCCACCGTCATTTTACAATATGATGGGCGGCAAGTGGCTGAGAAAAAAGAATTACATTTTTGTTTATACCCGAGAGCCGAAAGTGACGTCAGAGGTCGCTCTGGTCCTCCAAGGGCATAGAGCTGAGAGGGGAGCCATCTTGTCCTCACCCGACTTCCTGCCCAACAAACGGCCACATCAGAACGGTTCCGGTGTTCTGTCAAATTAGCTAACTCGCCAGAAACTCCAACCGCCTCACTTCTGGTTTCTTTAAACCATCAGTAATTGGAGATTTCAACAAATTGCTGTTTGGACACAACACCGGCAATCGAAAATAGTCCAGTACAGGAAGATTTTGCTGTTTTGACACCACAGTGGCTAACGAGGACAAAGTTGGCGGCCATTTTGTTGGTTAGTTTCAGAGCGATTAACAATCTCTGCTAATAGTATCATGCAGAGGATTGTATTCGGTTGCCGGTGTTGTGTCCAAACAGCAATTCGTTGAAATTTCCAATCGCTGATGGTTTAAACAAGCCGGAAGTGAGGTGGTTGGAGTTTCTGAAGAGTTGGCTAATTTGATGGAACACCGGGCTTTTAACAGACGTCTCCGGTAAGCTCAAAAATGACTGGGAAGCTGGGAGGGGTGAGGAGGCACCACTCCCACACTTCGCCTATAAAAGTGATCTTGCGGTGAAGCCGTGGCTGGGATGACTTTTATCGGAAAGCCGGCCACCTAACCACAGAAAGGATACCGGGGTTGTGGCAGCTGGCTGCAGCCATGTCCCGGGATTTAACGTCAAAAACATGACATACATTCCCAGTTAGGCGATCGGCACGTTTGCACAAACATAAGTTAGAAGCTGATTGGTTACTATGCAAAGCTGCACCAGATTCTGAGTGCTCCAGTACTCCTCCCCCTAGTGTCTGGGTGAAGTACTGTCTGGTTGTGCAGTAATGCACATCTGCGTGTTATAAACAGTTCAAATCCTCAACTCTGCTCACTTATCAGTCATATTACTGGTCCACACAGAACGCCTTGCTGTACATTGCGGCCTGTCATTGGCTGAGCCACCTGTTGATGCAGCTCTGTCAGTCGCCATGACAACACAGCCCGCCTATTGCTCTTCAAAAATGTCCCCCCCCTCCCCAACCGTGCGTTACGTAAGCAGCGAGGCGCCGCCTCTCTTTCCCCGCGGTGCTCTGCTGCCCCCCACTGGCCAAGGACCGCACATTCCTTCCGACTCCGGAGCGCTGTGCGAGGTGGGAGCCGTCACGGTGATCCCGGCGCTCTGATTGGTCGGGCGGGCTGTCAGTCAACTTCCGGCGCTAGGAGAGAACACAGGCAGTCACCGAGCCGCCGCCGCCACAGGTTTCCCCGCAGAGCGGCCCATGGAGGCTCCGCTGTGACGGAAAAGTTTCCCCGGGAAGGATGGCGGGGAGAAGTGTGACGGAGAGCCGCTAGAAGGGCCGGGACCGGACTCGCTCTCCTTCTCTCGCCATGTCGGCCATCTCCGCCGCCGAGAAAGTGGACGGCTTCACCAGGAAGTCTGTGCGGAAGGCGCAGAGACAGAAGAGATCTCAGGGATCCTCACAGTTCCGCGGACAGGGGGCGCTAGTGGAGCTCTCCCCCCTACCGGCACTCAAAGGTGAGGGGGATACATGGAGGGTGTATGAGGGGGGAGGGGGGATACATGGAGGGTGTATGAGGGGGGAGGGGGGATACATGGAGGGTGTATGAGGGGGGAGGGGGGATACATGGAGGGTGTATGAGGGGGGAGGGGGGATACATGGAGGGTGTATGAGGGGGGAGGGGGGATACATGGAGGGTGTATGAGGGGGGAGGGGGGATACATGGAGGGTGTATGAGGGGGGGATACATGGAGGCTGTATGAGGGGGGGATACATGGAGGATGTATGAGGGGGGGATACATGGAGGATGTATGAGGGGGGGATACATGGAGGATGTATGAGGGGGGGATACATGGAGGATGTATGAGGGGGGGATACATGGAGGATGTATGAGGGGGGGGGGATACATGGAGGATGTATGAAGGGGGATACATGGAGGATGTATGAGGAGGGGGGATACATGGAGGATGTATGAGGGGGGGGATACATGGAGGATGTATGAGGAGGGGGAGGACATGGAGGGTGTACATGGGGGGGGGGCACATGGAGGGTGTACATGGGGGGGGGGGCACATGGAGGGTGTACATGGGGGGAGCACATGGAGGGTGTACAGGGGGGGGGGCACATGGAGGGTGTACATGGGGGGGGGCACATGGAGGGTGTCTGAGGGGGGGGGCACATGGAGGGTGTCTGAGGGGGGGACACGTGGAGGGTGTCTGAGGGGGGGACACGTGGAGGGTGTCTATGAGGGGGGGGGACACGTGGAGGGTGTCTATGAGGGGGGGGGACACGTGGAGGGTGTATATGAGGGGGGGGGGGACACGTGGAGGGTGTATATGAGGGGGGGGGGACACGTGGAGGGTGTATATGAGGGGGGGGGCACGTGGAGGGTGTATATGAGGGGGGGCACGTGGAGGGTGTATATGAGGGGGGGGCACGTGGAGGGTGTATATGAGGGGGGGGGCACGTGGAGGGTGTATATGAGGGGGGGGGCACGTGGAGGGTGTATATGAGGGGGCACGTGGAGGGGGAGGGGATACATGGAGGGTGTATATGAGGGGGGGGGCACGTGGAGGGTGTATATGGGGGGGCACATGGAGGGTGTATATGGGGGGGCACATGGAGGGGGAGGGGATACATGGAGGGTGTATGAAGGGGGGGGGGGGTGCTACATGGAGGGTGTATGAAGGGGGGGCAGCACCTGGAGGGTGTATGAGGGGCTCTGTCAGGCGTGTATGTGGTGGGGGAGTTTATTGTCAGGCGGCACCTGGAGGATGTATGATGAGCTGTTCAATGTCAAGGATTTGGAGGGGGGACCTTGGGGCCTTTTCTCAGACTGGGACACATTCCTGTAGATGGGGAGATGGTGGCGCCTCTCTCTGGATTTGTGAATGTTCTCTGACTCTCCTGTGTGGGATGATGATTGGTGTCGGTCATGCGGAACATTGATTTCTGGCTGTACCATTACAGTTTAGGTAATCCTATCTTCTAGTTTTGGATGGGAAATACGAGGATGAACTCTGCTGTCAGGTGGTGGTTGTTGTCTGTGTGTCTTTGCTGGGGGATTCTCCCTCCTGTTTGTCCCGGTGATCTTTTGTCTAGGTTTAGAAATTGAAGGTATATCTAAAATGTGAGTTGTCACGGGAACAACTCTCTTCTATCGCCTGGGTGATCTACAGTATACACCTGCACAGCGTTGTTCTGTAGTAATCCAACATTCCACTCCCACATGCCCATTCCCCCGCCACCATTCCAATCCCGCATGCGTAATCCCCCCGCACGCCCAATTCCCTGCCACCATTCCATTCCCTCACACGCCCAATCCCCCCGCCACCATTCCAATCCCCCCGCCACCATTCCAATCCCTGTGACAATTTCACCCCCGCATGCCCAGTACCTTGTCAGCATTTCACCCCCGCACGCCCAGTCCCCCGGGGAGGGGGGGGGATTTTTGCTGCAAGAGATTCAGAAGAGCAGGGCTAGGGATTTATAAAATGTTAAAATAAAAAAAATCTACAATTGTATAAAAAGAGGAAGGAGGGATTCAAAGAATTAGTTCACCTTTTGGGACATGTTCCAGCATCTGCAGTCTCTCCCTCTTGATCCCCACCCCCATCCCTTTGACAGCGGGTGGGGATCCTGTCCCCACACTTACTATCACAATTTGTAAACAGCGTGGCCATGTCATTCATTCAGTTTCCTGTGAATGAATGGCTACAAATTCCATCAGTCATTGCAGCTGACCCCTTGTAGTTCTCAATGAACTACGAGGGTGCTGGTGAGTGCTCTGGTACTCCATTGATCTTCCTGCTCAGGGAACTGGCTGCCCATACCAGGTACGTGCAGAAAGCTATGCTGAGGGTCTGCAGGAGCCTGAGATTGCACCTGTTATCTGCTGATTGCGGACAGATGCAATGCTCTGCAGGTTCTTCAGAAAAAAATAAATGCACTTTTTTTTTTTACCGGGGGAAGTGTGTGAGATGGATAGAGATGGATAGAGATATTTATATATATTTCTGCAAGCAGCATCTTTGGGGCAGTTGTATACAGTGCTCCCAAAACGCCCCTGACTATTGCATTGAATGGGCAGCGCTTAGGAAGTGCCGCGAAATGGGAGTTTATAACCCCTTTTTCGCCGGCCACAGTGTGAAAGGGCTCTAAGGCTACTTTTCACACTGGGGCCGCCCGGCCGTTAGCACTAAAGCACCGCTCGTTTTAGTGGTGCTTTTTTTGGCTGCTAGTGGGGCGCTTTTTGCAAAAAACAAAAAGAAAAAAAAATTCCAGTTTTGCGGTACTTTCAAAGCACTTTTAATGCACTTTGGAAGTGCTGTCCATTCATTGCAATGGGCAGGGCCTTTTGGGAGTGCTAAATACAGCTCTTCCAACCCGCCGCAAAGATGCTGCTTGTAGGACTTTTCATAATGTCCTGCAAGCGCACCGCCCCAGTGTGAAAAGACACACTGCAATGAATGGGAGGTGGAAAAATATAATTTTTTTTTTTTTTTTTGGTTTACAATCACTCTAACCACTTTACAACCACGTACCATAAATAAGACACCCCCTGAAAATAAGCCCTAGTGTGTGTGGGTTTTTTTTTTTTTTTTTTTTTTTTTTTTTTTTTTTTGTAGCCAGAATATATTCACACTGTACCTATATATCTTGCTGTGATGAGAAGTTCTTGGGCTGGAGAAGTAGCAGCGGACAATGTAACATGTTACATACATATTACTTCCCTGCAGGAGCACCTCTATGGGGTACAGTGAGGAGGCAGTCACTTTTGTTTACTGTCCCTCTCCTGAGATGAGGGTTATAAAAGGGCCACACACACAGGCCGAAAATCGGGCTACCCGACAAAAGCCGGCTTCTGTTAAAGTGGCATGACTGAAAAAGGTCCCAGGCTCCCAGTCAGCACTCTCAGCCAATGGTTGAAAGCGCTGACCAGAGTGTCCCCCTGTCAGAACACAATAGCTGAGTAGGGGAGATCTCTTTACTTACAATTAGTACAGTGGCTCCTCCCAAGCTCTTCATTATTTTTGTTTTTCCTTCAACCTGCTGGGTTGTATGAAAATAACCTTCTAGTGTGGAGCTTTTCCTTTTCCTGGGGAACATAATCCATGGGGGATACAAAAATGACGGGTATTAGATTTGTTTGTAGTATCCTTACATACTCATGATGAATGTGTAAGTGAAGGTTTTATTGGTGGTCTTGGGGATAAAGTGAACTTTGTCTTTTAGGGCCTGTTCACATCTGGGCATTCTAGAATGGCGTGATTCTGGAACATGGTAAAATCACTGTAAAATGCACTTTCGGACACCATTGTTAATGGCACCCCGAACATGCAAAATGCTCAAATGCGCTTTCCAAAAAAGTGCCAAGGTTGGCTCTAAAAAAAGGAGGTACTTTGGTGTTTTTTTTGGAGCTGAGAGCAGCCAATTCAAATAAATGGTGCTGCTTCAAAAACAAGGCAAAAAATGCGCTAAAACGGCAATGCTCTGCCGTCAATAGGTGTACACGCGGCCTTAGCCCTGATGGGCAGTTGCATGCTTGCTGTGAATTTATAAGGTGCTCAAAGCAAAATTGCATAACATCTGTGTGTGAACATCTATTACAGTTCAGATGGATCTCTGAGCACCCCAAATCTGGATTTCTGCTTCTTACTGTGTGTACATGAGCCATTCAAGGCGCTCTGTGGAAACGTAAGGAGGGGGCACACTGCTGCATCTGGTGATAGGAAACAGCAGCTCCATGGTGTAGGATGGAGTAAAACATTCCTGGCAGTGACCACTCCTGTGGTGGAGGTGAGGACAGTATGGAGTGTTGTGCAGTAGCAGGGCCTGTAAGTGAGGTGAATGAGACACAGGCAGGATTAAAATCTACTGAAGGAATATGACTTTGTTACTTATTTTTGTTTGCATGCACTACCGACAGATCCTTATTATTGTTTATTACAGGTATTTTGTTTTATACAACACCAATGATTTACACAGCGCTTTACATATATATTTTACATTCACATCAGTCCCTCCCCTCATGGAGTTTACAATCTAAGGTCCCTAACTTACATTCATTCATACACATACTGGGGCCAATTTAAACAGGAGCCAGTTAACCAGCCAGCATGTCTTTTGTGTGGGAGGAAACCGGAGTACCCGGAGGAAACCCACGCAGGCCCAGGGATCAACTTCTTTTTCTGTTTATCCTCATCAGATAATTGGGAGTTGTTTATCAAGCCTTTAAGCCAAATTTTTATTTTGGGGCTTTGTGCAGTTGTTTCCTTCATATGTTACAGAACTAAATTCTTGGTGTGTTTGTTTTATTTTATTTTTTTTTTTGTTCTGCTGGTTGGGTTTTACATGGTGTTTGATCTATTATATTGTGTGCTAATTGCATGAACAGGATGTTTTTGTGAACAGTGTTGAGAAAGCGTGAATAATAAAAAAAAAATCATCACTGTACTCTCACTGCAGGATTGCTGTGTTGGAGTGTTCTCTTCTGGTATAAATTTAAAGTGTGTGGTTTATGACCAGGCCATTTTTTGCGATTTGGCACAGCGTTACTTTAACTGACAATTGCGCAGTCATGCAATGCTGTACCCAAGTAAAATGTGCCCCCCCCCCCCCCCCCCACACACAAATAGACCTTTCTTGTGGTGGTATTTGATCACCCCTGCTTTTTTTTTTTTTTTTTTTTGCGCTAGAAACAAAAAAAAGACAATTTTGAAATAAAAACAATATATATATATATTTTTTTTTAACTTTCTGCTATAAAATATATCCAATTAATCAATTTAGGTCAATATGTATTCTGCTAAATATTTTTGGTAAAAAAAAAAATCCCAATAAGCGTATATTGATTGGTTTGCGCAAAAGTTATCACATCTACAAACTATTAGATATTTTTATGGCATTTTTATTTATTTTATTTATTTTTTACTAGTAATGGCGGCAATCATCGATATTTATTTCTTTTTTTATTTTTTGCGGGACTGTGACATTGCGGCGGTCAAATCGAACACAACTGACACTTTTTTTGGGAACCAGTGACATTACAGTGATCAGTGCTAAAAATATGCACTGTTACTGTACTAATGACACTGGCAGGGAAAGGGTTAAGTGTGTCCCTAGGGGGTGCTTTCTAACTGTGTGGGGAATGGAATGACTAGGGGAACAGAGATCCATGTTCGTGCTTAGCAGGAACACAAGATCTCCATATTCTCTCCTGTCAGAACAACGATCTGCCTTATTTACATAGGCAGATCGCCGTTCTGCCTCTCTGGGGATCGATCGTAGGGTTCTGGTGGACATCGCGTCCGCTGGACCCGCTGTTTGGCTCCCCCGCTGGCCCATTAGCGCGTGTGCTGCCTATTAAAAGAAATGACGTACAGGTACATCGTTTTGCGCAATAGAGCCGACCTGCTGCAGTAGATGTACTGTGGCTGGACAGCAAGTAGTTAAAGTGCAACTACAGCCAAAACTGTAAAATTGCAGCTTATTAGTGTTTGGTGTGGTGGCTGCAACCTTCTCTTTATTATTTATTTTTTTTCTTCTAGCTTCTTTTGCGTTTAATTTTACCTGGTGCTCCTGCAAATAATGCTGACTGTACACTGAAATTCAACTGGTTCAGCAGAGATGGGCTTTCAATCAGTGATCATGGTTCTACAGAAGTCGATCATTTGTTTGACTTATGTCGAAGGAACATGTTGGAAAACTCCCCTCGATCAGCAGCTGCTGATCAGTGTATTTTGACAGTGGTATGTGCTGCTGTCGGAATACAGTGTCCTGGTGGAGATGGAGGAATCGGTTGGTTGTTTTTGGGGTGTTTTATTTATTTTATTTTGTCCACTGCCTGAAAAAAAGTGCAACAAAGGAGTCCAGAAACTCATTGACTTTTTATCCAAGCACACTAATTGCAAGCAAACAGATCACAGGTCAGGATGGTTACCTTTTTAATAGCCCACAAACCCCATTGTGTCACCTTGTGTGCATGTTATCAGGCCAAAATCACCAGGGTATGTTAACTTTTGATCAGGGTAATTTGGGTAGTTTCTGTTGCCATTATGATTTAAAAAGCGTAAACATGGTTGATTTGATAACTCACTTCAGCCCAACACTAACCATGAGTGGAAAAAGTTTTTTTGTGTTATCATTCATATTCTCTGAAAAATGGCCAATAAATCATAAATTCTGCCAGGGTATGTAAACTTTTTAACACACATCTCTCCTCCACTGATCCATGGAGGGGGCCCCATGGTTGTCAACCTAGACTGTTCTCCTGATATGGACTACAAACATGTCAATATCACTTCATCTCTATTAAATGGGAGAAAGGCATTTTGGTAGTTTGGAGAAGATATCGAAGGAAGATGTTGTTCTGCGCAGTTTACAGGAAGTATTGTATTTTTGTACTTTGGGTTAGTTATGTTTTTTGGTAGATGGGATATTGCAAGCTTAATGCTTTGTTTGTCTTTTTTGTTTTTCTTTTACAGATTGCTATGTATTCAAATTTTAGCTTGCTACTAAGACCCCTTTCACACTGGAGCGGTTTTCAGGCGGTATTGCGATAAAAATACCGCCTGAAAACCGCCCCCTAAACAGCCTCCGCTGTTTGTTCAGTGTGAAAGCCCGAGGGCTTTCACACTGAAGCGGTGCGCAGGCAGGGCGGTGAAAAAAGTCCTGCAAACCGCTTTTTTGGAGCGGGGAAGGAGCGGTGTATTCACCGCTCCTTCCCCGCTCCTGCCCATTGAAATCAATGGGACAGCGCGGCTATACCGCGGCTATAGCCGCGCTGTACGAGGGATTTTAACCCTTTTTCGGCCGCTAGCGGTGCGGTTTTACCCCCCGCTGGCGGCCGAAAAAGGGTTAAAATCCCTCGTACAGCGCGGCTATAGCCGAATACCGCTGCAAGAACGACGGTACAGCAGCGCTAAAAATAGCGCTGTTGTACCGCCGACGCCCCCACAGCCCCAGTGTGAAAGGGGCCTAAAAGTTTCTTTTGTTTGACAACTTTGGTTATTTAAAGCGGAGTTCCGCCATTTTTTTTTTTTTTAAGTCAGCAGCTACAAATACTGCAGCTGCTGACTTTTTTTAAAATATGGACACTTACCTGTCCAGGACGCCCGCGATGTCGGCACCCAAAGCCGACCTGTCTCTCGGGTGGAGGCGCCGGCATCTTTGGTAAGGGAATCAGGAAGTGAAGCCTTGCGTCTTCACTTCCTGGTTCCCTACTGCGCATGCGCAACTCGCGCTGCTCGTTCCCACTGGTCCCTGCTGTCTCCTGGGACCTGTGTGTCTCCCAGAAGACAGCTGGGGGGGGGGGGGGTGGCGTAGATACTCGTGGGTGGCTCGGGTATCTATGCCCAGAAGTGAGAGCAAAATACCTGGATTAGACAATTAGACAGGTATTTGCTCCTCCCCCTCTCCCCTGAAAGGTGCCAAATGTGACACCGGAGGGGGGGGATTCCGAAAAGCAGAAGTTCCATTTTTGCGTGGAACTCCGCTTTAACGTGGAAGCCCTGAGGAATAGAAGGAAAGACTTCCCCACAAGTGTGCTTGCACAGTGGCACTAGGAATGAAGGGACATTTAGTACCAAGGAGGAGGGTAATCGGGGACTCTGGTTTACATTCACAGTACATGGCTCCCTGACCGCAAGTTTACAGAAACCAAATTGAGGAAGCTGGTGGCTTGAGGAATGCTAAGGCTTTAATACTGCTTTAGTCCATGATACATTTACTCAGAAGCTCTATAAGATTGTGTGATCTTGTCATCCTCGCTGGGTCAGTGATCGGTAAATGTAAGACTTTCAGGGGTAATAACTGCGTTATAAGTGTCACTTCTCTAAGGCCCCTTCCACACGGGCACCTCCGCTTGTTCAGCGTGGGATCGCTCTGCTGAGCAGATGGCAGGTCACTCTCCTCTATGGGGAGATCGAATGAAAATGGACCGCCTGTCCATTTTCATTCAATCCGCCAGATGGATGGAAAATAGGACCTCCCATATGTCTGGATTTTGCGGATCGGATGGCGGCAGATGTCAGCGAATATGTCACTGCGGACATCCGCCGCTCCATAGGGGTGAATGGAGGGTCTGATTGGATCCGCCTGAAGAACTGACAGGTGGACCTGATCGGACAGCCTATGTGAAAGGACCCTTAATATACAATTGCATATTAATATTTTTTATTTTAGTCAGAATTTAAAAATTACTTTTTCCCTTTTTTTAGACAGACAAGTATGAAGCATTGCTTAAAAATATTCCATATTTACCATTTGCTGCAAACCGTAAGAGCCCTTTCACACTGGGGCAGGGGGCGGCGCCTGCAGTAAAACGCTGCTATTATTAGCGGCGTTTTACCGTCGGTATGCGGCCGCTAGCGGGGCGGTTTTACCCCCCGCTAGCAGCCGAGAAAGGGTTAAATACCACCGCAAAGCGCCTCTGCAGAGGCGCTTTGCCAGCGGTATAGCCGCGCCGTCCCATTGATTTCAATGTAAAGGAGCCGTATACACACCGCTCCGAAGATGCTGCTAGCAGGACCTTTTTTACCGTCCTGCCAGCGCATCGCTTCAGTGTGAAAGCCCTCGGGGCTTTCACACTGGATACACAGCAGCGGCACTTTCGGGTCGGTTTGCAGGCGCTATTATTGGCGCAATAGCGCCTGCAAACCGCCCCAGTGTGAAAGGGCTCTAAGTAGTAAACTCTGTGAAGGCCCCAGTTCTGTTTGCTGACTCATCAAAGCAGAAATTCACTTTCAATCAACACTGACCATTTTTAATGCTTAGGCTGTTAGCATTAGTGAATAGATAGGAAGTTTTATTATATTTACTTAAAAGAAAAAAAAAAACTTTTTTTTTTTTTTTAAATCTTCTTACATTTCTTCAGTTACTCCCTGGTTTTCAGACCTAGGCGATGTCATACATCCCAGGAGTCTTTAAGAGAAAAGGAGGGGTTTTCTCGGATAAGCACACCATCCTGCCTGCATGAGCTAAAGGCAGATGCATTGAAATAAATGCTATATGAATCCTCTGCCCTTACCCAAGATGGCTATGGCTTGAAATGCTAAGGGGGGGGGGGGGGGGGGGGGTGTTTCAGAATGATTTGTTGCAAAATCAAGCATGGAGACATGGATAGATGTGGGAGTTTGCTTTTGAATACTGAATTAAACTCTGTAAAAGGACCTGACTGGCAGAAACAGAATGTGCTAGGAATGGGATGATCTGAGTTTCCAGTCTGCAGAGGTAGAAGCATTGCTAGACTTTCATGCTATTCAAATTGTGTGTACTGTGATACTGTCCTAAGAATTTGATTTATTTTTTGGAGTAAAGCGCCCCAAGAAATGTTGATATTTAAAAGCTGAATGTGTAACTAGTGAAAACATGTTAGAACACATTTTTGATTATTGCTCAGAATCCAGATAAAATTACATTAATCAAACATGGTTTTCTTTAAAGTGTGTGTTTTCTTATTGCATTGAAATAAGTCTGCTTATGAAACTCTCTGGAGTCTTAAGCCTTGTAAACGCGATCGGATTTTCCGACAGGAATTGTATGTTGACAGACTGTTGGCCTAAAATTTGACCATGTGTACGCTCCATCGGACAATTGTTGTTGGATTTTCCGTGGACAAATGTTGGATGGCAGGCTTATAAATTTTCTGTGGACAACGGTCTGTTGTCAGATTTTCCCAACGTGTGTACACAAGTCCGTCAGACAAAAGTCCAAAGTACAAACACGCATGCTCGGAATCAATGCTTACCAAACACAACATTAGCAGAAGGTGCCCAAAGGGTGGTGCTAAAGAGCTGAAAAGCCACGTAGTACGTCGCTACGTTCGTGTTTGTTGGCCGACAATTGTGTGCCCTTTGTATGCAAGACAAGTTTATGGCCAACGCCCTTCGGACAAGAGTCTGACGCTTTGTCTACAGAAAGTCAGATTGTGTGTACGAGGCTTTAACCCCTTCCCGCCGACCGTACGCAGATATGCGTACTCGGCTTTCCGGGGTTATACCGGGATGATGCCCGCAGCTGCAGGCATCATCCCGGTACTGTTGTTTACAGCGGGCGATCGGCTACCCGAGTATAACAACCGATGCGGCTAAAAGCCGCTCGGTTGTTATACCGGAGGAGCGGGAGGGGACATCCCTCCCGCCGCTGTTACCGGGCCTCCCGTGCGATCGGGAGGCCCGGTGTCCAATCAGGTACCTTCGGCGGCTGGGGGCGGGCTGCAACGAAGCTGTGGGCGGCTTCGTTCCAGCCTTCTCGTTGTAAACGCGGAAGCAACGTCATGACGTCACTTCCCGTTTACTCGGCTGCCAATGGCGCCGAATTTAAAAAAGTACACAGTATTCAGAATCGCCGTTTTCGGTGATCTGAATACTTTGAAGTGCAGAGGAGGGATCGGAGGTCTTTTAGACCCCCCCCCATCCCTCCATAAAGAGTACCTGTCACCACCTATTACTGTCACAAGGGATGTTTACATTCCTTGTGACAGCAATAAAAGTAAAAAAAAAAATTTTTTTTTAAAACACAAGATATAAAGTAAAAAAATAAATAAAATAAATAAAAAAAAATAATTTTTTTTAAAGTGCCCCTGTCCCCGCGAGCTCGCGCAGCGAAGAAAACGCATACGGAAGTCGCGCCCGCATATGTAAACGGTGTTCAAATCACACGTGAGGTATCGCTGCGATCGTCGGAGCAATAATTCTAGCGCTAGACCTCCTCTGTAACTCAAACCTGGTAACCGTAAAAATTTTTTAAAGCGTCACCTATGGAAATTCATAGGTACCATAGTTTGTCGCCATTCCACGAGTGCGTGCAATTATAAAGGGTGACATGTTTAGTATCTATTTACTCGGCGTAACATCATCTTTCACATTATACAAAAAAATTGGGGTAACTTTACTGTTTGCAACAATCGCCATTTTATTCTCTAGATTCTCTGCTAAATATATAACTTGTAAACCCCAAATTTCAAAAATAGGCTTAGTCATGAAAGGGTTAAGCTGCTTTCACACTTTGGCATTGTTCTCACGAGACGGATCCGCTGCCTCGGAGTCCGCCAGCTCAGCGGGAGATCTCTCTGTTGATCTCCACTGAGCCGGCGGATGACAGGTCCCTCTCTGCTCACTGAGCGGGGAGGGGCCTGTCGAGCGCCGCTGCTTCCTATGGAGAGATCGGACGAAAACGGTCAGCATGTCCATTTTCATCAGCTCTCATCCAATCCGCCAGGGATGGATGCGAACGTAGGGGCATCTGTCTGCTGTTAGCGAATCGGACCGGGTCGGTTGTCAGCGGACATGTCACTGCTGACATCCGTCGCTCTATAGACTAGCATGGAGCGCCCGTTCAGGTCCGCCGACAAAACTGACAGGGGGACCTCAACGGTCCGACAGTGTGAAAGGGGTCTTCAGCGTTTTGAATCGTGTGTAGATTTGCCGCGATTCTGCATGTGATTTGAAAGTGCCGATGTGTGTATGACAAATCACGGGACTCGCATTTGACATGCCATTCACATGCCTTGATTGTTGCATTAGCATCGCGGGAAGCATGTCGCCCAAAAGTAGCTCCTGAACTTTTTTTGGGCAATATGCTTCCCGCGAATTATCGCGCGACAATCGTGGCAGACCCGACCTGCAATTTTAGGTGTCAGTTAAATGCGAGTCCCACGATTTGTCATTCACACATCGGCGTTTTCAAAATAACACTGAAGTATTAATGCAGCCTTGGGTCTCATGCACAGAGGCGTTTTTGGCCTTTCAGCATCAAATCCTGGTCTTTTCGGGTGCCCAGCACCTCTCCAGCTGCCTGTTAATATCTCTGAATCGCGATACTTGCGTTTTTAAGGCTTTTTGTGTTTTAGGGATGCATGCCTGAATGAAGGAGTTCTGTGTTGGGGGCACACGTCCCTAAACACAAAATTGCTTTCTCATATCATACGTGTCTCCCTGATGGCTGGTAATCTGATTTAGTAGAGGGGGAATAGCAGAAGCGGTACAGGAAGTACAGACAGGATAAAACTAAAACAAGCAATCATAAGGGCTCTTTCACATGGGGAGGATCAGTGATGATCCGCCCTGTGAACATCCGCTTGCTCAGCGGTGATCGCTCCGCCGATCCCCGCTGAGCAGGAAGATGACAGGTTCGTGGCTGCACACTGTGCAGGGACGGACCTGTCAGAGCGCCGCTCTCCCCTATGGGGATCGGGTGATGACGGACCGTAGAGTCCGTCGTCACCCGATCCGAAAACTGATGGAAAAGTAGGGTTTTCCTCCGTTGCACTTTTTCAGATCGGAGCGGGTCGGATGTCAGCGGACATGTCACCGCTGACATCCGACGCTCCATAGACCTCCATGGAGTGTCCGTTCAGGTCCGCCTAAAAAACTGACAGACGGACCTCAACGGACAGTCCGTGTAAAAGAGGCCTAATGCCCCGTACACACGGTCGGACTTTGTTCGGACATTCCGACAACAAAATCCTAGGATTTTTTCCGACGGATGTTGGCTCAAACTTGTCTTGCATACACACGGTCACACAAAGTTGTCGGAAAATCCGATCATTCTGAACGCGGTGACGTAAAACACGTACGTCGGGACTATAAACGGGGCAGTAGCCAATAGCTTTCATCTCTTTATTTATTCTGAGCATGTGTGGCACTTTGTCCGTCGGATTTGTGTACACACGATCAGAATTTCCGACAACAGATTTTGTTGTCGGAAAATTTTATATCCTGCTCTCAAACTTTGTGTGTCGGAAAATCCGATGGAAAATGTGTGATGGAGCCTACACACGGTCGGAATTTCCGACAACAAGGTCCTATCACACATTTTCCGTCGGAAAATCCGACCGTGTGTACGGGGCATAACACTGCACCTTTCCAGCATAGAGAACAGAACGGTGAGGAACCCTTCCAAAACTTACACCAAATCTGGTGAGACTGGCGGTCACAGGCAGCCATGCCTTTCTTACAGCAGATATGGGCCTCTTGCACACTGCTGCCTAAATGTGTGTTTTCTGTGTTTTTTTTTTTTTTTTTCTCAATGTAAATGCAAACCATTGTTTTCAATGTGCCAGTACACACAGGCATTTAAACATGCACTGGTAAAAATGCATGTGCATTTTTAACACCTTTTTTGCTGCGTTTCTGGGGCGTTTTGTACCTGTGACAAAAAGGACATGAAAGGACGTAACTCTAAAAGCACAACTGTGGGTGTCTTTTGATGCATTTTTGCCAGATTTTCAATTAATTTCAGTGGGCAGGTGAGGGGTTCCATAGGATTTGATGGTCCATGAATTTTTCTTCCGCTTTTGGTTAGGTAAAAACGGAAGATAAACTGATCAGTTTCACAACTGTAATGCCGCGTACAGACGATCGGAATTTCCGACACCAAATGTTCGATGTGAGCTTGTTGTCCGAAATTCCGACCGTGTGTAGGCTCCATCGGACATTTTCTGTCGGCATTTCCGATAACAAAAATTTGAGAGCTGGATCTCAAATTTTCCGACAACAAAATCCGTTGTCGGAAATTCCGGTCGCGTGTACACAATTCCGAAGCACAAAAGGCCACGCATGCTCGGAATCAAGCAGAAGAGCCGCACTGGCTATTGATCTTCCTTTTTTTCTAGTCCCGACGTACATGTTGTACGTCAGCGTGTTCTTGCCGATCGGAACTTCCGAAAACATTTGTGTGACAGTGTGTATGCAAGACAAGTTTCAGCCAACATCCGTCGGAAATTCGGATCATCTGTACGCGGCATAAGGCTCGGTTCACACAAAGCAGATTGCAAAGTCCCGCAATTTTCAGTGCAACTTTGGGGTCAGACTTTGTTGTGACTTTCAAAGGACTTTTAGGCTGGTTTCACACTGGTGTGTAAAACCTTGTGAATCCTGTGCAGGTTCCCGCATCACACCTGAATCGCAGGAGGTTCACACTGACATCTGCCCACCACTGTGGGTGTCAATGTAAAGTTTAATGACCCCCCAAATCGATTTACAGTGCGTACTGTGAAATTGTACAGGAATCGGGTCGCACACCCATGCAATCCGATTCCAGTGCAGACCATAAAAGGGTCCTGTACCATTTTGGTGTAAATGTGGTGTGATTTCAGCCATACAGTTTGTATGGCTGAATTTGCATCGCATGTGATGTGCACCTCAATACGGTGCTAATCGCATGCAATGTCTGATCTCAGCAGTGTGAACCCACCATTACTCTGTGGCATTGAAGTCATGTCAAAGTAGTACAGGAACCTTTTCTAAAGTTTGAGCGACTTTAGTAGCGCTAATTAAGACTGCTCTCTTTGACTAACATGGGATTTCACATGTCATGTGACTTGGGGGTCTCACAAGTCGGATCCCAAGTTGCGGCAGTGTGAACCTTGGACCCCTTTCACACTGGGGCGGTTTGCAGTTGTTATTGCGCTAAAAATACCGCCTGCAAACCGACCCAAAACAGCCGCTGCTGTTTGTTCAGCGTGAAAGCCTGAGGGCTTTCACACTGAAGCGGTGCGCTGTCAGGAGAAGAAAAAAACTCCTGCAAGCCGCATCTTTGGAGCGGTGAAGGAAATCAAATTTCAATGGGCAGCAAGCGGTTTTAACCGAGCGGTTTTAACCCTTTTTCGGCCGCCAGCGGGGGTTAAAACCGCACCGCTAGCGGCCGAATACAGCCGCAAAAACTACGGTAAAACAGCGCTAAAAATAGCACTGTTTTACCGCCGACGCCCCCAGCGCCCCAGTGTGAAAGGGGCCTAAGGCTGTATGCACAGGAATGTCTAGGCACACTGACGTGCCAGGAAGTATACTGCTAATTTTCAAATCTATTTTAAGTCAAAACTGGTGCTTTTTTTTAAAAAAAAAAAAAGTACTCCTTAGGCACCATAAATGTACACTTTTTTAAATGTTCCCTATAACATAGCAAATCTTTACTTTGAATTTTGGGTTCACCTTACCATATGATGTTTCATTTGATGGCTTGTGTGTTGGCTAAAAAAACCTTGGCTATGCTGCACCCTTCCCTGTCCACTTGTTGTGTTTTGTTGGTATCCTAGATAAAGCTTGTCTTAACGGAGTAGTTGCCTGGCCTGTCCTTGGTGTACAGTATCTGTAGATGTACTATCCACTGTAATATCCTTAGACCCCATACACACTATACAACTTTTGCTGTCAGATTTCCTTTAGATTTACCAAAACCATGTAGGCCAAAGGGTTGTAAAGGTCCAGGTTTAAAAAAACAAAAACACAAACATGTTATACTTACCTCCGCTGTGCAGTTGGTTATGCTGGGTGGCCCCATCCACCTCTTCTGGGGTCCCTCCGCAGTGCTCCTGGTTCCCCCTTTTCTTGAGTGTCCCGTTGGAGAAGCCCTCTCTGATGGGACACCCGTGTGGGCTCGCTCCCATGTCCTGACAGCAGGACTCTGCTCCGCCCCCCCCCCCCCCCCCCCAGCGCCTGCATCATTGGATTTGATCAACAGCAGCGGGAGCCAATGGCTGCGCTGCTATCAATCTATCCAATAGAGACACCGGCCAGAGCTGGTGTGCTCGTTCCTGTCATGGGTATTACAGGGCTCAAGTAAGTATAAGGGGGGGCTCGGGTGCTGCTGCACTAAAGAAGGTTTTTCACCTTAATGCATAGAACATTTACAACCCCTTTCAGGTTTGACCTCATATTATATGGTTTCGGTAAATCTAAAGGATAAAATCTAAAGAAAATTGTATAGTGTGTATCCACTTTTAGTGAATAGTTTTATTACGCTCACGTGGTTTCCAGTTGCAATATCAGTACTTTCTTATAGCTCCAGCATTGGGGGCAGATGGTTTCGTTTTTCAGTTTATTTGTTTTGTTTTTTTTTTTTTTTTTTTTTTTTTTTTTTTTTCAAATTTGGAAGTTGTTATACATGTCTGTGAACAAGAGGTGATGTTGGTGAGTGATCACAGCTATACTCTGAATGACAATGCATTAGGCTTTGTTCACCTGTGCAAAACAGCACACTTCCCACAATGCACCAACGTGCTGCCCTTTTGCAGAGTCTTGGTGTTGTGATTTTTGCAAAGGCACTCCCATGCATCTTGCTGACTTGCACACATTTGTATGTGCCAGAACACCAATACTGCTTTTGCGCATTTATTGCCAGTAGGGCAGCCCGTTGAAATTAATGGGCTGCCCTAAATGGAACATGCTAGACTCTGCAGAAATGTGTTTAAAAAAAAAAAACAAAAAAAACACATTTGCTCTCCTTTGCATCTGGAAGGTGTTAGCTGGGCCTTTAAAGTCTAAACTTGGGCACAAACTTACTCTAATCCTACTCTCTGCCACATTCTAAGCCTTTTCTATCTAGACCTATAAAGCAAAAACCGCTTTACTGTTCTTCAGTTGCTTCGGTCCGGTCCCAGGCTGAACTGTCAGCGTGTGTGTGTGTGTGTGTGTGTGTGTCAACAAAGAAAGCCCCATAGTAAGTCTATGGGTGACCTCACTTCCCATGCATTTCCCAGCCGTTGTCGGGTCTGTATACAGAATTCGCCACTGGAGACCGGACCGGAGTGGCTGCAGAAAAGAGAAGTTTAGCTTTATTATTGTTGTTTATGAATAAATATGCACACACACACACCCTGCATTGAAAAAGTATTCACCCCCTCCTTTGCATTTTTTGTGTTTTGTTGCCTCACAACCTGGAATTAACATGGATTGTTTGAGGATTTGCATCATTTAATTTACAGAACATGCCCACAACTTTGAAGATGGGATTTTTTAAATTTTTTTTTTTTTTTATTGTGAAGTGTAGCGTACTACTCCCTTGGGAGCTGCTAGTTAGTTCGTTCTTTTCTGTAGTGTGGCCCCGTTACCCCTTCCCTGCATGAATCATACAGCAAACACTCCAGAACAGTAGAACATTAACTTTATTCCTTTCTCTTGATGCATGGCAGAAAAGAATGTGCAATATATATACAGTCTGTATTTTCAAGAAGTATGAGCTGCCTCTACATCCTTGGTTCCTGTAATGGTGGTTATAACCTTTTCCCTTAGCGAACTGGACAGTGCCTCTCTGAAAAACACTTGGTAATGGATGCTGGAAGTACCAGGCCTCACCTGCCTATGTTGATTCCTGCGATCCCACCATGCCAGTTCAGGAAAAGTCTGGGCATAAACCGATCTACCGCATCCTTTTGACAGCCACTTCCTGTTATACTTTGCATATCTTCTCCCTCCTGTTTACTGCTACTTCCCAACCGTACAGCACTTCCAAATTATGTCCAAAGAACGTTACTCTGAATAAAGTTCTTAGGCTGACTGATTGGATTTCTCCTGAGTGTTAATTCTTTAAGGCCCAACTCCCCTGCACAGACTTCTTTATTGACCCGCACTCCAACACTCTTTTGAGGCATTGATTCTCTGAGGCCGAAGATCTGCACCTCCTCCTTCAAGACCCGCACTTTAACACCCTCAAGTCTTTGGAAATACTGTTTCCCTGGGTTTCCACTCACTTGTACTCCTTATCAACAGTCCATGATTGCCACAGAATGTTGAACACTCAGTCTTCCTCCTGTTAGGCGTGGCAGTCTTCCTCCTGTTAGGCGTGGCAGTCTTCCTCCTGTTAGGCGTGGCAGTCTTCCTCCTGTTAGGCGTGGCAGTCTTCCTCCTGTTAGGCGTGGCAGTCTTCCTCCTGTTAGGCGTGGCAGTCTTCCTCCTGATGTCTCCTCCATTTCTCCTCCCCGCATGGCACCTTCCCCACCCCAGAGGGGAGAGCTCCTGAGCTGCACCAGCCCCTACATGCTGTCTTCTTCTTCTCTTACAATTCCCATCCTTCCTTTTGAGCATGTGACCCACAGTTTATATAGGCCTGAAAGCCCCTGCCCATTCAAATTAACGATTGGTTCAGGGTGACCTACACAAACTGCATCCTGTGTGCAACCCATGCTCCCCCCAGAACCTCTCACTGGAAGAACAGGGCATCAATCAGACAGAATACAGGTGGTCACACCCTCTTGCTATTCTGTAACTTCTCCCAGCCAATTTAACCCAACCACGTTTAAACCAACAGGGTAAAACGCTGGCAATTTTACCTGACACTAATCCTATCTGACTTCTTTAGCACACACCTAAGTAGGTGGGTGCTACAGAAGCAAACAAAAAATAGGACAAAATAAAGTCAATGTGCATAACTATTCACCCCCTTAAAGTCAATACTTTGTAGAGCCACCTTTTGCGGCTATCACAGCTCCAAGTTGCTTTGGATAAGTCTCTATGAGCTTGCCACATCTTACCACTGGGATTTTTGCCCATTCCTCCTTGCAAAACTGCTCCAGCTCCTTCACGTTGGATGGTTTGCTCTTGTGAACAGCAATCTTTAAGTCTGACCACAGATTTTCTATTGGATTGAGGTCTGGGCTTTGACTAGGTCATTCCAAAACATTTACATGTTTCCCCTTAAACCACTCAAGTGTTGCTTTAGCAGTGTGTTTGGGGTCATTGTCCTGCTGGAAGGTGAACCTCCGTCCTACCCTCAAATCACACACAGAGTGGTACAGGTTTTTCTCAAGAATATCCCTGTATTTAGCACCATCCATCTTTCCCTCAACCCTGACCAGTTTCCCAGTCCCGACTGCTGAAAAACCTCCCTACAGCATGATGCTGCCACCACCATGTTTCACTGTGGGGCCGTCTCTTGGCAAGTTTGGTGTTGTGCCATGTTCTTTCCATTTGGTTATGATAGATTTGATGGAGCTCCTAGGGATCCTCACAGATTTGGATATTTTTTATAACCTAACCCTGACTTGTACTTCTCAACAACAATGTCCCTTACTTGTTTGGAGAGTTCCTTGGTCTTCATGGCAGTGTTTGGTTAGTTGCAGCCTCTGGGGCCTTTCAAAAAGGTGTGTATATGTAATGACAGATCATGTGACACTTAGATTGCACACAGGTGGACATCATTTCACTAATTATGTGACTTCTGAAGGTAATTGGTTGCACCAGAGCTTTTTATGGGCTTCATAACAAAGAGGGTGAATACATACGCACATGCCAATTATCTGTTTTTTATTTCTGAAAAATAGTTATGTATATATTTTTCTAATTTTACTTCAGCAACTTACACTATTGTGTTCTGATCAATCACATAAAATACAGATTAAAAAAAAACCTTGAACTAAGTGAAAATATCCAAATTGGGCCCAAAGTTTAAATATATTGTGTGGCAACCATTATTTTCCAGCACTGCCAACCCTCTTGGACATGGAGTTCACCAAGAGCTTCACAGGTTGCCACTGGAGTCCTTTTTCCACTCCTCCATGATGACATCATGGAGCTGGTGGATGTTGGAGACCTTGCGCTCCTCCACCGCCTGTTTGAGGATGCCCCACAGATGCTCAATAGGGTTTAGGTCTGGAGACATGCTTGGCCAGTCCATCACCTTTACCCTCAGCTTCTTTAGCAAGGCAGTGTTCATCTTGGAGGTGTGTTTGGGGTCGTTATCATGTTGGAATACTGCCCTGCGGCCCAGTCTCCGAAGGGAGGGGATCATGCTCTGCTTCAGTATGTCACAGTACATGTTGGCATTCATGGTTCCCTCAATGAACTGTAGCTCCCCAGTGCCGGCAGCACACATGCAGCCCCAGACCATGACACTCCCACCACCATGCTTGACTGTAGACAAGACACACTTGTCTTTGTACTCTTCACCTGGTTGTTGCCACACACGCTTGACACCATCTGAACCAAATAAGTTTATCTTGGTCTCATTAGACCACAGGACATGGTTCCAGTAATCCATGTCCCTAGTCTGCTTGTCTTCAGCAAACTGTTTGCAGGCTTTCTTGTGCATCTTTAGAAGAGGCTTCCTTCTGGGACGACAGCCATGCAGACCAATATGATGCAGTGTGTGGCGTATGGTCTGATCACTGACAGGTTAGCAATGCTACAATATGTCTATTTCCCAAAGACAACCTCTGGATATGACTCTGAGCATGTGCGCTCAACTACTTTGGTCGAGTGTGGCGAGGCCTGCTCTGAGTGGAACCTGTCCTGTTATAACCGCTGTATGGTCTTGGCCACCGTGCTGCAGCTCAGTTTCAGGGTCTTGGCAATCTTCTTATAGCCTAGGCCATCTCTTTGTAGAGCAACAATTCTTTTTTTCAGATCCTCAGTTCTTTGTCATGAGGTGCCATGTTGATCTTCCGGTGACCAGTATGAGAGAGTGAGAGTGATAACACCAAATTTAACACACCTGCTCCCCATTCACACCTGAGACCTTCTAACCCTAAGGAGTCACATGACATCGGGGAGGGAAAATGGCTAATTGGGCCCAATTTGGACATTTTCACTTAGGGGTGTACTCACTTTTGTTGCCAGCGGTTTAGACATTAATGGCTGTGTGAGTTATTTTGAGGGGACAGCAAATTTACACTGTTATACAAGATGTACACTCACTACTTTATAGCAAAATAAAATTTATTTAGTGTTGTCACATGAAAAAATATTTACAAAAATGAGGGGTGTACTCACTTTTTTGTGAGATACTGTGTGTATGTATAAAAATTTTCTCCTTATTTCAGTTTTTGCAAATCATTCCAAAGGTACATTATGTCCCATGATTGCATTGTAGTACATTGCATTCTGCTGTGGGCTGAAGCCAGGAAATGCATTGTGACAAACATTCAGGGCACATTCACACTTGCCGTTGTTAGCAACGTGGGCTGATCTGGAAATGCATACTTTAATAAGGCCTCGTGCACACAGGACATTTATTTAACTCTCCTAGAAGCCAGCAGTATTTTTGCAAAAAAAATGCCTGGAGCTTGTGAAAGTGTCTTGGGGCTCATGCACACAGGACCTTTTAAAAAAGCCAGCGCTACAACAGCTCTAAAAACGGCAGTTTTTTTGCATTGAGCCACATTTTTACATTAGTGTTTTTGGACTTTTTTTTTTCACTAAAAAACATTTTTTTTATAATGTAAAAACTCCTAACAGCTTGTTTTTACTGCTCCTGGAAGCACATGCTGTTTGTGTTTTTTTTTTTTTTTTTTTTTTCTTTTTCCCTCCTCTTCTACTGCCCCTAAACGCCAAAATAAATTTATTCTGTTAACTGAAATGAATTAATGCTCAAGCTCAAATGTTTCACAGCTTTTAGAACAGGGATATGCAATTAGCGGACCTCCAGCTCTTGCAGATCTACAAGTCCCATGAGGCATAGCAAAACTGACGCCCACAAGCATGACACCCAAATACAGAGGCATGATGGGACTTGTAGTTTTGCAACAGCTGGAGGTCCGCTAATTGCATATCCCTGTTTTAGAACTTGCTAGTAGCTTCAAATGTTTTTTCTGCCCAAATTCTGCTGCTCCTGAACACACTGGCAGTGTTTTTTTATTTTTTATTTTTTTATTTATTTTTTTTTCCCCTGTCTCTAACAGCCTCAAATCTCCTGCCACTAAACGCTGCTAAAAGAATGTGTGTGCATGGATACATAGGCTAACATGGAGGCGCGTTTAGAGGCAGGAAACAAAGTCAGATGCCCCTAGAAGCCGCTGTAAAAACGTCCTGTGTGCATGAGGCCTAATGATTGTCACCACAATGCATGTCGGCACACCTGCTCTATGTGCCATTCATTGACACCCCATGCATTGTACAGTAGAGCTCACTGCACCACATCACCCTGCATTAGGGAACAAAGTCTTGTATGTTCTTTTGATCTATGGTGGTGGGTTGGCAACCCATTTAATAATGAATAAGCTGCCTTTTGCAACACGTTAAGTTGTTTAGTGTGCCCCTCAGGGTCTCCTGACACTTCAAAATGCTATTCAAGAGCAAATCCCATTCTATCCCATGTGGCTAGTTTACATCTATGGGCTGCATTTAACTAAAATATGAGGGCCCATTTCACACCTATGCAAGTGCATTACCACGTGTGAATTTTGGTATCTTTACCACCTATTTATAAGATTTACATTAAGTTGGTCTTTTACATGTATCTAAAAAAATAAATAAGAATATCTATTCATTTTTAATATAATTAAGAAAGATCAAGAAGGTAAAATTGGGTGGCGTACAGCTGGCCAGGTTTATATTGGGGTAGATAACGCAGTGCATTCTCTGCATGTTGGTCAACCTAATACTAGTATACTAAAAACCATTCATTGCTGCAGTGTCTAAGTTTGTTTAGCCCTTTTGAAAAAAATCAGTGGATAAAACGCTGTATCAGGGTGCAGCTGCGAAATAATCTGTATTGACACTACACATTATCCTGAATGTGTTCCCGAGGATGTGTGGTACCTCCAATTGCACTGCTAAGTGATCTACTGGGATATATTTAAGTGCTTATTGGAAGTGTAATACATTTTAATGGTTTTATGGTAATTAGAGGTGCACCGAGATGAAAATTTTGGTACTGAAACCAAAAATTCAGGATACACTTAAAGCGGAGTTCCACACAAAAATGGAACTTCTGCTTTTCGGAACCCTCCCCCCCTCCGGTGTCACATTTGGCACCTTTCAGGGGGGAGGGGGTTGCAGATACCTGTCAAAGACAGGTATTTGCACCCACTTCCGGCATAGACTCCCATGGGAGTCTATGCCTCTTCCCGTCCCGACCGCGCTGTCTGCTGGGAACACACAGCTCCCAGCAGAGAGCGGGGACCACTAGGGACGCGCAGCGCGACTCGCGCATGCGCAGTAGGGAACCGGGAAGTGAAGCCGCAATGCTTCACTTCCTGACTCCCTCACCTAGGATGGCGGCGGCAGCTGCCGAGAACCGAGCGGGTTCTCTGCGTCCCCTGCCGACATCGCTGGACCCTGGGACAGGTAAGTGGCAATGTATTAAAAGTCAGCAGCTGCAGTATTTGTAGCTGCTGGCTTTTAATATTATTATTTTTTTTTTATTTTTTTTTATTTTTTTTTGGCGGTGTGGGTGAACCCCCGCTTTAAGCAAAACTGACAGTTTTGAATCTAGAAAAATGCCTCACTATGATGACTGGATGACCATTAGCTCCCTCAAACTCAACGGTTCAAAAACAGAATTTCTTCTGCTACACGCTAACCAAAATGCCAAAAACAAGACTCTGTGGACACCTCCTACCATCTTAGGACAGACCATCTCTCCAAGCAGCAAAGTCAAGAGTCTCGGAGTTATCTTTGACTCAGAAATGACCATGGATGCACAAATAGGATCGGTAGTCAGTGGATCCCACCATCTCCTGCGCCTGTTACGTAGACTTATCCCCTTCATCCCAGAGGAGGACAAAGCAGCAATATGCAAGTATAGGCGCAAACACTGGAGATGGCGATAAAAAACAACACAATGAACCACACCTCCCCCTAATATTTTAAAACAAAAAAAATATATATATATATATATATATATATATATGTCTCAAAAAGCAACAAAAGCACTAATAAGGTTGTAGCAAGATGTATATAGGTATACAATATGGTCAATAAATTTATAAAAAAAAGTCCAGGGGTCCAAAGGAACAGAATGGTAAATCCACAAGTAGGGCTGCCTTCACTGAGAACTGAAACCAAATTCCAAATCCTAGAAGAAACAAAAGAAAGAAAGGCGCCTCTGGGTGTAGACTTAAAACAGTTTATTGCATAAAAATAGTAGCGGTCACACTCACATTTGTGAAGTCATCAAAGGCATGTACAGTGAGCAGTCCATAGAACATCATCCATCATAGGGAATGGGTCACATCGGTCTATCCTCCTAATACTCGGCTGGAAGCTCTGCCCGTGTGTGTAGTGGAGCACCGCTGAGAGTGGTAAGGGCTGGCCACAGCGGTGACACGTTTAACCAGAAACAAAGCTGGAGGCGGTGACACAAACCTGGAGGCACAGGAAGAGAAACACAACAACTGGCCTGATGAAGGGGCGCGGCTGTCACGTCATCGCAGCCCGTACGCCCTGCAACGCGTCGCTCTTTCAGTGACGTCACTCCTCCTCACCGGTTGCTGTGTTTCTCTTCCTGTGCCTCCAGGTTTGTGTCACCGCCTCCAGCTTTGTTTCTGGTTAAACGTGTCACCGCTGTGGCCGGCCCTTACCACTCTCAGCGGTGCTCCACTCCACACACGGGCAGAGCTTCCAGCCGAGTATTAGGAGGATAGACCGATGTGACCCATTCCCTATGATGGATGATGTTCTATGGACTGCTCACTGTACATGCCTTTGATGACTTCACAAATGTGAGTGTGACCGCTACTATTTTTATGCAATAAACTGTTTTAAGTCTACACCCAGAGGCGCCTTTCTTTCTTTTGTTTCTTCTAGGACAAAGCAGCAGTAGTTGGAACAATCCTCAATTCCCGACTCGATTACGCTAACTCTCTCTATATAGGATTACCCCAATATCAGCTTGCGCGCTTACAACTCATCCAAAATGCGGCGGCAAGACTGTTAACAGGAAAAAAACCCTGGGAGTCAATCTCCCCATCCCTGAGGAGCCTTCATTGGCTAACCGTAAAGAATCGGATCACATTCAAGACCCTCTGCCTCACCCACAAATGCATACAAGGAAACGCGCCTCAATACCTTCGAGAGGAAATAAAACACTACACACCCAATCGCAATCTTCGATCATCTAACCAAAACCTCCTTCTCATCCCCAAATACCGCTACAAAGCAAAGGGAGAACGAAGATTCGCAGTCCAAGGACCTCGACCTATGGAACGCTCTTCCGCCCCACATCCGCATGGAAGGAAACCATCTGGTTTTCAGGAAAAAACTCAAGACCTTCCTCTTCTAGAAGCTGACAACACCAAACGCATTAGCGCCTTGACGCGATTCAGTTCGCATTTGCAGCGCTCTATAAATCTTTCATTCATTCATATGTACTTGTCATTATTTCATCAGATTTGGCAACCTGTCAGAATGTGTAATGGAAGTGAAGTTTCGTCGCCTCCACCTTGCTACACCCCGCACTCCTACACAAGATACACGGAGAATGGGGAAAGCAGACATCTTGTTACACCCACAGGAGTTTTGCATTTTACACCTATTTTTAACAGTAAACTGAGGCTATATAGTGAAATACAGTACTTAGAACTCTGTATGAATGTTTAGATGTTGAATTTTAAAAGCAGCGAACTTCTGTCAGATTAGCAAATCTGTGAGATCAGCACGCTTGCCCCTGCTTTTAAAATTCAACATCTTACCAGTCGGAAGGAGTTCTAAGTACTGTATTTCACTATATAACCTCAGTTTACTGTTAAAAATACATGTATAATGCAAAACTCCAGTGAGTGTAAAAAGATGTCCCCTGTCCCCCTTCTCAGTGTATCCTTAGTATGTAAGAGTGCAGGGTGTAGCAAGATGGCGGTGACGAAACGTCACTTCTGTTACACATTCTGACGGGTTGCCAAATCTGATTAATGGCAAGTACATAAGCAAAACTGACCGTTTTGAATCCAAGTCTATCCTGAATTTTTGGTTTCACTACCAAAATTTTGGGTCGCCAAATCTGATGAAACCCGGGACCATACTTTACATTATACAAAAAAATTGGGGTACATATTATGTGTGGTCTGTGTGGGTTTTTTTTTTTTTTCATTAAAGTTATTTTTTCCAACAAAATTGTGTTTGCAAAACCACTGCGAAGATACTGTGTGACAAAAATTGTAATGATTGCCGTTTTATTCCAAAGGGTCTCTGTTAAAATAAAAAAAGTACAATGTTTGGGGGTTATAAGTAATTTTTGTTTACAAGTTTAAATCCGTATTTTTTGCTAAAAAAGTGCCAGTAAAAAGCCTGGTCTTTAATGTTGGCACTTCATGCTTTGATTTTCTAGCATTGTTCTCGTGCCTTCTGTAATCTATTAACTTTGATTTCATGAGAGAGACTAACTACTAGTCTATTACTTTTCAGCGGCAACAGAATGAAGTATAAAAAGTGTTGCCGAATATCAGGTACATACACAGAATAGGTGAGGACTCATTCATGCCAATGTTTGTGTTTTGGGTCTCATGAATGTTTACACATGAAAAGGTCATAGTTCAAGCTGAGGACAGGGCATGAAGAACACAGTATGGAAATTCAATTTCCAGCTCCATCCAGCAGTTTGGAATTACCACCCAAACTGGGCCGTGTGTTTGAAAAATAGCTGCTCTTTGTCAGTGGTAACTAGAGTTTGTCTAATGCAGCTTGGAAAGTTAAAGAAAGGGAGACTGATTTGCATGGATATTTCCCCTTTTTGACTTTATTATTATTATTATTATTTTGTGAAATAAAATATTGTTAAATCATCAATATCCCTAGTTCCCAGCCTGAAGGTTGCCAATTTGGTGCTTGCTGTGTGTGGCCCTGAAGTCCTGACAGCCAATTGACAGTTCCCCCCCCCTTTTTTTTTTTCTTTCTAACAGTCTCTTGTAATGTGCTCCATGTCTTTGAATATCATCTCAAGTGTGTAATTTGTCTGCTGCATCCTGTAGCATTTTCTGTAGTATTTTCAATGTCTGATATTTTTCTGTAGCATTGCAAATTCTATGCGGTATGTGCAGCATTTTGATGTCGGGGACCGCATGTGCGGGGCCCCTCTTTATATTGAAGAGTAACTCCACTTTTGTTGAGAAAAATACATTCCCCCTCTGGGTGACACATGTCACCTTTTTAAGATTCCTCCCTTTTTGTTATTCTACAGCAGGGATATGCAATTAGTGGACCTCCAGCTGTTGCAGAACTAAAAGTCCCATGAGGCATAGCAAGTCTCTGACAGCCATGACACCCAGAGGCAGAGGCATGACACCCAGAGGCAGAGGCATGATGGGACTTGTAGTTTTGCAACAGCTGGAGGTCCGCTAACTGCAGATCCCTGTTCTAAAGAAATGGCTGTTGGTCTGTGTCCATGTGCAAAATTAATTCTGTACGGCAGTGGTTTTAGAATTATCAATCAGCTGCTGCGCCTGCAGGGCTCTAATGAGGAAAGTGGCAGGGTCTGCATCCCTTTTTTTTAGATGCGATTTTTCTCTTTGGGAGTATCTCACAGAAAATAAAATGTTTGATGCAGGGAATGCCAAAAATCTGACTTGTGCAGATTTCTGGGAAAATCAGTAAGTCAATCGCACAAGTAGGAAATTACGTTTTCAGGAGCTGTTCTGTACACCTAATACGTACAGAACGCCTTTTTAGGTAGTCATCTTGCATTGCATTTTTTAGAAAACTACAGTGGCTGCAGATTGGAAAGGTAATTTTTAATAACCTTCAATTACAACTGCGACTCAAGTTATATTGTATATGCGATACAATTTTGTGGTGGTGGGTTTTTTTTTTTTTTTTTTATTTGCTATTTTCTTTCCCCACAAAAGGAGTTACACTTTTTAAGTTGACCACCACTTAACAATTCTGTATAAACAGTTACATTCCCTTCCTTCTCTTGGTGCGCTATATTAAATGACATGTACCCTGTTAAGAGTAGTTTGAGAATACAAAAAAAGGAAAAAAAACATTCATACTCGCCAAATATTCTGCGGCATCAATCGGACACTGCTGCTGTCCCCTGCCAGCTCTACACTGAGAACGGAGTGTTCAAAGTTGGCTGATCGCTCAGTTCTCAGGTTCATTTTGAGCACAGGGGGGTGACTGTTAGTCACTGCTCTGTGTCCTGCCCCTCCAGTGCTCACTGTAGTGCCAGACTGTGTCGGGGGTGGGAGCAGCTAGCTCACACTCAGCGGTGCGCTGAAAAACCAAGTCAGCTGCCAGTCGGACATCTGGGCAGATCTCAACTTTATTGTTGGGATCCGTGCTGAGCCTGGCCTGCTCTGTGATGACAGCGGGCTTTAGCTGACTCTGGGTCACAGGAATGCAGAACTAAAGTGCACTCCTGTGTCCCACAGGAGACGGAAGACTGAAGGAGCTCTGGCCATACTTCTTTTTAAAGGGGTTGTAAACCCTTGAGGTTTTTCACCTTAATGCATTCTATGCATTGGGGAGAAAAACCTCCTGTGATGCAGCTGCCCCCCCCCCCCTTTTTTTTTTTTTTTTTCCCTTTTCTTTCTGACCTGAACCCGGTCTTTCCAGCGACTGGGACAAGCACACCAGCTCCAGCCAGTGTCTCGGATCATGATTGGATAGATTGATAGCAGGGCAGCCATTGGCTGCTGTCAATCAAATCCAATGACGGGGGGGCTGGGCCAAGTCCTGCTGTCTGTGTCAATCGACGCAGCAGCAGGCCATGGGAGCGCACCCGCACGAGTGCCCTGAGGGATAGCGGCTCTTACTCGAGAAGAGGAGGAGCCAGGAGAGCAGCTGAGGGACACCAGAAGAGGAGGATCGGGACCACTCTGTGTAAAACCAACTGCACAGAGGAGGTAAGTATTACATGTTGGTGTGTGTTTTATTAAAAAAAAAAAAGAATGCATTAAGGTGAAAATCCCTGAGGCCTTACAACCACTTTAATGTTTGGTCAGTTTTACCATAACCATCTTGAGTATCATAACCTCAACTTCTCTTTTTTTTATTATGACATACATTGTAAAGCAATTGAAATTGGCTGATCGTATTACAGGAATAACTTGCAACACTTCTATGGATAATATAGTGGCTTAGTACTTTTTACCAACCTTTTTCCAGTCAAGGCACCCTTTACAATTCTAAATATCGAGGCACCTTTATTCTAAGGTGTAAAAAAAAAAAGCAAAAAAAAACTAAACTAATCATTTTTTGCATATTGCAGCAGCATCCACAGACAATGGGACACCTGACATTGGGGTTGATTTTACTAAAGGCAAATCCACTTTGCACTACAAGTGCACTTGGATGTGCAGTGGCTGTAGCTCTGAGGGGTAGATCTGAAATGAGGGAAATCAATGCTAATTTTATCATCCAATCATGTGCAAGCTAAAATGCTGTTTTTTTATTTTTTTTTATTTTCCTTGCGTGTCCCCCTCAGATCTACAGCGACTGCATTTCCAAGTACACTTCTAAGTGAGCTTGCAGTGCAAAGTGGATTTGCCTTTAGTAAACCCCATTAGATGTGATTTTATCCTTACCATTCACCCCTGTGGAGCTGTGGTTGTCAGTGATGACATATCTGCTGCGTCCGCTGCTATCCGATCCTCTCCGCCAAATCCGGAAGGAAGATGACCCTAATTTCCATCCGTCTGGCGGATCGGATGAAAACTGACAGGTGGTCTGCTTTCATCTGATCTCCCCATAGAGGACATCGGGGGTCTGACAGGTCCGTCTCTGCACAGAGACTGTCCGTCAAGCCTCTGTGAAAGGACCCTATGTCTGTGATGGCTGTAGCAAAAAGAAATGTTGCCGTGGGTTGAATGTGGGATGGTAATGTGTGTCTGTAATGTATGCTGGTTTCTAGAACATATGTGTATGTGGGTCTCGTACCACTTCAAATGAAATGTGTTAAAATGCACCTGTACTGATAAATACAATGCAGTGTAGAAAGTAGGTAGTGGAATCTGCTGCTGTTCCTGGCCTTTTTTTTTTTTTTTTTTTTTTTTTTCATTGTTGGCGATGATAGCAACTTGGCCTGTAGAAGGTTTACGGTGTGACAAGTTACGTTATATTGTCATTCAGTACCTTGGGCCACTTTTAGGCCTCGTACACTCGATCAGATTTTCGGATGACCGTTTTTTGTGGCATGCTAGTCTCCTCTCGAAAGTGAAGAGGTTACTCGCCATACGAAAATTCTCGTACTACACAATACAACGTCAGAAGTGACGTAATGTGTTGACTAGTTTTTGTATGTGTTCTTTCGTTACTGAGCATGCGTAGTCTTGCTCTTATGATTTTTTAAAATTTATTTATTTTTTGGATGAAAGCCGTACTAATGAAAATCGGACGTTGAGTTCACGTATGACAAGAATTTTTTTTTTTTTTTTTTAGTCTGCACATCCATCTTTTGTCCGACAAAAAATCGGAATCAGCTGTCGAAAGCACCATACGAACGATCCAAAAATCGTCAGATTGTTTGGACAAAATTTTACTTCCTAGTATTTTCGTTTTGTGTGTACGGGCCTTTATACGTAGTGCCATCAACGAAAAGGGTGCATTTTTGCTGGCAGAATTACATCCAGCAAATGGTGCATTCCCCAGCCAGCAAAGTCTACGCAAATCAATGGCCGGAGCTGATGCTGTTTGTATCCAGTTCATGTGAGCGATTTACAGGTGGGCTTTACTCCCATATAAACGCATAAAGTTATCTGGCTCCAGGCACCCTTGCGAATGGAGCCTTAGAACATCATTGTGGTATCGAACTGTTCCCCAAGCTTTACTCCCTACAGCATTAATGGATAGGGATTAATGATATTTTAGATAGACCTCTGAAGCCTAGCATGTTTGGACAGCATTATTAGTATATCTCTACCAAGATATATCAAAATTGTTTGGAAAAAAAGTTAGAAAAAAATAATTGTATTACCTGCTTTCCGGGCTTCTCCATTACAAACTACAGGCCTACGCCAGCATTTTTAAATGTGCTCCAGCTAGCATCTGTAATAACCTGCATCTCCACACTTGAATTAATATAAAAGAACAGTCTTTGCAGAGAATACTGAATCGCATGGTTGCTGTTCCAAAAAAACAAAACAAAAAAAAAACTAAAGTATATACCAACTGTACTCTATCAAAGTGCAGTGGGTTTCCTAAACTTTTCTATAATTGGCACATCTGGACAGTTTTCTCATAGTGTAGAAAGCTGGCCTGCCCCTTTCTGCCTGCTGTTGCTTCCTCTTTGCCCATCACTGTGCTGGGTGACTTCACTGGCTTAAAGGAAGGTGTGGTGGGAGTGAGCAGTAGTCCAGCCTTCAGCATTGACGAGAGGCAGGTTGGCAACCTTTCTGGTGCAATAGGGTTTTCTATTTTTTTATTTTTTTGAGAAAAGCCATGCCAAGATACAAGCTTGAGCAAAAAAAGAAAAGTTGTCCCACGCAGGGGAGCAGAACAGTAAAGCACATGTAAATACAGAAGAAACACATTTTTGAAGGTTCATAAAGCAAAAAGTAGAAGTATCTTGTGTCGGAAGTGACAATGAGTAACTGGGCATGGAGGCCCAGGACATGGTGAGGCAAGGAGGGTGGGATTGTTGTCCTGTAGTGGAGGGGAGGGGGGGGGGGGCGGATAGGGGGAGCTGGGAGAAGGCATTCTTCTTTCAAACCTGGAACTGAGTGGTTTTTTGTGCTCTGATGGGGAATATGACAAGTGTATGTCCATAGTGTATATCCATACTCCTATCTCTGGGAGGTAGGGCTGTGCTGTTATAACCATTCCAATATTCAAATGCCAATTTTCTTTAATTCTACAAATCCTGTAAGGTTATCGGTGTTAAACTTCAGCAATCCAATTTCTGTCTTCTGTCTGTTTTTTGTTTTTTGTTTTTTTTTTTTTTTTTTGTGCAGACTACATCCTGAGTAACTTTGGTTAATTTTTTATTTTTTTGGTGAAAAATCGTGACGAGATATCATATTGTCCTTTACCTTCTGCACATTATGCCAGGTGCAGCCGTTAAACAGCAGTGTTCTTTCTGGCCTTGAATATCGCATTAATAAGCATGCCAGCTGCTAATGTGCTATGGGCGTTTACACAGACTGAACATGTACGCTTTGCATATTTATGGAGGCGAATGTGTCCAAATCATGATTATTTTATCAGCTTCCATTGTTTGTACATTGTGCAAATGCAGTGAGTATGTTTGTGACACCTGTTTAAAAATAGTTAAAGTGCTCCTCCAGGCAACAAGTGAAACCCGTTATTCTGTGAACTGTGATGCTCTCTAGGAAATGCTGAATTTGTACAAAAATTATAAAGTGTGTTCCTTTTACATTTGTTGGTGTTTTGAGTAATGTCCTGTAGTCGGATTCTAAATACTTCACATTTTAAAGCAATACTTTTATTTATTTATTTATTTTTTTTAATGACCCTTTTTTATACGTATCTGTTTAAGTGTTGGTGAAAGTAGATAAAATGTAAATGGCACAGTTTATGGTAAGTGCGTTGTAAGATCTTCTCATACTCCCCCACTACCCAAATCCTGTTACTGAAGCCCAATGAGATAGTTCTTCCCCTTATGATAAAACACCTGATGCCCACCCTGCCTCACCACCATGCAGCTTTGGGTGAGTCACCAGGCCTGATTACGCTCACATGGGGCAGAAAGAAGATTCCTAAGCCTTGTGTAGCTTGTTTTGACTTTCAGAGAATTCAAACTTGCACCGGAATTTTCAGGCTTTCTTGTTTTGAGTTGAGTGGTGGGTGGGAAAAGGTACAGGTCGATTATTGTACCTATAATGCAGTAAACATACTTTGCTTAACCACTTCCATACCGGGCCTATTCTGGCAACTCCTCTCCTACATGTAAAAATCATAATTTTTTATAAGAACTCCCAAACATACAAGTCCCATGAGGCATAGCAAGACTCTGACAGCCACAAGCATGACACCCAGAGACAGAGGCATGATGGGACTTGTAGTTTTGAAACAGCTGGAGGTCCGCTAATTGCTTATCCTTGCTATAGAACATAAGGCAGATTGCCAAGTTCTTGCATTGGGACTGCGTTGGGCAAAGCTGCCCAACACAGCCCAGCTCTGCAAGTAGGAACAAGACCTAAGGATCTGTTTGTACCTAATGTATGCATTATTATGTTTTACATTGACTCACATTGCATCATCAGTGAGCCTCGATTCACACAGGGGCAACACGACTTCAGCGCGACTTTGCAAGGCGACTTCAACGCGGCTTCAGCGCAACTTTAAGCAACTTACAACGCGACTTCAAGACGCCTCCAGGACAGGCGGCTGTGGCCAATCATAGAATAATCCGCTCTCTGGGAGGGAGGGGTTTGCCTGGGTAAACTAATTTCTTTTCCTGTAAAGTCGCTTCAATATAGATGGAGATCCGACTTGGAGGCGACTTCCATTGAATTCTATGGGTACAGGTCGCCTAGAAGTCGGATTGAAGTAGTACAGGAACCTTTTCTGAAGTCGGAGCGACTTCAGTAGTGTAAATTTAAGATGCTCTCATTGACTATAATGCAAATCTCTAAGTAAAGCGACTTGGGGCGACATGAGCGCTTACAAGTCTGATCCCAAGTCGTTGTAGTGTGAACCGACCCTTAAGGGGACAAGATTTGGTTAAAGGAGGAGTACGTATTTTATTTTTTTTTTTTTGCAGATAAATACTTGGGTGGATGCAGCATCTGTCCGATGCTGCATCTGGCTCCCGACGTCTCTGCACTGAGAACCGAGTGATCGAACTCTGCCAATGGCTTGGTTCTCTCAGCTCCCCGAGCAGAGAGCTGCTGTCAGTCAGCAGCTCTCCGCTCTGCCCCCCCCCCCTCACGCTCACTGGAGCGCTGAGCTATGGAGGGGCGGGGAGCGGCGGTCTCAGCGGTTCACTGAGAGGCTGAGCGGGGTGTCAGTCCAGGCACCTGGCGGATCCAAACTTCCAGGGTCGTGATGATGCGGTGCCTGGACTGATTTCTGTGACGTCAGCAGAGAGCAGGCTTCAATCCAATCTCTGCTGAAAATGGGTCACAGGAGTGCAAAACGAATTTCTCTCCTGTGATACATAGAAGCCCAGCCAAACAAGCTTAGCCTGGACTTCTCCTTTAAGTCCTTTGCCCACTGCTTGCCCTTATTTCCACGGTTCAGGTCTTTACCAATCTTCTGTGCACAAAATAACATACCAGCACTTTTTTTTTTTTTTTTTAAGCAGCGTACCACAAAGCATAACATCTGTTGTTTTTGTTGCACTAAAGGGTAACTGCTTTTGTTTATACTGTATATGTGCATTGAGGTGCCATTCAGAATGTCAACAGAAACATACCATGACATATGGCATATGTGCATTGACACACATAACACACCCTCGTAGATGTGAAGGGAGCCTTAAATTGGTTGTAAAGTCAGGTTTTTTTTTTTTTTTTTTTTTTCTTCACTGTAGAATATAAATCCTGCATGCAACTCCCCTAAATAAATACCTGACCTGATCTCAATCCAGTGAGGTGCATTAGAGCCAAGGCTCTCCCAGCTCTTACTCCTGATCTCCATCCAGTAATATGCACTAAAGCCGAGGCTCTCTCATTCCTGATTGGGTCAGATACAGCAACAGGAGCCATTGATGCAGGGGCGCGCGTGTATAGACAGGCGAGCCCCACTGTGTGAGCAGAGCTCCAGAGCAATCGCACATGAGTGCCCCTAAAGCAAGCGGCTCGCTATGGGGGGGGCGGGGCAGGAGTGCCGATGGAACCCCAGAAGAGTATGATCAGGGTTACTCTGTGCAAAACCATTGCACAGAGCAGGTAAGTATAACATGTTTGTAAACTTCTATTTCTTTTTCATGTATCATGGGACACAGGGTCAGGCTAATATTCATTACCTGCTGGGATATACTTCATCTCCAGGTGAATGGACACTGGTAGACCAAAGGTTTTTAGACAGGAAGTGATCCCCTATATAACCCCTCCCATACAGGAAGCACTTAATTTTTTTTTTTTTTTCTTTTTTAACCAGTGTCTGCAAGGTGGATGGTACCATTTTGTTTGCGCTCTCTGAGCTCCAGGTCTTTAGTCCCACAAATGGTTCTTAAATTAAGGGATTGACAGATCGGATCCATTTGACACAGGCTTTATATGCTTAGATAAATGGTACCCGAGCCTTGCAAAGAAGACTCAAGATCCTGCAAGGTTTTGCCTGTAATGCGGCCTCCAGGCGCTGGACCTTGCGAAGTGGAAGTCTGGACACCACAGCGCTAAGGCATTTCTGAAGGGTGCTGTACAGGTCCAAGGGAGTGGACCCTAAACATGAAAAGGGTACCCAGTCCTTGAAGGTCCTCAAGTGACCGGAACCCGCCGTGATGGGTAAAGTTTGGGCTCTTCGTTTCTAAGCTCCCCTACGCCTGGATGGGTAAGTGAAACCCCTTAACTTATTATTGTGGGGTGTCCCAGTGATTGTAACAATCAGTCAAGCTAGTTAGAGGCTGGACACCTTGTGCGCGGTGACCATACGGGGGAGTTTTGGGCTAGCTGTGGGTGTTTGCAAAGTGTACCCTTTTTTTTTTATTTTTTTTTTTTTTTCGTCTGGCTGTTTTTTACCTGTATGATGGCGCACGACAGTCATGGCGATTGTGCGTTCTTAAGAGTGGCTCAGCAGTTCGTTTTGGAGGCCATGGCGCACGTGCATTCGCTAAAGAGCCGCTGGACTTAACAGTTTTGGCAGCCATGGCGCATGCGGCTTCGCCGCACATGCGCAGTAACATTTACCTGGGCACACGAAGATTTGCATCATGTGCGAATATAGCCACGCCCGTTCGCCAGGACCATGCACGCACATGCATGCACAGAACGTTCCGGCGCACAGCCAGCTTATTTAAGCTGTATATGCCAAGCATTCGATGCTTCCAGAAGGCAGCTATGGGACACAGAACAGACTTTGAACAGGCACTTGCAGCGGTTCGTTTCTCCTTACCCGGGTCACGTGAGTCACCAAGTGTTTCTTGGCAGGCTAAGGTGCTTAGCAGGATTGTCGCATAGGGACTTGGTGAGCCCTATTAAAGGGTCCCCCTTCTGAGGTGTTTTAATACCACACCCAAGTACTCTCTTTTTGTGGCTAGTAAATGTCTTCAAAAAAGAGGCGTTGGGAATAACCCTACAGGTAAAGGCACACCTATGTCATCAGTTCCCGATGAACCTAGTCATATCCCTAGTGTTGTATCCCCTGAAGGACCAAAGGCTTCCGGGCAATCTGAGCTGCTGCGCCTATCTGGTATTGTGCCTACAGTCAACGCTGCTGCTTTACCCTTTATCACCAAAGATGAACTATCCTCGGCCCTAGCCGGGTTAGAGTACAGGATTGATGGCAGGATTGCCTCCATCCCGCAGGGTGGTAAGAAGCGTGACAGATCCCCCTCCTTGGAGCCTCCTAGTTTGGAGCAGGAATGGTATGAGGATGGTCAAGAGCTAAAGACTCAGGATTCTGTGGAGGGCCTGGCGGATGAGTCTGCTTCCGAGCAATCTGGACCAAGATATCCAGTTGATGTCTGCCCTTTGCAGAGGTTTTTCATCCTGACTGACGGAAATGGTTCTTTCTGCCTTTAAGTTGCCTCTTGCAGAGGTGACTGAGCCCCCCTGGTCCTCTTGGGATCCCTGAGGCCTCTTTAGGATGCACAGGCTTTCCCCCTACACCCCTTGCTGGAACAGGCGGTGTATGCTGATTGGGAACATCCTAATAAAAGGTTTTCCCTTGTTATATCCCATGGATGAAAAGCTTGTTACAAAAGGGTTTATGCAAGCCGTAGATGCAGCAGTCTCTTCCTTAAAACGAGAACTTAACTTGTCCGTTGGATAACGCACAGGGCTTGAAAGACACTGTTAACAAGAAATTGGAGTCATTATTAAAGGCTTCCTTTTCTTTGGCCAGTTCAGCTATTCAGCCAGCTGTTGCAGCAATTGGTATCTGCCAGTCTGTAAAGGATCAAGTCGAACAGCCTGATAGGTCTAACCAGGAGGATGGTCTGCCTGAAAATAAGACAGATGTTCCTCGCGTGCTTTGTTTTGCTGTTGACTCCTTTTTAAAAGGATTCAATACAGCAGGTTTCTCGTTTTGGCTCTCTTGTCTGTACATATGCGCAGATTTTTGTGGCTGAAGAACTGGTCAGCCGAGCTTCCTTGTGAAAAGTTATTGGCAGGTTTCCTTTTTCATGGGGATTTTTTTTTTTTTTTTTTTTTTTTTTTTGGTGATCATTTGGACGAATATATCCAAAAGATTTCTAGAGGGAAGAGTTCTATACTTCCTGTGAAGAAAAGCACTAGACATTGCTTGTTTAAAACTTCGGGGACTGCTTCCTCAAACGTCTCAGCGCCAAGGCAGTTCTGCCGCCAACAGGTGGCTAGGGGCAAGCCCCAAGGCCAGGGGCCAGAAAAAGCCCTGAGTTCACAAAGACTTTTTGGCCTCCATTGATATAAAAGATGCGTATTTACACGTACCTATCTTTCAGCCTCATTAGAGGTTCCTGCGATTTGCAGTAAAGGAACGTCATTTTCAGTTTGTGGCTCTACCCTTCAGGCTTGCTACAGCTTCCCGGGTGTTAACAAAGGTCCTAGCAGCAGTACTGGTTCATTTAAGGGCCAAAGGGATCCTGGTGCTTGGGTTTATGGATGACCTCCTGCTCGGATAACTCATTGAGAGAAAAATATCACCCCTCTAGGAAGGCCGATCAAAAGCAAACATCTCCTCCATGCTGGAAGCAACAGGTGCCGGAAATGCTTCTGGGCCTCTACAATATCTTGTTGGCTTGGAACAGGAGAGGACAAGCCCTGGATTATCCAATGTTCTTACCTCCTCAGGCACACTTAAGCCTAAACTGGTTTCAGGATCAGAACCTGCGAAAGGGAAGATCCTTCCTCCTGGTAACTTGGAGAGTACTAACTACAGATGCCAGTCTCTCAGGCTGGCGAGCGACCCTAGAGCCGCTCACAGCTCAAGGGAAATGGTAAAGGATAGAACAGATCCTGTCCATCAACATCCTGGAATTATGGGCAGTGCAACTGGCCGTACAGTCATGGACGGTGGAGCTTCTGGACTGCCCTATCAGGGTTCAGTCCGACAAGGCCACTGCAGTGGCCTATATAAACCACCAAGGCGGTACCAGGAGTCGTTCACCTCTGAAAGAGGTGAGCCACATACTAGCCTGGTTAGAGGGACATGTGACGATTTCTATCGGCAGTCTATATCCCGGGAGTAGAGAACCGGAAGGCAGATTATCCCAGCCGCCAGCAGTTCTGCCTGGGGGAATGGTCCCTACACCCAAGGGTGTTTCTGGAAATTTGCCAACGTTGGGGATGGGCAAAGGTCGATCTACTGGCATCCAGGTTCAACAACAAGCTACAGCAGTTTGTGTCCAGAACAAGAGATCCTCTGGTAATCGGAGCAGATGCTCCGGTAGTTCCATGGAGCCAGTACTCCGTGGTTTATGCTTTCCCTCCGATCCCTCTCCTTCCACATTTGTTGTGCAGGATTCGGAGAGAGGGGGTTCCAGTCATTTTGGTGGCACCAGCCTTGGCCCAGACTGCTTTGGTTCCCGTAGATTGTGAGACTAACAATAGATGGGCCATGGACTCTTCCACGTCGCCCTGATCTACTGTCTCAAGGTCCTATATTCCATCCCAATTTAGTCTCTAAATTTGACGGCATAGATATTTGAAGCCAGGGTGCTGAAGGGCCGTGGCATCTCGGGACCAGTAGTGTATACCCTAGTGAATGCTAGAAAAGCTGTTACCAGGAAGATCTATCATAAGGTCTGGAAGACTTGTATTGCTTGGTGTGAAGCCAAAAAATGGCATCCTTGGAAATGCGTGATTGGGAGAAATCTTTTATACAGTCAGTTGTGGAAATCAAATTGGCTTTGAGTACAATCAGAGGTCAAGTTTCAGCCCTATCAGTATTTTTCCAAAGGCCTTTAGCCTCCCATTCACTGGTCCAAACCTTTTTATGCAGGGGGCAACTCGTTTGCTTCCCCCCATTAGGTTACCTATGTGTCCTTGGGACTTTAACTTGGTGCTGTCTGTGTTACAGAAACAACCATTTCAACCTAAATGCCAAAAAATAATAATGCGCCAATCCAAGGTGTAAAAAGCAGCCAACACAACAATCAGCCAAATTGTGAGTAAATGGTGCAAATAAAGTGTGGCGCTAGAAAAGACTTGTTCTTTATTGAGCAAGACCCACTAAAATGGCAGTCTGGGGGTCAAATTTTGCACAGCAAAGTGTTTAGTGAAACAGGACTTTTACTAATCCTGTGTGTGATCACAAACTTATACTAACAGAATATGTGTATCTGTGAATTGATCACATATATAGGGTGTTTATTTATATGCAAAAAAAAAAAACCCAATAAAACATGAAGTGGGTCTATCAACCACAAAGATTGTGTGTCTGTGGGGTGATCATCTGTATGATCACATCTGTGAGATATCTATTTATGCACAGAAAGGGACCCAATAAAACAGAAAATAAAAATCAGATGTGCAAGACACAACAAATGTGAACAAACCTATAATGCGTTCATAGGCAAATCTGCGTGTCTGTTCCACTATCAAAAGCGTATATTTCATAACCCTCGATAGGAAACATAATGGTGCATAAATCCTGAGATCATATATGTGACTTTGTGAAAAAAGGGTGAAACATTCATACCAACAGTGTTGTTGCCCCAACTTAAGAAAAACAATTGTGCAAAGATAAAGTAAAAGTCCATAAGTCCTCAAGACATGTATCTGAAGACTTGACCAATAAGGCTTCCACTGAAATTTGTTGTATGGGACCCCCGAATCCAAGAGTGGTTCCTGTGTAGTCTGATGATCAGACTTGTAAAGTAGATAGGTAAAATACCCTTACCGGAAATGGTGGACTCACCAGCCAACTTTTTATTAAAGTTTTTGGAAGCAGATTCACACTGTGGAGGTTTTTTCTTTAATTCTTCCATTTGAGGATCTGCACCCACCCCATGAAGGACCGAGTATTGAATAGTCGTATCATTTTATACCGTGAAGACCGGTGACTAGTGGGATCGTAGAAGGCTGGTCTTGGAGGGACTCCAATTGCTGTTTCCACCTGCGGAGGATACGGTACTACATCTACCTGTCTCTGCTCCACCGTAAGCCCGTTTGACTCCTAAGCCGCTGGCTGGGGAGTCCACCATTTCCGGTAAGGGTATTTTACCTATCTACTTTACAAGTCTGATCATCAGACCACAGGAACCACTCTTGGATTCGGGGGTCCCATACAACAAATTTCAGTGGAAGCCTTATTGGTCAAGTCTTCAGATACATGTCTTGAGGACTTATGGACTTTTACTTTATCTTTGCACAATTGTTTTTCTTAAGTTGGGGCAACAACACTGTTGGTATGAATGTTTCACCCTTTTTTCACAAAGTCACATATATGATCTCCTGTATGTTTCCTATCGAGGGTTATGAGATATACGCTTTTGATAGTGGAACAGACACGCAGATTTGCCTATGAACGCATTATAGGTTTGTTCACATTTGTTGTGTCTTACACATCTGATTTTTATTTTCTGTTCTATTGGGTCCCTTTCTGTGCATAAATAGATATCTCACAGATGTGATCATACAGATGATCGCCCCACAGACACACAATCTTTGTGGTTGATAGACCCACTTCATGTTTTATTGGGTTTTTTTTTTTTTGCATATAAATAAACACCCTATATATGTGATCAATTCACAGATACACATATTCTGTTAGTATAAGTTTGTGATCACACACAGGATTAGTAAAAGTCCTGTTTCACTAAACACTTTGCTGTGCAAAATTTGACCCCCAGACTGCCATTTTGGTGGGTCTTGCTCAATAAAGAACAAGTCTTTTCTAGCGCCACACTTTATTTGAACCATTTCAACCTATCAAGGAAATTCCATTAGACTTGCGGTCACGCAAGCAAGCCTTCCTGATGGCTATCACCTCGGTTAGAAGGGTGTGGGAGTTGGTGGCCTTTTCATTCAGTCAACCATACTTGATCCTTCGCCACGACAGGGTTGTGTTACGACCTGTTCCATCCTTTTTTCCAAAAGTGTTGTCTGCCTTTTATTTAAATCGGGACATTATTTTGCCTTCTTTTTTTCTCTCAGCCTCGTTAGGCAGAAGAGAGACAACTGCACTCCTTGGACTTGGACGTTGTCCGGGCAGTCTAGGTTTATGATCTGCGGAGATCTCCTCTTCCTCCTCCTCCTCTTCCTCCTCCTCTTCCTCCTCCTCCTCCTCCTCCATTGCCAATTGGGTCCACCATTTGGTCATTCAGGCCTACGGTCTGAAACGTAAAGCTCCTCCCTTTTTAGGGTGAGAGCTCATTCTACCAGAGGTGTAGGAACCTAATGGGCTTTTTGCCATCGGGTATCTGTGGTTCAGATTTGTAAGGCTGCTACCTGGTCTTCAGTGCATACGTTCACAAAATTTTATCAAGTGGATGTTCGAGCAGCCGAGGATTTGGCTTTTGGCCACAGTGTACTGCGGGTTGCCGTATAAGGTCTGATGGCTATTGTTTGGCAGGGTGTCTCCCTCCCCTCAAGGCTATTGCTCTGGGACATCCCAGCAGGTAGTGAACATTAGCCTGACTCTGTGTCCCATGATGTATGAAAGAAAATTAGGATTTTTTTTTTTTTCCCGTCATACTTACCTGTAAAATCCTTTTTTTCTTTGAGTACATCATCATGGGATACAGAGATCCCTCCCCTCTTTTTTGAGGATTCAGTGCTTGCTACAAAACTGAAGTACTTCCTGTATGGGAGGGGTTATATAGGGGGTCACTTCCTGTCTAAAGACCTTTGGTCTACCAGTGTCCATTCACCTGGAGATGAAGTATAACCCAGCAGGTAATGAATATTTTAGCCTAACTCTGTGTCCCATGATGTACTCAAAAGGATTTTACAGGCAAGTATGACAAAAAAATCAGTTTGTTATTTTAGTAGAATAAAAAAATAAAAAAAAATCACTTTAAGATAAAGAAAATGAAATGAAACCTAAATAGGGCATCCAAATAGTGTTCCTTTTTCTTAGGCATCACTTTGTAAGCTGGTTGTTTAAAGGGGTTGTAAACCCTTGTTTGTGTTTTTTGTTATTAAAAAAATAAATAAAATCATACTTGCCTCCACTGTGCAGTTCGTTTTGCACAGAGTGGCCCCGATATGCCTCTTTTGGGGTCCCCCAGCTGGTGGCTCCTCCTCCGCATCGAGTGTCCACCTGGGAGAAGGCTCTTCTATGGCGGACACCCAAGTCCTGCATGTGTGTCAATTCACACAGAATGCAGGACTCGGCCCTGGCGCCGCGCCATTGGATTTAATTGACAGGATCGGGAGCCAATGGCTGTGCTGCTATCAGTCTATCCAATCAGTACACGAGACACCAGCTAGAGCTGGTGTGCTCATCCCCGGGGAGAAGAAAACTGGGTTTAGGTAAGTTAAAATGGGGACACTGGGGGGCTGCAACACTACAGAAGGTTTTTCACCTTAATGCATAGAACCCCTTTTTAAGGACTGTTCTTTGTTATAACCAGCTGAAAAGTCACTGCAACTGCACATGCTGTAACGCTGGTTGCATCAACATTACAGTGGTTTTCAACAGCTGTAGGAAAGTTCATATGTACATGCCAAGGCTTAATCGCTTGAGCTGCTTGCCAGGCACGTGCTCAGCATGACACCCCATCACCAGCCCCTGAATCAAAGGATTTCCCTGTTTCCTGTTCCTTTTTTCTCTCAAAAGGTAGGGTGTCAAGAGCTGGTCAGATTTCAGCTTCTAGACAGCACAGTTTACCCACCGCAAGGAGCATACAAAGAGGAGTTTGTTGCTGATGAAAGTAACCATAATAGAAATTTGCCTTCCACATATCTTTACTGAAATACAGTTGTATGGTGACTTGTAAAACCTTTTTTCTGTACCATTTTTGCTGTTGGTAACAATGCTAACACAAGTTTTTTTTTTTTTTTTTTTTTTTTTTTTTTTTTTTTTGTGTGTGGCAACTGGTGCAAAGCAACCCTTGACAGTAGTATAAATGGGGCAATTGTCTGAAGCCTTCCTATGTTGTATTATGTTTGCTTCCCTGATCATTGTTCTACTTGACATATGTTCTGCGATGAATATACAGTGTGGAGAGATTTCTGCCTTGGCGTGGTGTCTGCATAGGTAGGAATTGTTATTGCTTTGGGTGAGTGCTGCTATTCTCTCTCCAGTTAGGCACTGAGCCTCTGTTTGTACAATATGATCTGTAAACAGTGGTGTAATTACATTGTGTGTCACATGCAGAATGTCTGCTTCATTTCTGGAGCAAAGGAGCTCAGTCTGTGTAGCTTTCACTGTGCCAAGTAAGAAACTACTACTTTTTTATTTTTTTTTATTTTTCTTACATCTATTAAATGGAACGGTTTTTTTTAACATAATTTGATCACATCCCAAACAAAATCCTCTTTGCAATGTGCTGCAAGGTAGAACTATGTATATTTTAAAGTGTCACTAAACCCACGTCATAAAAAATGGTGTATTACATGCTGTTCATACTCCATCGCTATGAGATTTTTGTTTTCTGTATTCTGCAAAAAACCTGGTTGATCCCTCTATCCCTTCTGTCCACACCCCCAATTCAGCTAGGGATTCTGCAGCTGTGATGACAACTCTGCAGTGCACATGCTCAGTTTTCAGTGAGATTCTATGCTGAGAATTTCCTCCCCATCACATCTGAGCAGCCCATGTGACTAGAGTCGCACATCTCCCAGCGCTGACCATGTTGATAAACATTTGTCGGCTTTTTGTGTGTTTGTGTTCTTTGTGTGTTATTTATTTTAGAAAAAAAAATAATGCCATTTTCCACAATCAGAGAAGGGACAATGTAAATTAAAGGGCTTGTAAAGGTTTGTTTAAAAAAGAAAAAATGAAATCACAAACATGCCTATACTTACCTGCTCTGTGCAAGGGTTTTGCACAGCGCATCCCTGATCCTCCTCTTCTGGGGTTCCCCACTGGCGCTCCTGGCTTTCTCCCGATCATTGGGTGCCCCCACACAGCAGAACTCTGCCCAAACCCCCCTCGGCTTCTGTGTCGCTGGAGTTGATTGACAGCTACTATCAATCTGTCCACTGAGGAGAGAGACGGCGGTTAGAGCTGCTGGGCTCGTGCACATCACTGGATCGAATTGGTCTCAGTTAAGAAAGGGGGGGGTGGTCTGGGGGAAGCTGCATTAAAGGGTTTTCACCTTTTTAATGCATTAAGGTGAAAAACCTTGAGACTTTACAATCACTTTAAACTGTGTGTGTGTTTAGCATCACTTTAACATTTTATACGACTTGCAAGAAGTGAGCTATTATTCTTGCCTCTCTGTTGACTGTGTCTTCCGGCCTTCTCAGTGTCTGACATTTTGGTTCTAGGTAGGGCAGAAACAACTAATCGATTGTGAAAATAGTTGTCAACTATTTTCATAATCGATTAATCAGTCAGCCAATTAGTTGGCCTGCATACAGAATGCAATATTTGTTTACACATCAGGAAATACAGTGCAGCACACATACAGCTCAGTACACCGACCATACATGTTAGTAAGTGCCTGAGAACTTGTGAATGTGATTGTGTAAGGAGCAATGCCTCATGGAACATGTAGTCCTGGGCAGGAATTGAGTGGGTGTAAAGGCAGAAGTTTTTTTACCTTGTTATAGGGGCACACTATACTATAATTTGTAGCTTGCTATTGGGGCACTCTGAAGCCAGGGAGGAGCCAGAAGCATCGGTGAGGAACCCCAGAAGAGAAGAATCTGGGCTGCTCTGTGCAAAACCATTACACAGAGCAGGTAAGTATAACATGTTTGTTTTAAAAAAAAAAAAAAAAAAAAAAAAAAACTTTAAAGACTGTGCAGGGAAGATCAGCATCTGAACCCAGAGAAGGAGAAGGCTGATAGACTGGAGGTAATAGAAGGCATTACAATTACATTTAAAGTAAAGTATTACATGGAGGCAAGCCACATTCTGTGGGAGCAGGGCATATTACATGCAGGCAGGGCACATTGGAACAGGGAACATTACAGGGGGCAGGGATCATTACATGCGCCCCAGTGTGAAAGGGGTCCAAATAAAAAATGTGATCTCCTAGTCTGATATTTACCAGATTAAACCTCCAATAGTACATCTCTTCTGTCTGTTATTCTCAGAGTAGATTAGAGAATTTTCTCCCTAAACATATAGTTGGTTATTTATATTTACCACTGCATAGAGATTTTTCAGAATACATTTTTTTTAAACTTTACATATTAAATTATACACCACGCTTTTTTTTTTTTTTTTTAAGGTCATTATCCGATTAATCGAAACAATCGGCCAACTAATCGATTATGAAAATAATCGTTAGTTGCAGCCCTAGTTCTAGGAGTGTCAGATATCTATGTCCCCTGGAGCACATTATGGTAATGTGTGGTCACACCTCATTTAGCTTGCGTGTATGTACAGTACTGTGCAGAAGTTTTAGGCAGGTGTGAAGAAATGCTATAAAGTAAGAATTCTTTCAAAAATATATATTAAAATGCTTATTTTTATCAATTTACAAAATGCAAAGTAAACGAACAGAAGAAAAACTAAATTAAATCAATATTCGGTGTGCCCACCCTTTTGACTTCAAACAAGCATCAATTCTTCTAGGAACAATTGCACACTTTTTTTTTTTTTTTTTTTTTTTTTTTTTTTGGAACTCGGCTGGTAGGTTGTTACCAAACATCTTGGAGTGCTAACCACAGAACTTCTGTGGATGTAGGCTGCCTCAAATCCTTCTGTCTCCATGTGATCCCAGACAAAATCCATGAGATCAGGTCTCTGTGGGGGGCCAAACCATCCCTTCCAGGACTCCTTGTTATTTATGCTAAAGATGGTTCTTAATGACATTGGCTGTATGTTTGGGGTCATTTTCCTTGATGCAGAATTAAATATGGAGCCAATTGCATGCCTCCCTGATGGGTTGACATGATGGGTAAATATCTGCCTGTATTTGTTAGCATTGAGGACACCATTGATCAGGCAACTTTGAGGACCATAGACACAGTGGTCGACAAAGGAAACTTCATGCAGCAAAAAAGACCTCATGCTTACTTCCCTGCGACATTGGAAGATGTTCCACAGTGCCATCGGCACAGAACTGGTGGAAACCAGTGTAAACCCCCCCCCCCCCCAATGTACACCCATCTACTGTCCTGAGAAGTCTGGCCAGAAGTGGTCTTCATGGAACAATTGCAGCCAAAAAGCCCTACCTCCGACTTGGAAATAAGGCTAAGCGACTCAACTATGCTTAAAAACATAGGAACCGGGGTGGAGAAGAATGGCAGCAGGTGCTCTGGACTGATGGGTCAAAATTTGAAATATTTGGCTGTAGCAGGAGGCAGTTGTCACCGAAGGGCTGGAGAGCACAGGGGTAACTGCAGCTTCTTCATTGTCTGTCTGATTTGCAGAGGTGACCAAAACTGTGTTTATTTCCAGTAAGGAAAGGTAGAGGTCATTCATCTGGCTTTGTGGTATGGCAAGGATCTGTAAAGTGTTCAAACCATATAAACCTTTCTGATGTATGTATTTCAAATGTGCATATAGTTGTTTGGTTGGTGGTCAGCTTTAACCGGTTCCCGACCGGCGCACGCCGATGTACGTCGGCAGAATGGCACGGCTGGGCATATGAACGTACCTGTACGTCCATTTGAATTCCCCGCTGTGCCATTGCGTGCGCGACGCGCCGGGAGCTCCGTGAGTCGGGTCGCAGGTCCTGCGGACTCGATTGCCACGGGGATACCCGCGATCGCCTCACGGAGAGGACGAACGGGGAGATGCTGATGTAAACAGCATCTCCCCGTTCTGCCTAGCGACAAGTGTCACTGATTTAAAAAATAATAAATAGTGCTGCGCTAATCCGAAACGCCCCTATTAGGGGACTTTAAAGTGATGGTGAAATAACCAAAAAATAGTAAAATTGACATTAAAGTGTTGACAATCCTCCACAAAGCATCACACTCATCAAAGTAAATTGGAAATTCTGAAACCAGTATGTACAAATCACTGTGTAAAAGGTCAATCACCATAAATATATCATAAAATAATCTATTCATAACTAAAATCATGTGCAAAGATCAGTGGTGTCATCTCACAAGCGGAACTAAGTAACTCAAATAAAGTAGCAAAACAAGATTAGCACATAAAGTGACAAGTGCAATGTGAACAAACAAAAAACAAAATTAATTTGGAATACAAAATGTAAGCTAGTGCAATGTTCGCAGGTGGTTATAATACTAGAGCAGGCAATGGTGCTAAAAACTGTGACTTAAAAGGTTTGGCATGAGCCAGAAGTGACAGTAGAACAAGGTCCTTATTTGTTTAGAGTAACAGTGATAGCGTCTTGACATGCAACGGTCGCTCCGTGGTGAATGGCTTAAATAACCCGGTGCTCAGCTTCGTGCACACACACTCCTGTGAGAGATGGCCCCTTACCTTAAGGCAATAGGGCAAACACATATAGCCAGGGGTCTTTGCATAGGGTCCTCCTTGGAGCAGTGGAGCAGGCGTGTATGACCAAGAATCTTTATTAGGGGGGTCCTCCTAGGGTGTAGAGCCCTATCCTCACAGTCCCAATTCCAGGGGGTGGTTCCCTCGGTAAATAGGGGGGATAAAAAACACGGGGAGCCCCAATAGTGTAATATTGCTAAAACAAATAGCTTTATTGAGGTAAAACAGGGTACTCACATAAAAAACAGCAATGGTATTCCTATCTCCGACGAGCGGCGAGCTCGTATTACTAACACAGCGTGTAGAGCCTGTCCCGTCCTTACGCGTGACGTCACACCGCACATGACTCCTCTGATGAAGTCACGTGCGGTGTGACGTCACGCGTAAGGACGGGACAGGCTCTACACGCTGTGTTAGTAATACGAGCTCGCCGCTCGTCGGAGATAGGAATACCATTGCTGTTTTTTATGTGAGTACCCTGTTTTACCTCAATAAAGCTATTTGTTTTAGCAATATTACACTATTGGGGCTCCCCGTGTTTTTTATCCCCCCTATTTACCGAGGGAACCACCCCCTGGAATTGGGACTGTGAGGATAGGGCTCTACACCCTAGGAGGACCCCCCTAATAAAGATTCTTGGTCATACACGCCTGCTCCACTGCTCCAAGGAGGACCCTATGCAAAGACCCCTGGCTATATGTGTTTGCCCTATTGCCTTAAGGTAAGGGGCCATCTCTCACAGGAGTGTGTGTGCACGAAGCTGAGCACCGGGTTATTTAAGCCATTCACCACGGAGCGACCGTTGCATGTCAAGACGCTATCACTGTTACTCTAAACAAATAAGGACCTTGTTCTACTGTCACTTCTGGCTCATGCCAAACCTTTTAAGTCACAGTTTTTAGCACCATTGCCTGCTCTAGTATTATAACCACCTGCGAACATTGCACTAGCTTACATTTTGTATTCCAAATTAATTTTGTTTTTTGTTTGTTCACATTGCACTTGTCACTTTATGTGCTAATCTTGTTTTGCTACTTTATTTGAGTTACTTAGTTCCGCTTGTGAGATGACACCACTGATCTTTGCACATGATTTTAGTTATGAATAGATTATTTATTTTATGATATATTTATGGTGATTGACCTTTTACACAGTGATTTGTACATACTGGTTTCAGAATTTCCAATTTACTTTGATGAGTGTGATGCTTTGTGGAGGATTGTCAACACTTTAATGTCAATTTTACTATTTTTTGGTTATTTCACCATCACTTTAAAGTCCCCTAATAGGGGCGTTTCGGATTAGCGCAGCACTATTTATTATTTTTTATGTCCTTTTAAGGTTTGGTTTGCACCTTATTCAGTGCATGCAGCTTGTCCATAGCACTATTCTAGATTTTGGCCTTGTTAGCGCGGGAATAATTCCTTTAGTTTTAAGTGTCACTGATTACTGCTCCCTGTCATTGGGAGCTGTGATCAGAGTAATGACACACACAGCCCATCCCCCTGACAGTTAGAATCACTCCCCTAGGACACAGTTAACCCCTCCCCGCCCCCTAGTGGTTAACCCCTTCACTGCCAGTGTCATTTACACAGTAATCAGTGCATTTTTAATCGCACTGATCGCTGTATAAATGACAATGGTCTCAAATGTGTCAAATGTCCGACATGTCCGCCATAACGTCGCAGTCACAATAAAAATCGCTGCTCGTTTTGGCCTCCTGCCAGCGCACCGCTCCAGTGTGAAAGCACTCAGGCTTTCACACTGGAATGAGAGGAGAGGCTCTTTACAGGCGCTATTTTTAGCGCTATGGTGCCTGTAAAGCACTTCAGTGTGAAAGCAGCCTTAAGGCGTTGTAAAGTCCTTTAAAGTGGAGTTCCACCCACTTTTACAACTCTTCAGCATCCCTCACTAAACTGTTCACTGTAAACAAATTGGATATTTTTTTTTATTTTTTTTTCTCAGCACCTGCTGTATTCATTTTTCACTTCCTCCTCCCTGGCCGCGGCCCATCGCATCATTTCCTGTTTGCAATGCCTTCTGGTAAGGGGCGGCAACTTCCTCTGAAACTGCCGTTGCTATGGAAACCTGACCTGTTACACTGCTTGTGCTGCACTAAGCATGTGTGAGATCTGCAAGGATGAGATCCAGGAAGAAATAGTCTGGCTTCAGATGCCCACACTTAAGATGGCCACGGCCTGCTGTAACTTTATAAAATAACAAACTACTGCTATAAACTAACAAAACAGACCTTAGTTTACAGACTAACTTTACTAGCATACATTAAGCTTGTGTATTATAGGGGTATTTTTATTTAAAAAGTATTATTTCCCCAGTTGTCTTCCAGGACAGCCCTTGAGAGATGGAGTCCCTCCCATCGACCCAGGAAACACATTGCCAAACAGTTCAAAAGGTGGTCCCTCAGGTCCCTGGTCAGTCATTTGTGTTTCCTCCGTCGGAGGAACATGTTGCCAGGAACCAGAGAAGGACTCTATCTCTCAGGGGCTGCCTGAGGGGAGCGGAGCTGCACAGGGGGACCGGGTCCTATCCAGCGGCTCCAATCTAGTCCTACCTTTTTAAATCTGGGGCTCGGGTACCGTCCAGCTGACAGGAGCCGACCCGTTACCCCCCTCCTTCCAGTGCCGAGGTGTGCCAGGGACAGGTCGGTGCAGGTTCCCCCCAGGAGCAGTACAGATGGATTCTCCCATCACAGCTCTTTGCTTCACAGCGGTGGGGGTCGGAGACGCCGAGCGTCATTTCCGGCGGAACCGCGTCATCCTGTGTGCCGAGACTTCCAGTTCCGGGTCTCTACAGGCACAAGGAGGAGGGGAAGGCCCATGCTGAGGCCTGCAAGTCCCGACCAGCGTCCAGCTATACCGGACTAGCGGCGGGACCCGGAGCGTGAGGGGGACCATGGAGGCTACTTCCCAGGACACTCCGGTGGAGGCAGGCACCAGCCAAACCCAGGTAGGCTGCTGGGCAAGCCCTTACTGTGGTTTTTTTTTTCTGGGGTGTTTTTGTTGTAAGGCTGGGATTTGTAGTTCCCCATGGTGGTGGTTACCTCACAGTCCCGGGTGGATGCAGTGGTGGTTGCAGCACAGGTGTTTTAAGAGTTAAAAGGTTTCCTGATGCTAAAAAAGTCTATTCTTTATTTTAGGGGAAGGAAGCTCCAAGGGAAGACAAGTCAGGCCGCAAAAAATGCCCTAACTGTGGAAATAAGTTGTCCTCGGGCTCTAACAAAGCCTTATGCAAGCAGTGTATTGCAGGCTTACTTAAAACAGAGGCAGACTCTCCTTTGGCAAAATTCCTTGGCTCCTTTAAAGATGAGATGGCATCAACCTTTAAATCTCTCCGCGAGTTAATCGCAGATGTAGGCACGTCTGCTTCCACCAGTAAAGCAGCTGCGATTCCCTCCTCACCATGCCTTACAACACCCAGCTCTGGGGAGCCCCGTACAGTCAGGGAGCATAGCCCCGTGTTAGTCCTGAATCCTCTGACGCAGACTCAGATGAGGATCAGGCTGTAGCTAACAAAGTCGCAAAATACAAGCTGTCTCTGGAGGATGTAGACGAGCTGTTGAGCGCCATTTATGATACGCTGGAAATTGATGAGGAAGAAACTCAATTGACCAGACATGATAAGATGTATGAGGCTCTGGGGAAAAAGAAAGCTAAGGTATTCCCTATACACAATGTGCTTTCTGACCTTGTCCGCAAGGAATGGGCCGAGCCGGATAAAAAATTCTTCTTCCCAAATTCCCTAAAAAGGAGATTCCCCTTTGATGAGAGCCCAGAGGCGGTCTGGAATAAAAATCCTAAGCTAGACGCCCCTCTGTCCAAAGTCTCAAAGCAGTCTGACCTTGCTTTTGAGGATATGGGTCATTTAAAGGACCCCATGGACAGGAAAACAGACATAGTCTTAAAGAGGGCCTGGGATGCTTCTATGGCAGGTTTAAAACCAGCTCTGGCCACTTCTTGTGTAGCCAGGAATCTAGAGTTCTGGTTAGCCCAACTAGAAGAGCATCTAAAGGCAGGCACGCCTAGGGGGGAGATCTTAAAAACCTTCCCTATGCTTTTTAAGGCGACAAGTTTCATCTCTGACGCCTCCACTGATGCCATTAAATTTACGGCTAAAACAGCAGCGCTTTCGGTCGCAGCTAGGAGGTCAGTCTGGATGAAAACTTGGGGGGGAGACACGGCGTCTAAAACACGCTTGTGCAGTGTCCCCTTTACAGGAGACTTGGTCTTCGGGCCTGAACTAGATACCGCCTTGGAAAGAACGGCGGATAAAAAGAAAACCTTTCCCATTTAAAAAGAAAAATTTTCAAAGGAAATTTTTTCGTCCCTCAAAGGAACCTTCTAAGTCAGAGAAGGAGTTCAAGCCCAAAAAGCATTGGACAGGACAAAAAGGGAAAGGAAAAGGGGGCATACTTTTTAACCGCCCCAATTCAAACCCCAAACCCCAGTGACATCAGAGTCCCGGTGGGAGGAAGATTAATGAATTTTCTCCCACAGTGGGAAAAGACAACCTCAAACGAGTTTGTCTTGAACATTATAAAAAGAGGGTATGCGCAGCGACCCACCCTCAAAGTTTCTTGTGACAAAGCTTCCAAGACACTCAGAAAAGGCCAAGGCCTTGCCTCTGTTAATAGGGGAAATGGTGGATCAAGAGGTATTGACACCAGTCCCTATTCAGGAACAGGGGGACGGTTTGTTTTTACTCGCACATTTTTGTGGTAAAAAAGCCGTCCGGGAGATTCAGACTAATCATGAACCTCCGACCTCTGAACCGCTCCATCCGATACAAAAAATTCCGGATGGAGTCTATCTACTCAATAAGGAATCTACTCCAAAAAGAGGTGTTCATGGCTACCCTGGATTTAAGGGACGCCTATCTGCATATCCCAATAAGGAAGGAATGCCAGAAATTTCTTCGGATGGCGATTCAGATGGACACCAAGGTGTATCATTTCCAGTGCAGAGCACTCCCTTTCGGACTGTCGTCCTCCCCGAGAATCTTTACCAAGGTTCTCGGGGAGGCATTAGTTCCGTTAAGACTACAGTCAGTCACGATTATTCCATATCTAGACGACTTACTCCTCACGGCCCATTCGGAGAAACAACTTCGTCGGGACCTAGAGTTGACGCAGATCAACCTGAGGCAGTTGGGGTGGATAGTCAGTCTGGAAAAGTCCAAGACTACCCCAACACAGGAAATTTTGTATTTGGGGTACAAGATCCCGTCGGTAGAGCAGAGGATAGTCCTGCCAGAAGAGAAGATATTGAATTTACGCCACAGAATGTCTTTTCTTCAAGGCAGCGCCAGGGTTACAGTGAGGGAGGTGATGTCGGTCTTAGGACTGATGACAGCAGCCATTCCAGCTGTACAATGGGCCAGGTTCCATCAAAGAGACCTTCAGAGTTTTCTGTTGGAACAACTAAAAGACCGGGATCTGGAAGAAGAGGTTCCAATCCCCACCAGAGTAAAACGCTCCCTCTGGTGGTGGAAAAACTCAGAATTTGAACAAAGGGGTTCTCTGGATCTCTCCCATCACATCCATACTAACTACGGATGCGAGCAGCTGGGGGTGGGGAGCCCACCTCAACTCAGATTGGGCACAAGGCAGGTGGACGGCGGAGGAGAAGCTCCTCTCGTCCAATTGGAAAGAGCTAACAGCGGTCCTCAGGGCTCTGTTATTCTTTCAGAATGCAATACAAGGTCATCATCTACAGGTCCGTTCAGACAATATGACAGCTGTAGCGTATATAAACAAGCAAGGGGGCACCAGAAGTCGTCGACTAATGCTGGTGGCCAATCGCATGTTTCTATGGGCAGAATCCAATCTGATTTCCATCTCTGCAGTTCACCTGAAAGGGGAGCTCAACAACACGGCAGATTTCTTGAGTCGACAGCAAGTGTCGAATCAAGAATGGTCTCTACACCCAGAGGTGTTCAAATATATAGCAGCTTACTGGGGAAAACCAGTAGTGGACCTGTTTGCAAGCAAGGAGAATGCAAAAGTTCCAAATTTTTGCTCGCTACACCCAGGAGATCAGCCCTGGGCAGTAGACGCCTTACAGATCCCATGGACTTTCAGTTTAGCGTATGCGTTTCCTCCGCTTCACCTCATCCCGAGAGTTTTAGCGAAGTTTCTAGTAGAGGAAACGTGTCTAATCTTAGTGGCACCGTTTTGGCCCAAGAGACCATGGTTCACAACGTTGCTACAGTTGACAGACCAACCTCCTCTGAGGCTTCCCTACAGACCAGACCTTCTGTCGCAGGGACCTCTCTTTCATCCACAAGTATCCATGCTGAACCTCTCAGCGTGGTTACTGAGGAAGAAATTTTGAGGAGCAAGGGCCTGTCTGACAGAGTGATTCAGACCCTGCTACAAAGTAGAAAACCTGTCACTCAGGCCATTTACAGGAAGGTCTGGAGAAAATTTAACAGCTGGTTGAACAGCCGAGGGGAGGTAAATACGGATACAGCCAATATCCTGCAGTTTCTCCAGGAGGGGATAGACAAAGGGCTAACTCCTAGTACTATTAAGGTCCAGATAGCGGCCTTAAGTGTGTACTTAGAGAAAAGGTTGCAGGAAGATCCTTTTATTGCTAGGTTCTGTAAAGCAATCTCCAGACGCAAACCAGTTAGACTTAACATCGCCCCATCCTGGGATCTATCAGTTGTTCTAAGGGCATTTTTGGGGTCACCTTTTGAACCTATCTCAGAGGCCTCTCTAAGACTGGTCACTTTCAAGACGGTACTACTTGTGGCAATCACTTCAGCACGCAGGGTTAGTGAAATCCAAGCTCTCTCGGTCAGAGAGCCCTTCCTCCAAATTCTGGAAGACAGAGTCATCCTAAAGACAGACCCTGGGTTCTTACCAAAGGTGACATCTAATTTCCATAGGTCACAAGATATTGTCCTCCCTTCTTTCTGTCAAAAGGCTTCAAACGAGAAAGGAAGGCGTTTTCATTTATTTAGATGTGAGGAGGTGTATCCTAGAGTATCTTAGGGTAACCAATCCATTTAGAATCTCAGATTCACTTTTTGTTCTTTTTTCCGGACAGCGTAAGGGGCAAAAAGCTTCTAAAGTCACCATAGCTAGGTGGATTAGGCTAGCTATAGCAGAGGGCTATAAGACAATAAACAAAGATCCTCCTGGGGGTATTAAAGCCCACTCCACAAGGGCATTATCAGCATCCTGGGCAGAAAGAGCTGGTGCCACCCCGGAGCAAATATGTAAAGCAGCCACGTGGTCAAGCTTTTCCACCTTTACAAGGCATTATCGACTAGACTTAATGTCCAGTCAGGATCAGGCTTTTGGGAGAAAAGTTCTCCAAGCCGTGGTCCCCCCCCTAATCTGGTGAGTACTTGGGGATCCTCTCTAGGGCTGTCCTGGAAGACAACTGGGGAAAACTGGAGTTAGACTTACCGGTAACTCCTTTTCCAGTGGTCTTCCAGGACAGCACGATCCCACCCTTTTTTTGATTATGTGAATGTACTAACATTATTACCTGTTATGGTTATGTTTTTTGCAGTTCCATCCTTCGGTTCTTGGTGAATGACTGACCAGGGACCTGAGGGACCGCCTTTTGTACTGTTTGGCAATGTGTTTCCTGGGTCGATGGGAGGGACTCCATCTCTCAAGGGCTGTCCTGGAAGACCACTGGAAAAGGAGTTACCGGTAAGTCTAACTCCAGTTTTCGGCCGGAACACCACTTTAAGGTTTTTCACCTTAATGCATTCTATGCATTAAGATAAAAAACCTTCTGTGGTGCAGCTTCCCCCCCTTTTTTTCTTACCTGAACCTGATCGTTTCCTAGACAAGAATGAGCCCAGCAGCTCGATGCTGCTGTCTCAGGTCCTCATTGGACAGATTGATAGCAATGGCTCCCGCTGCTGTCAATTAAATCCAGTGACATGGGAGCCGGAGGGTGGGGCCGAGTCCTGCTGTCTGTTTCAATGGATGCAGCAACAGGGCTCGGGAGCGTGCCCGCATGAAGTGGCTCTCCGTGGGGGCACTCGATGAGGAGGAGGAACCAGGAGCGTCGCCATAGATGGCTAGAACTTGAAAAAAACGAACAAATAAATTCTTAGCAAAAGTCTTGGGAAAATTTTGTATGAAAATTCTCAGAACATTCTTAGAACATCTTAATGCCTTTCAAAAGATTTGTTTGCTTTTAATATTTGATTTTGGAATGAATGGACTTTACTGAATGAAAGCCACATACACTGTTAGAAATTAATTTGAGAAACATTTTACTTCCTGCACCGTTGCAATTTCCTGCCACTGCAATTGAAAACGAACGTCGATTTGACCCCACTAATGATTAGAAAAATTGGAAACTTTCCTAGGACATTTTTTTCCTAAGAATTTGTGTTCGAAATTCTACCCATCTATGGCAAGCTTAAAGGCGAAGTATAGCCAAAGCTATAAAGCCAAGAACTGAGACAATCCCCGGCTCTCTGTTTACAGAGTGCTGAGAACTGATCAGTGGTGTTTGCTCAGTTCTTAGGCCCCTTTTACACTGGGGCGGTGGGTGCGTGGGTGGTAAAGCGCCGCTATTTTTAGCGTCAAATTGGGGGAGTCATTCGGCCGCTGGCGGAGCGCTTTTACCCCCCCTAGCCGCTGAGAAAGGGTTAAAACCACTGCAAAGGGCTGCTGCAGCAGCACTATGCCAGCGGTATAGCTGTGCTGCCCCATTGATTTCAATGGGCAGGAGCAGTTTAGAAGTGGCGTATACACCGCTCCTTCACCGCTCCAAAGATGCTGCTAACAGGACTTTTTTTTTTTTTTTTTTCACTTTCACATTGGAGAGATGGCAGCGGCTCTTTCATGGCGCTTTGCAGGCGCTTTTTTTAGTGCTATAGTGCCTGCAAAGCGCCCCAGTGTGAAAGGGGTCTTAGTGCAGAGCCTAGGCGAGTATATGTATTGGAATAATGTCATCCATCTTTATCATCCCAAACTTCTTCTCTTTTAAGGACACAAGCAAGGCTAACCGCTTAGGTAAAGGCATCTCCACTGCCAGCTATTGTATTCAGAGAGCTGCTGCTCCTTGAATATCTGATCAGTGACTGCATCCGCTAGGATGCACCTACTGTTGGGCTAGTATTTTTCCACCCACTTCAGTGGACATTTAAACCTACTTTTGTCAAGCTGGAGATGCTTGCAGAGCCACTCAAGCCTCCAAATTTGAGCCTTCTATGGCCTGCCTATGAAGGAATTTTCACCCGTGTGTGTGTTGTGTGTTTTTTTTTTTTTTTTTTTTTACAATCTATGTAACCTACTGAAGAAGGTACTTGCAATAAATAGAAAAAAAATATCTAAATTTGTAAAAGGCAGGGTTAGTGTGTAAAATGGTGAGTGAAGTTTTAAGGCTTAGTGAATGATCAGATAATCTAGTTGGAACAATAAAAATTGATTTTGTATTGAGGAGCTTATCCTGATAAATCCCTAGCATGAAGGTCAGTCTAGCAGTGTCACCTCTGTTCTTGTTGTTAAACACAAACTCTGTCTGTCTGCTGTCTGTCTGTCAAAATGCAATTGTTACAGAGCAGATGGACGAATCTTCCGCTGCAATGTGGCTGGAGCCATGTTTCCTTTTGTCCACAGTGTGAATGGAAAAAAAAAATCTCTTGCTGTATGCGCAGCTTTAGAGTGGCCATACACAGCCCAAGAACGAGGCTTTTTTTTTTTTTTTTTTTTTCCCCATTTGGGGCTTTTGACCATAGGAATACCGCTTACAGTTGTGTAAGGCAGGCCATAAATGGTGTGATTTTTCTTTCCTGCAACCACGAGTTGCAGGAAAGAAAATCGCTCTTTTCCCCCACCAACACAGTATTGATGATGGAATCCCTCCTGTGGAGCTATTCCATTCTCCCAGCAGGGAGTGGCAGGTCTGCTGTTCCTGCCAGGATAACACAGTAAATATTGCTGGCAACTGTAGCCGCTGGCAGTAATCGCATGCCAAAAATTTGACATTCTGTCCATAGATGGCCCAAATCTTTTCCAGTCCCTGCTAACCAGGCCGAGATTTGAACCATCTATGGCCCTCTTAACTGAGTCCATCTCATTCCCTCTTTGACCTAAGCGAGCTTTTGTGCATGTTGCTTCAGTCCCACAGGATAATCGCATGACAAGCAGCAGTGGATTCTGGTGCATCAGGAGAGGGACAGTTGTCTGATCTTAGAGAAACATCTGTTAGTCTATTTTCAATAAAGTGGTGCAAATGGCAGTAATGTGTAAAAGGCCATTATCAACCAATTAATTGTCTGTCTACTGAAGCCAGATCAGCATAAGATGAAATCTTTATAAAATAAACCCATAGGCATTGCTGTACATTTCTAGTAATGATGAAACTGGTTCATTTTTCTAAGGTTCTACAAACAAAAGTTAACCACAGGGGGTTGGTTTTCATAATTGTAAAATGGGAACATTCTTTCATTCTTGGATAGATGGCTTTGGATTTGTGTAGCTTGGTGTTTACCTTTTTTTTAGTAGTTCTGCTTTTGGTTTTGGCACCCATGGCTACTACCATTGATGCCTTTGTATTGAGAGTACAAAGAATGAAGGTTCAGCAAAGTTGACTTACCGTATATACTCGAGTATAAGTCGAATTTTTCAGCCCTTTTTTTTTGGGCTGAAAGTTTCCCTTCGACTTATACTCGAGTCCGCGCCGTCTGTCTGCATGATCAGCGTGTCATGCAGGCAGATGGCGGCCGGCGTGTGCTGATAATGCACGGAGGCTATTCCAGCTTTCAAAAGCCGCGCCTCCTGCTCTTCTGTGATAGGCTGAACAGCTGTCAGTGTACAGCCTATCACGGACATTCTCTCATCCTCGTCCGTGGTATGAGAATGAGAGAATGTCCGTGATAGGCAGTCAGCGGTCAGCCTATCACAGACGAGAAGGAGGCGCGGCTTTTGAACTGTGGAATGGCCGCCGAACAGTATCCTCACACGGCCGCTGTCTGAGGATGGAGATCGCCACAGGAAGGCTACACAGGACACAGGTAGGCTGCACATGCACCCATGCACACAGGACACACATGACACACATACACACAGGACACACACGACACACATGCACACAGGACACACATGTACAGGACACGCATGTACAGGACACGCATGTACAGGACACGCATGTACAGGACACGCATGTACAGGACACGCATGTACAGGACACGCATGTACAGGACACGCATGTACAGGACACGCATGTACAGGACACGCATGTACAGGGTACAGGTAGGCTGCACAGGACACAGGGAGGCAGGCAGCTGCAGATGGACATTATTGACCCTCTGCATTTCTCACCCTCGACTTATACTCGGGTCAATAAGTTTTTCCCAGTTTTTTGTGGTAAATTGGGGGTCTCGACTTATACTCGGGACGACTTATACTCGAGTATATACGGTATTTAAAGTTTTGGAAGGAGTGTGGAAAGTTTAGTTACGTTGTTTGGGAGATATTCCACCATTGGGGCCAGAGTTTAGGGGGTAATCTTTCCAATGGAGATGCAAAGGAAAAAATAAAGACAACATCATTAATTTTTTTTTTTATTATTATTTTTTTTTTTTTCCTATAGAGTGGTGCAGGATTAACCCTCATTATGGGTTATGTTATCTTTGTCTCATTGAAAAGCGTTCCCTCAACCTAATCCTACAACTAGTGTTAATTTAGTCAATGAAAAAATTTTGTCGGCATTTTTACAGTGACGAAAACGAAAAGTACAGCACATTTTCGTCCACTGACGCAAGCTAGGATGAAAATGTGAGGCAGGGACGTTTACCTCGTGAACTAACTTCAGGTTTTCACAGTGCTCCGCCTGCTTCCGCTCCAAGCAAGCGAGTTGAATCGACTGTGTGCACCATCCGTGACGACTGCCAGAGACCAGAGCAGAACTGCATTACAGGCAGGCCTCTCGAGTCCCAATGAGAGTTCCACTCCCGACTCACGAGATGACCGCCCACGTCCAGAGCAGAGAGCAGACTGGGAGTGTGTAGTTCTAGTGTACATTACAAGTAAAGCAGGCCTGAAGCCTCCCCTCAGACCATTGTCTCTCCAGAGCACTGTGTGCATTATTACAGGCCTCCTTTGACCACTGGCAGTGGCATCCATGGCACTGTGCATTACAGGCCTGAGACCACCATCCAGCACTGGGCAGCATCACAGGCCTTCTCTGACCAGTGACCTCTGGCATGGCGGCATCCAGGGCACTGTGCATTACAGGCCATCCCTCAGACCATAAGGGATGTAATGTGCAGCATTACAGGCCTCCTCGGACCACTGTACAGCATTACAGGCCTCCTCGGACCACTGTGCAGCATTACAGGCCTCCTCGGACCACTGTGCAGCATTACAGGCCTCCTCGGACCACTGTGCAGCATTACAGGCCTCCTCGGACCACTGTGCAGCATTACAGGCCTCCTCGGACCACTGTGCAGCATTACAGGCCTCCTCGGACCACTGTGCAGCATTACAGGCCTCCTCGGACCACTGTCAAGAGTGGCTACATCTGTATCTGTGAGAAACCTTAATACCATTAATAACATATATTTTTTTTTTTTTGCGTAGTCTTGCGCTTATGATTTTTTCGTATGAAAACTGTACTAATGAAACGAAAATTGGACGTTGAGTTTACATCCGACAAATTATAGTCTGCACATCCAGCTTTTGTCTGACTGGCTGTCGAAAGCACCGTACTAACGTTAAGATTTATGGACGATCGGTCGTCGTAACACAATTGACGTCCGAAAAATCAAAGCTTGTGTACGGCCTTAAGTTGAGAAGCAGCAGACGGATAAGCTAATCTTCTCTGTCACTCTGCTCTGTCCTGTTATCAGCATGGTTATTGTGATTGGCTCCTTGTAATGACTTCATCTCCCAGTTTAAGTTCTGCTGTACAGTAGATTGCAAGGGGCTGATGGCAAGTCATATTTAGGCACAGTCTGCAGATAAAAAAAAAGAAAAAAAAGAAATGGATGTGCTAATTATCTACTTGCTGTACTTTTACTGTGGCAGGGCGGCACATGTGCTCCCCCTGGGATTCTGGCTTCCGGTACCTGGACACTTTGAGTGGCCGGGCTATCATGTGATCGCTATGTGATCACAATGGTAAACAACTGTTTTGAGTGAGTTTCATTCATAAGTATTGTGATGCCGTGATTGGCTCACAGCTTTTACATGGTACATTGGTCAATCACAGCACTCTCTACCATGTGATAGCTGTGGGCCAATTACAGCATCACAATAGTAGTCACAGCTGTTATGAATGAAACCCATTCATGTCAGTTCAAAACCTTGCTTTTATGGTGATAGAGCAATCAATGTATAAAACAAAAACAAAATTCCCGATCACCCCCTCAGTAGTGCAGTGTCATTTTGGTTGACACTGCACTACACGGATTGAGGTATGTAAGAAAGAAATTTTTTTTTTAAGAAATTGACTAAACATTTTTTTTCCCCAGTCGTCTGACGCTGTACTGCATTGGTGACAGTATGTGAGAACAACAAAAAAAATTGTGAAAGGGAAAAAAATGAATAATTTTGCCAAAAAAATTACAATTTTTAAAACGCTCGCCATGCCTCTTAATACCTCAGACTGTCTACTTTCCAAAAATGGGTCATTTGGGGGGTATCTGTACTGTCCTGGCATTTTGGAGCCTTGAGAAATGAGAGTTTGTCAGTACATCAGGATTGATCAATTTAAAAAAATATATATGCCATATTTTTTTTTTTTTTTTTTTTTTTTACCAAAGGCATGTAGCAGAATACAATTCGACCTAAATTTAAGGGGTTTTGCATAGAGCGGCCCTGATCCTTCTGGGGTCCCCCGGCAGTGCTCCTGGCTCCTCCTCCGCATCGGGGCTCCCACGGAGAGCCGCTTTCCATGAGGGCACCCGTGCGGGCGCGCTCCCGAGTACTGTTGTGTCCATTGACAGACAGCAGAACTCTGCCCTGCCCCCGGCTCACTGCATTTGATTAACCGCAGCGGGAGCCAATGGCTCCTGCTGCTATTGATCTATCCAATGAGGACCCGAGACAGTGGCTGGAGCTGCTGGGCTTGTTCTCATTGCTGCAAAGATCGGGTTCAGGTACGTAAAAGAGGGGGCTCTGGGGGGCAGCTGGACCACAATGTTTTTCACCGTAATGCATTAAGGTGAAAAATCTCGAGACTTTACAACTCCTTTTTTAATCTAGACTCTAATTCTGCTGGACATTCAGCCTTTTATGTCTAGCTGAAGACTCCACATTCAAGGAGAAAACCACGTCTGCTGCAACAATTAGGATGAATTTCTTATTTTCAGTGAAACAAATTATAGTAACTTCGACGTGCACATGAAATCCCTGCTGTGCAAGGATTTATTTTTCTTTCAGTAGTCAGCCTAGGGCTGGTCAAGGTTATGCTGAGAATGACTTTACAGCTCGGTAATTCCTTAACCCTACATACTTTTATTTAGTACTAGAGAGCAATAAAAAGGAACTGCAAAAAAATGGTAATTTTGCAACAGTGATGGAGATATTAGCTCTGAGGATCCTGGAGGAGGATTGATGGGTTATGAAATGTTGTGCACCATTTGTTATATGGTTGGCAGCCCCAAGAGGCGTATTGCACAAACTTATTAATGGAGGTTCTAAAATGACTTCTTGTTTACTGTGTGTTGCAAAAGTCTACACTGAAGAATGGAAAGTGTGTGTGTTTGTGTTTTTTTTTTTTTTTTTTTAATTGAAACGCATTCAAAATACGGGGCTTCCCATATGTGACTCCTCCTTTTTTCTTTTGTTCAACCAATGGGTTGAGCGAAAAAAAATGACTCGCTTCGCCCATCCACACACTAGATGTGAATGGGGGATCCTCTCCCGCTGAGCTTTTGTATTCTGACAGCTGGGATTCTTCTCTGCCTTCAGAATACACTGATCAGCACCGCCGGATATAGCCAGCAGCACTGATTGAAAGAAAATTTTGCAGCAGGCTGGTTGTACACAAGTCGATCGATGGATCCATGCCCATACATGAAACAAGATTCATCCAGTTCCTGCTGAGCCGGCAAAGTTTCAATCCATGTATGGGCCGTCTTTAGTGGGTTTGACCTTTTTTTTAACTTTGTAGCACTACAGTCTTGAGGTCCTGGGTTCTTTTCTCACCCAGACATGGTCTGGATGATTCTGTGTTTTGAGCCAGCAAATCCAGGTGCCAGGTAGTCTATATATTACAGGTAATGCCCAACTATTTGCTGTTGCAAATAGTCAGAACACAAAAGAACAGCATGGAACATCGCTGCCATAACGTTGGATCGTTAGTACATCGGCTCCGACCGCTGGGTTGAACGAAAAAAAAAAACACTAGTGGTGTGTACTAGGCTTTAGGCTCCATTAACATTTACAACTCCAAAGTTGCACGGCGCAACTTTGGATGGGTGCGACTTGGATATGACTTTGATCAATGCTTTCTAATTGTTGCACTGTATTTGGGTACACATTTCATGCAACTTTTTAGGGTTAACATTGAAGTCTGTGGCCCTCAAGTTGCATGAAAGTCAGACCAAAGTAGTGCATGAACTTCTTTGCAGTCGCTGCGACTTTAAGGTGTGTGTGTGTGTGTGTGTGTGTGTGTATATATATATATATATATATATATATATATATATATATATATATATATATATATATATATATATATACATACATATATACATACATATATACACACATATATATATATTTGGGGAACGATTTGTCATGCCACTTTGATGTCCAAAGTGGCATGACAAGTCGCACAAGTGTGAATGGAGCCTTATTTTAAACAAGCTGTTGGCAAGCTTAAGTTCTTCCTGAAACTTGTTGAAATTGTGCTAAAACCTACCAACTGCATGTTTACCGAATTCCATTATACAAGCTAAAGCTTGTGTGGACAAGGCCTGCCTATGACTATCCTTTTGAGCATCATAAATGGAAAGAATATGCTACAACGGTAAATCTGCGTATGGAGAGCCATTGACCTACGTTTAGTGAATTGGTAAAGAAGGCAATGGACATAAAAGTTAAATAAGAGGCCAGTAATTACTCTAAACTATCAGAACACAATTTGAAGAGCTGGTCATCTGATACCTGCATTTCAATGTGTTCTGCTTTTGTTGTTTCCCTGCACTGTAGTTCGCAGGGTATCTGAACAGCATTCAGAATTTCAGCCAGATTCTTCTGCTGGTCATCCCCAGCTAAATGTGTTGTATGCAAACAATTGGAGTAATGTTTTTCACTAGGGAAATAATAAAAAAAAAATTCCTTAGTGACAAACAATTGAGTTGAGGGGAAAAAAAAAACACATTGGTCCCTGAGCTTGTGTATTATTATTATTATTATTATTATTTTATTTTTTTTTATTGCCAGTAGCAGCATGGAAATGCCTCACTAGTACATTGTGGGATGGAGGTAATTTTGTTAGACAAAGTCTTGCCTCTGAGAAAATACTGTCATTTTTAGAATATATTCTTGGGAGTGTTTTCTCCTTTGACTTCTAACATGATGCAATGATCATTAACACAGTGAGCAATTTTGCAGTTGCAAATGTTGAGTAAAACTGGCACAAACATTTTTCTTTAACCCCACCCTGGTGCATAGTAAAAAAAAAAAAAAAAAAAAAAAAAGCTATTCGCAGACTTCGATATTTTTAAATACATAACTGGAGTTGGGTATTTTCCATCTGCCTATACTTTAGTTTAAATTTGAAGAGACTTTGTCACCAAGTTTAAAAGTTGCTGATAAAAGCAGAGAAAATTCACGTATTTTCAGTCCTTGCAGGACTTCTTAACATACATTTTTTTTTAATTGACTTGTATTGTATCTCTGAACTTGCTGCCAATTTTTTTTCTACTCCTTGAAGAGTCAATTCACTAGTACAGCTCCATCCTTCCTTGTATGTCATAGCCCTCTACTTATCTGGTTGTGTCTAACTACTGACTGCTAGCCCAGCTCCTCCATCTCTCCATATAAACTGTTATGCAGCTGCTGGTGGAAGGAGTAAGGCCTGGTTCACACCTCCTGTGTGTTTTTTTTTTTTTTTTTTTTTTTTTTTTTTGTGCTTTTTGAATAAATGCAGTACAGTACATTTAACTACTTGCCGAGGAGGTTTTTCTGGCACTTTTTATTCACAAGTTTTTAAATCAGTAATTTTTTTTGCTAGAAAATTACTTATAACAACCCAAACATTATACTTTTAGCAAAGACCTTGGGGGAATAAAATGGCGATCATTGCATTTTTATTTCATATGTTATTTGCAGAGCGGTTTTGCAAACGCATTTTTTTTTTTTGGGGGAAAAATACATTTATTTATATATATATATATATATATATATATATATATATATATATATATATATATATATATATATATATATATATAATATATATATATATATATATATATATTTGTGAAAGATGAGATCCGCTTAGTAAATGGATACCTAACATGTTAAGCTTTTAAAATTGCGCATGGTCGTGGAATGGTGACAAATTGTGGTACTTTGAAAATCTCCATAGGTGAAGCTTTAAACACCTTTACCGATTACCTGTTTAGAGTTAATGGAGGTCTAGTGCTAGAATTATTGCTTTCGCTCTAACGTTCGTGGTGATACCTCACATTTGGTGCAAATACCGTTTATATATGCGTGTGTGACTTGCATATGTGTTCTCTTTTGCGTGTGAGCATGGAGGGATGGGGGCGCTTTACTTTTTTTTTTTTTTTTTTTTTTTTTTTTTTTCTTAATCACTTTTATTCCTATTCCAAGGAATGTAAGCATCCCTTGTAATAGACATTAGGATGACAGCTCCTCTTTGTTGCGAGATCTGGGGTCAAAAAGCAATATAAAAAAAAAAGCTTTGAAAAAAAGTTTCGATCTTTTTGCTTTAAAGATAAAAAAAAAAAATTTACTTCCAGCCTGAACTGGAGGTGACGTCATGATGTTGCTCCGGTCCTCCAATTCACAGAGGCGATTAAAGTAGATCTACTCTTTGATCGCCTGTGGGAGCCGCAGGCTGCAACGTTGTATAGTTTCTCGGGCCAATCGGCGGAAACGGTAAGCCTGAGAGGTGGGGGGGGGGGGGAGATGTTGTGATGTCTCCTCTGCCACTTCTTCTTCTTAAAGCATTCTGATCGGCTCATGAGGCACACAGTGCACTCTCATGAGAGAGCCAGTCGTCGGCTAAAAAAAAAAATTTCCAAGGTTATTGCTGATATCTTCAGCCATAATCCTGCTAAACCACTTCAAAGCCGCAACGTGTATATATACGTATTGTTGTATTTAAGTGGTTGACATGGTTTCCTATGGGACTCGTTGACATCTATGCTTCTTTCAGCTGCTGCATTTTTAGAAAGGGTCATGTATTTTTTTTTTTTTTTTAAACGAAAAATGGTGTTTTTGGTTAAATAGACTTCAACGAAGATGCTACAGTAAAGCATGTAGTGCGTTAACGCTTTTTCTTTTTTTTTTTTTTTTTTTTAATCTGCCCAACAACAAATTGGGCAAAAAAAGCATACAAAACCCCGCAAAATGCATGAAAACGTAAAAAACTTGTATGCAAAAACGCAATGCAAAAAACTGCTGAAATGGATCAACATCAAACTGTGAACCAGGCCTAAAGGGGACTGCAATAGAGTGTCACTTAAGTGACAGCTCAGAGTGTGCTGGGGCTGCAGACATCTCATCCAAGATGGTGGCTCCCTTTACAGCTAAATAAAATGTATAAAATACCTTGAATACACCTACTCGTATGGGAAGATTGGTTTTTGAAATCCAAGAACTAGCAACAGGGTCTCTTTTAAAATCTCTGTGGGCTATTCTGAAAAAGCTGCATTTGCAGATTTCTGTTAAATACTTACAAGTATAAAAAGAAATTGCAAATGATACAGAATGTGTTTTTTTTTTTCCACAAACTGCTGCACATTTGAAAAGTGAATCTGGTTTTACATCAACGAAGTACCTAAATAGGAAGAGCTCTGTTTTTGGGACGGAAAAAGTTGAACCTGATGTTGCACTGGCATGTGCAGTTTTATAAACTCCTTAATTAGAAGTAGTTTTAACTTGACTAGACTTGAGCTTATTTCCAATTACTAGCAAAAGAAAAAAGACTGCCCTACAGCAGAGTCTTATAACCTTTTATCGGATGGAACCCAGAATTCATTTGTGGCTAAGCTTCTGGATCAGTTTCCTGGCCTTAAACAAATAATAATGTATTTTCTTTTTAATTACTGTGTATGTTCAGCTAAATGTTAAAGCGGTATTAAACCGAAAAGCAAACATTTTATTTTCTGGCAGTTTACCAATTCTTCAAAGTGGTGGCTGCATTTGTTTTCTTTCTTTTTTTTGTTTTCACCTGGTGATCCAGCCAATTTTTCAATAGAACAAGCTGTCCTGCAAATGTATCGGTTAGTGTTTAACCCCCCCAAAAAATTTGAGATCCTGGTCTCCTTAAAGCAGATTACAGCACAGTGCTTGTGCTGTGTAATCTGCCCCTCTCTAGAAGGTAAAAAAAGCTGGCTGAACCTGCAATTTCTTGTATCCCCCCTCTGCGCAGACCACGACAATCGGGGCTGCTGAGCCCTGACCACCATGCTCAGTGTACGTCCCTCTGCCATCCGCAGTCCTCCTCTCCTCTCTCCCCTTCACCCCCTCCTCCCTGCCTGTCAGCTCCTATGTCTGTCTCTGCCCCCTCCCCCCGCCGCTATTATTAAAAAATAAATTAGAAATCGTCGCTGCCAGCCCCTCTATTACAGATGGGCATAGCACACTGTATATTCCATTGCACGGAGCAGGCAAGTATAAACCTGTTTGCAAAACTTCGATTTTGTTGTTTTTGATAAAAAAAAAAAATCACTTTAATGATTTTCAATCAAAGCTCTTAGGAAAATACTTTCTTGTAACAAAATTATAAAAGCAAAGAATAACTTCAGTTGAAATAAACGTTTATATGTTCTGTTGGCATGACGTTTTAGATCCTAAAATATAACAGTTTAACAATTTTGTCTTAATGTGAACAGTTGGTAGGACTGCTAATAAGCACTCTAGCGGATCTTAGACCAGACATCCAGAACATTTTGTCTGTTATGTCTTCATGTAGGATAAGTGGGTATCAATTGGACTTAGTTGTCCCTACTGTGGGGAAGAAAACACATTGGCCAGTTCTGCATGTAACTGGGTATGATGTATGATTTTGATCCCTGCTAATGCCTCCTGCACTTGTGGACTTTGTTTAGTGTTTTGTGTTAATTCAAATTATAGTCATTTTTCTAATATTACATTAAAGTGATATTAAAGCCTTGTTATTTTGAAGAAAAAAAAAAAAAGTTGCCTTCTCTGTGTAGTGGTTTTGCACAGAGCAGTCCCGAGCCTTCTCTTCTTGGGTCCCTAGCTGGCTCTCCTGGCCCCTCCTTCACGCAGAGTGCCTCCAGAGCAAGCAGCTTGCAATTGGGGCTCCCAAATCTCGGCTCTGTGTGTCCATTCACATATAGAGCCACGACTTGGTCCCCCCACTCTCCTCATTGGCTCACTGATTGTAATTGACAGCAGTGGGAGCCAATGGCTCCCGCTACGGTCTCATTCAAAGAGGAGAGAGAGTCCCTGGCGAGCCGAGGCTCTGGTGCACATCGCTGGAATCTAGATGGGGCTCAGGTAAGTGTTAGGTGAGGCTGTGGGGGGTTGCGGCCCAGATGATAATTTTTTTACTTTAATGCATGGAAACCATTTTAAGGTTATATGTTATACATAGTGGTGCACTGAAATGGAAATTCTGAACCGATACCAAAAATTCAGGATGCACTTGGCCGAAAACCAAAATGGACTGTTTTAAATCTAAATATTTTTTTTATATAGAATTGTATTGTGTTTGACTTTTTTAACCACTTCAGCCCGGAAGATTTGGCTGCTCAACGACCAGGCCATTTTTTGCACTTCGGCACTGCGTCGCTGACAATTGCGCGACGTACCCAAACAAAATTGATGTCCTCCTTTTTTTTTTTTTCCAACAAATTTCTTTTGGTTGTATTTAATAACCTCTGCGGTTTTTATTTTTTGCGCTATAAACAAAAGAGCGACAATTTTGAAAAAAAAAAACAAACACTATCTTTTACTTTTTGCTATAATAAATATCCCACATTTTTTTTTTTTCAAAACAAATTTTTTCCTCAGTTTAGGCCGATATGTATTCTAATACATATTTTTGGAAAAAAAAAATCGCAATAAGTGTATATTGATTGGTTTGCGCAAAAGTTAGTGTCTACAAAATGGGGGATAGATTTATGGCATTTTTTTCTTTACTAGTAATGAGGGCGATCTGCTATTTATTTATTTTTTCTTATATCGGGACTGCGATATTGCGGCGTACAATTGGACACTTTTGACACATTTTTCGGACCATTGACAATTCTACAGCGATCATTGCTATAAAAAATGCACTGATTACTGTATAAATGTCACTGGCAGGAAGGGGTTAAGTGTGTTCTCTAGATGTGATCTAACTGTAGGGGGGATGGGACCGTCTAGGACAGTGGTTCTCAACTCCAGTCCTCAGGACCCACCAACGGGCCAGGTTTGCAAGATAGCTGAAACACATCACAGGTGATATCACTTGCTGCTCAGTGATTGCAGGAGTTGAGAACCACTGGTCTAGGAGGAGAGAGAGATTGGTGTTCATGCATAGTATGAACACACGATCTGTCTCCTCTCCCCTGAGACAACTGGGATCTGTGTGTTTACACACACTGATCCCGGTTCTCGCTCTCACGAGTGATCGCGGGTGACCGGTGGTCATCGCGCCCACTGGGCACTTACATTGGCTCCGGGTACACGCTGCACGCGCCCCTAGTGGCCAAAAGCCAAAGCGACATAAGGTAGTGTCGTTTCGCCCAGCCATGCCATTCTGCCACAGTAAACCTGCGGTGGCTGGTCGGCAACCAGTTAATTGAATATCATGAATTTAAATGAATAATCGGCACCTTTTTGGTTGATGGACACCTTTCACACTGAGCAGGTTTTGAAATGCTTTTGCGTTTAAGAAAAAAAGGACAAGAAAAGTTCAAGAAAAATGCTTCTCTTTAAATTCTATGTACAGTGCCTTGAAAAAGTATTTATACCCCTTGAAATGTTAGTCAAAAACGTAAATGTATTTTATTGGGATTTTATGTGATGGACCAACACAAAGTGACACATAATTGTGAAGTGGAAGGAAAAGGATAAATGGTTTTCAAATTTTTTTACAAATATGTGAAAAGTGTGGCATGCATTTGTATTCAGCCCCCTTTACTCTGATACCCCGAACTAAAATCTAGTGGAACCAATTGCCTTTAGAAGTTAACTAATTAGTAAATGGAGTCCACCTGTGTGTAATTTAATCTCAGTATAAATACAGCTGTTCTGTGAAGCCCTCAGAAGTTTGTTAGGGAACCTTGGTAAACAAACAGCATCATGAAGGCCAAGGAACACACCAGACAGGTCAGGGATAAAGTTGTGGAAAAATTTAAAGCAGGGTTGGGTTATAAAACAATATCTCAAGCTTTGAACATCTCACGGAGCACTGTTCAATCCATCATCCGAAAATGGAAAGAGTATGGCACAACTGCAAACCTACCAAGACATGGCCGTTCCACCTAAACTGACAGGCCGGGCAAGTAGAGCATTAATCAGAGAAGCAGCCAAGAGGCCCATGGTAAATCTGGAGGAGCTGCAGAGATCCACAGCTCAGGTGGGAGAATCTGTCCACAGGACAACTATTAGTCGTGCTCTCCACAAATCTGACCTTTATGGAAGAGTGGCAAGAAGAAAGCCATTGTTGAAAGAAAACCATAAGAAGTCCTGTTTGCAGTTTGTGAGAAGCCATGTGGGGGGACACAGCAAACATGTGGAAGAAGGTTCTCTGGTCAGATGAGACCAAAATGTAACTTTTTGGCCTTAAAGCAAAACACTATGTGTGGCGAAAAAACTAACACTGCACATCACCCTGAACGCACCATCCCCACCGTGAAACATGATGGTGGCAGCATCATGTTGTGGTGATGCTTGTCTTCAACAGAGACAGGGAAGCTGGTCGGAGATAAGATGGATAGAGCCAAATACAGGGCAATCTTAGAAGGAAACCTGTTAGAGTCTGCAAAAGACTTGAGACTGGGGCAGAGGTTCACCTTCCAGCAGGACAACGACCCTAAACATACAGCCAGAGCTACAATAGAATGGTTTAGATCAAAACATATTCATGTGTTAGAATGACCCAGCCTGATCGTTCCTCTCCACACAAAAAAAAAAAAAAAAAAAAGAAAAGAAGAATGGCCCAGTCAAAGTCCAGACCTAAATCCAATTGAGAATCTGTGGCAAGGCTTGAAAATTGCTGTTCACAGACGCTCTCCATCCAATCTGACAGAACTTGAGCTCTTTTGCAAAGAAGAATGGGAAAAATGTCACTCTAGATGTGCAAAGCTGGTAGAGACATCCCCAAAAAAGACTTGCAGCTGTAATTGCAGTGAAAGGTGGTTCTACAAACTATTGACTCCGGGGGCTGAATACAAATACACACCACACTTTTCACATATTTATTTGTAAAAAAATTTGAAAACCATTTATAATTTTCCTTCCACTTCACAATTATGTGCCACTTTGTGTTGGTCTATCACATAGAATCCCAATAAAATAAATTTATGTTTTTGGTTGTAACATGACCAAATGTGGAAAATGTCAAGGGGTATGAATACTTTTACAAGCCACTGTATGTTTTCCCACTGGTCAGTTGCGCTTCTGTTGCGGTGTTCCTGGTTGCCGCATTTTTTGTGCATGTTTTGTTCAGTTAAAACAGTTAACACCAAATATGTACCTATGTATTTTTTTTGAGTCGCATGACCTATGAAAAACACACTGTAAATGTGTTAAAATCGCTGGCGTTTTTCAAGGACATTATTGGCACTTTTTTTCTTTATCAGCAAAGTGCAGATAACCCTATTTTCATCAGCCGATATATAGGTGCATCCATAGTTATGCAGCCAGATTAGATGCAAATACTCACCACTTGAGATCACGGTGAATGTAGCCATCATTGGTCTTGGAGTTGATCTTCCACATGACTTGATTTTTTTCTTGGATAAATCCAAAAAATGTTTTTTGAAATGTTAGCAATTTCAGTTAACTGAAATTTGACTACTTCAATGTTTTGCACTCTGCTCTTAATCCACAGTCTGTTCTGAATAGGTTTTACGGCCTGTGCATACAAGATAAAAATGTCTTTCTCCTGCGGTTACCTGTGGATTTTTCTTTGTATCCTGAGCAATACTTCCGTCAGTTGTGGCTGCAATCTTTCTTGATCTACCTGACCTTGGCTTGGTATCAAGATATCTACAAATTTCCCACTTAAGTGATTGAACAGTACTGACTGGCATATTCAAGGCTTTGGATATCTTTTTATATCCTTTTCCATCTTTGTGAAGTTTCATTACCTTGTTACGCAGGTCTTTTGACTGGTCTTTTCTACCTCCTCGTGGATCAGTGTCTAGCCTGCTTGGTGCATCCATGTGAGAGCTAACAAACTCCTTGACTATTTATACACTCACTAATTGTGATTTGCCACAAATGTGGGAAATTAACCTTTAATTGCCATTTTAATGTGTGTGCCACCTTCTGTCTGTACCAAGGCCAAACATTCCAGGGTATGTAAACTTTTTGATTAGGGCCATTTGGGTGACTTCTGTTATATTTTAAAAAGGATCCAAAAGACTGTGATAATGGCTTCATGTGATTGCTATCCTTAAATAAGACAGTTTTTTTGGCATGATTATTCATATTTTCAATATTCATGCAAAAATGTCACGATTTCTGCCAGGGTATGCAAACTTATGTGCACAACTGTGTATGTATGTATGGGGAGATGGGGAGATATCTCTATCTATTTCACCTGCTAATGATTTAAGGGTGGCTCTCTTCCCTTGTGTTCCCACTTCCAGCCAAGATTCTAGCTAACTGGATGTTGTGTGCATATGGCACACTGTCTGCGACAAGCCCTCTCCCTTGCTCCCTCCTCTAAGTGAATGGATGGACAACTGCAGGCACCTGATAAACAATGCACAGTACAGGGAGGCTGCACTGACCAACCTGACACCATCGGCTGTGATTGGGAACTGCTGTAAATATTTATGCACACAAATCCTGTATATTATGTAATGAAGAATGTTTAATACTAACTTCACTTCACGCAAAACGATGTACCCGTACGTCGGTACTTTGGCCCTAAATACCGTTGTTATGGCAGCAGCTAGCTGCCATAACCCTGGTACTTTCGGGAACACCGTGCTTTTCTCTTTAAGATAAGCGGTCTCCCCAGCGGATTCGCTGCAAGATCACTTTTATTGGTGGCGGGGGAGGTGCCCACCCCCCTCCCGCCACGCCACGATCGCGTCCTTTCCTGTGGATGCCTGGCTGTCGAGTGAGGGGAAGATGGCCCCCGCTCAGCTCCATAGCATGGGAGGGGGCAGACGCGATGTCAAATGTCACTTCCGCCCATAACCCTTAAAGGAGAATTTTTTTTTTTTTTAATTGCATTTTAGTGTAAATGTGAGATCTGAGGTCTTTTTGACCCCAGATCTCATATTTAAGAGGTCCTGTCATGCTTTTTTTTCCATTACAAGGGATGTTTACGTTCCTTGTAATAGAAATAAAAGTGACCCCCCCCCCCCCCCCCCTTTTTTTTTTTTTTTTTTGTGTGCACGAGCTTGTGCACAAAAGCGAGCGCATACGTGAGTAGCACCTGCATATGAAGACGTTGCATGTGAGGTATCGTCGTGATCGTTGGAGTGAGCAATAATTCTACCCCTTGACCTCCTCTCTAACTCAAAACTGATAACCTGTAGAAATTTTTAAACATAGTCTATGGCGATTTTTAAGGGGGGAAAAGTTTGTCGCCATTCCACGAGCGGGTGCCATTTTGAAACGTGACATGTTGGGTATCAATTTACTCGGCGTAACAACATCTTTCACAATATAAAAAAATATTGGGCTAACTTTACTGTCTTTTTAATTCAAAAAAGTTTTTTTTTTTTCCATAAAAGTGTGCTTGTAAGACGGCTGCACAAATATGGTGTGCCAGAAAGTATTGCAATGACTGCCATTTTGTTCCCTAGGGTGTTAGAACCCCCAAACATATATTTTTCCAGCAAAAAAAATATTTTAACTTGTAAACAAGAAGTGTCAAAAACAGGCTCGGTCCTTAAGTGGTTAAATTAGAGCTTTACACAAAACAGCTTGATAAATGAATAATGTTCTTTAGCAACTAACATACATTTCAAATGAATAATTGTGCTACCAAAATTTGGGTGTGCTGTGAATTGCCTCCAGCATTGCTCCTGATTCTTCTTGCTGGAGGCGGCCAATTTGCTGAAGCCCAGAGCCCCTGAGCAGCAGTAAATTCTTTAGGCCGTCAGCAGATCGGCCTCTACAAATTTGCCCTAAAAATAGAGCTCAAACTGAGCATGTTTAGAGCGGGGTGACCGTGTATTACTGGATTTTAAACAGTATAGGCACTTATATTTAATGTTACATAGCTATACCTGCAAAAGGGGCCATCCTGAAGTGATCTAGCAGGGCTTAATTTTCTGACTAAATCAACTCCTTGGCACCGACGTCACACAAATATGCGCATATTGGTGTTTCTCCCTTTGTACGGTGGCTCCCAGCACAGAGAATGCGGTCTCTCCATGAGCTCTGAGCCCCGTACTAACGATTGGCACCCAGAACTCAAGATTCCGGGTCACCTGATTGCTGTGATGGCCTCTGATTGGCTCTTACAGTGATCAGTCGCTGTGATGGCTGCCCCCGCGTTTCTAGTCTGTCGATGGACTAGAAGGATACATTGCATCTTTCTTTGCTCTTACAGAGAGGAAAAAAGTGTGTAGAAAAATAAATGAATAATAATAAAAAAATAAAATACCTAGATCAAGGTTTGATTTTTAGGTTGGTGTCTGGGTTAAGGTCATTATTTTTTGGACAGATTTTAAATTCATATCGGTTGGCGTCCGTGTCAGCGTGTTTTAGTTGGGGTAAAAACAAAAGGAAAAAAAAAAAGCGCACGTTTGCTTCTGGGCTGTACTACAGGTACAAACAAATGACATGCATATATGTGGTATTGCTGTGATCGTTAGGAGAATTTATTTTGGGTTGTTATTTGCTGGTAGGATATATATATATATATATATATATATATATATATAATTTTTATTTATTTATTTTGATTTTGGGCCAGTTTTCCTTTTTGATAATAAAAAAAATCAGGAGATAACCATTTACCACCAAATGAAAGCCCAATTTGTTCTGAAAAAACAACTTTATACACAAAGCAGTTGTGATATGTACAGTTTTACTAACAAATGTCAAAATTGGGGTTGGGCATTAAGATTGGTTTTACCCACAGGTGTGAAGGGGTTACGTTTTTAATTTCTTGTGGAATGTAGGTTAGATTGTACTTCGCTCCTTTTAAAAGGCGTATACTTAACACAGTGCTGCGACTCCTCCTATCCCTCTGTAAATTGATCGGTTTCTAGGGAAAGTTAAATGTGTGTAGGAAATTGTGTCCAACAAAAGGTTTGTGCTGTGATGAGCCGCTCACACTGTGCAGGAATGTACACTGTCAGAACACTGTACAGATAATTAGAGGAGAATGTGTAAAATGGCCTCTGAATGTCGGTGGCTGCCCATTGGAATTCTGTGTTCTAATCTCAATCTGTGCCAGGCTTAGTAATGGCTGCTTGCCAGTTTATAAGGAAACTGTATGGCTTTCTGTTATTGCCCCTTGGCATCCAATTATTCATTCCACGTCACCGGCGTACTGTTTAAAAATAAATGGCAGGATGTATTCTAGTGTTTAGTTGCTTCTCCTATTACATTTGTAATGTGATATTATCTTTTACCTCCTGAAGGCTTGGTGTTATTTTTGGTGTTTGGCAAGGAACTGTCTCCTAGCAACACACGGGACATCTCTTCGTGACATGCTGAAAAAGCGATTTCATTGATTCTAACTTGGGAAGTGGTTACATGATATGTGGGACACTGAGGCGGTTTTCCTGCTTCCTTTTGCTGTTGAGCACAGCATGGTTACAGTTGCTGAATCTTACTACAACGTTCTCTGTGCTCTCTGCTCTACAGTACAGCTTTGCATTCATACTTGCTAGACAAATGAGTGTGATCTGCTTGAGCCAAGTTTAGGTGTATGTAGTTTTGGATGGATTGTGGAAAGATTAAATTCCATCAGGTTTTATTGCTGTGCTCTTGTTTGGGGAGATTCACAACCTATTTTATTTGTCTCTTGTACAGAAAGTGGTGGGAAATCTACAAATTTCTAAGCGGTCACCAAAACAAGAGTTGAGGGGAAATCTTTCAACAGGGATATGTTCCAGTGACAACCATGATTTCCCAATCCTTGGGGAAAAAATTACTTTTTGCATCTCTGGGACAGGAAGTAAAGAGGAATCTGACAGGACACAAAACAAAATAAAAAAACTGTTGGGGATCGTAAAGCGTTTGTTACCCCAACGCTTCATATTCCTGATATGTGCTTGCTCTAACATGTATTTGTACGAGAAAGTATCCTGTTCTCTTTGTATCGCTTCCTTTTTATTTGACATCCCTGATGATCCTGCCAATCCCTCTGCTTTCCTAATAAAAACTGACCACACTAAGCACGAGAGCACACTGTTCAGTTCTCTAGCTGTGCTGGGAACTCGGCCTGCTCTCCTCCAATGTCCAGACTTATCCTGACACGCCCACGCTGCACAGCCATTCACTGGGAAGCTCAGTGTGCTGCTGCGTTTTTTTTTCCTACCCCCCCCCCCCCCCCCCCCCCGCTCCTATGCAGCTGAGAAAGGAGAGGGAAAGTGAACCCTTTTATAAAAAAAAAAACTTTATAAAAACCTTTATATATGAACTTGAATGATCGGACATCGCCGATGGCTCAGTTCTGCCAGCATCCCGAGCAGAGAGCTGCTGACTGTCAATCGGCATCTCTCCGCTCTTCTCCTCCATGCTCACTGGAGCACTGAGCTGTGGAGGGGCGGGGAGCGGCCACCTCGGGCTCTCAGCGGCTCGCTGAGACGGGTGTCAGTCCAGGCACCTGGCGGATCCCGATTTTCCATTGTCGGGATGACACGGTGCCTGGACTGATTCCTGTGACGTCAGCAGAGAACGGACTTCAGTCTGCTCTCTCCTGAAAATGGGTCACAGGAGTGCAAAACGAATTGCACTCCTGTGACCCATAGGAGAAGCCCAGCCAAACAAGCTCAGGCTGGACTTCTCCTCCTTTTAAGCCCCAGTTTACACTGAATGCAGCTTTGAAATCACACTACTTCAGCCCGATTTCAGAGCCACAGGACAGTGTGATTTCATCTGCAGTTTGTCAACATCTATGCGATTTTATGCACAGATGTCAATGCAAGTCGCACATGAAGTCGCCATAAAAATCTGCACAAACTATTTTTCAAATCACACCTATTAAGGCATAGACATTAGATGCGACTTCAGGTGTGATTTGTAAATCTGTGTGAACTGGGGCTAAGACTTCTGGAGTGTTTGCAGGACACACAAACTTGCTCTCTGCAAAATATGCACATGCTGTATCTTCATGTCTGCTTTTGAGTAAATCTCCACTGCCTGCTCTATTTATTTATAAGGCAAATTCTAAACTGTGCATACACCATTCACCCTGTTATATACTTTTCCGTGGTTGTTGGTACCCTGAGTAGATTCTGCAGTGTGAGGCTTCCCAGTTCTACACATAACTTGATCAGCTGGTTGTTTGTGCACATACTCTATGTCCTTTAATTACCCATACTGTTTCTGTACTTCAGTGCAACCTACTGAAGCATTACTTATTTATAAAGCTGGCCATTCCAATAATTATTTTTGCTCAGCCTGCGGGCTGAATGAAAAAAAATCTAACTGGTTTCTGGTCTTATGTATATGGAACTTGTAAGTGGTCGTGATCCTGGAGGTTTATAATAAGCGCAACTGACCCATTTACACAAAGGGTCTTGCTTTCTGGTGAGCTGCTTGGACAACTAGGTGAAGGAGGCACAGTGTGTTTCAATGGCACATCACTGGAATAGCACAGAGTGTTTTGCGACTGTTGTCATTTCAATTTTATAAATATTAAAGTACGATTTGCATGGTGAATAGCATTACAAAAGTGGGACTTGTGGTGGAATGTGTAATATGAATTATATCTACATCAAGGGTGTTTTATTGCACTGGACAGTTTAAGCTGGTTACATACATTGTATGCATTGGTTTTATGTTTTTGCTAAGTTTGTTCTTTTTTGCTGCTGTTGCACACTTTTTTTGCTCATATTTGCACAATTTTTTTTTTCTCTTATCAATTTTTATATAAGCGTGAGATTCATTAACTTTTATAATATTTGTCGTCATTTCATGCTTTTTTGCACTATTGAGCAGTACATTCCTTTTTTATAGCTTGGATTTCATATTAACGCTATTTACAATACTAGTAATAATAATTACCCCAGCATCGGTTTCAGTGGATGCGATAGTAACCCCCCAACCTTGGTTTCATTGGTTGTCATTTCTTGGTGTTTATTTAAAAAAAAAAAAAGTCATACTTACCTCTACTGTGCAGTTTGTTTTGCACAGAGTGGCCCCGATCTTCCTCTTCTGGGGTCCCTCAGCGGCACTAGTGGCTCCTAACTGCATGGAGTGCCCACGTCCGAGAAGCACTCTCCTTTGGGGGACACCTGTGCGGGCGCGCTCCTGAGTCCTGCTTCTGTGTCCATTGACACAGAAAACAGGACTCGGCCCCGCCCCCCACCGTCATTGGATTTGATTGACAGCAGTGGGAGCTAAATGTCTGCGCTGCTATCAATCTATCCAATCAGGACATGAGACACCAGGTAGAGCTGGTGTGCTCGTCCCCGGGGAGAAGAAAACTGGGTTCAGGGGACACTGGGGGGCTGCAGCACTACAGAAGGTTTTTCACCTTAATGCATTAAGGTGAAAAACCATGAGGGTTTACAACTCCTTTTTAAGTACTTAGATTTAAGTGATTTTAAATAATCAGATGGTTGGGGAGGAAAGAGTTTATAAACTGCTTAATTTTAAAAAATAAATAAAAGGAAAGCATAACACAAAGCTTAATCTCTACAGGTGTTTCCTGATGATGCTACGTTTTGGCGACAGACCGTCTTATTTGCAGTACAACATTTTACGCTGCCTGAAATGGTTTCCTCCATAAAAGGTCACATTTCAGTGAGGAGAATGATTGCCGATCTTTAGGCTAACCCAGGGCTTGACAAATTTGCTTTGAATCTAGGAGCCAGCTAAGTTGAGAGCCATTTTTTTTGTGTTTTTTTTTTTTTTTTTTTTTTTTTAATCACCGTTTACGGATCGAACATGTTCCCGAAGGTGAACTTATCCTTTAGACCCTTTCGCTGCCAATGCCTTTTTTGTACACATGTTAAAAAAAAATCATTTTAGTTCTGAAGACTACATAAAACCCCCCAAACATTAAATATTTTCTGAAAGCCGACACCTACAGAACAAAGTAGTGATGATTCCAATTTTTTTTATGTCACACGATATTACAGCAAAGGTCTAGGAAACACAAAATTTAGTATGTTGTGTGGAAGCATTCAAGCGGCAGCCCAGGCACCAGTACATAATTTCTTGTCGCCATGGTGACCTGGCACCTTGGATTTGTCAAGTCCTGGGCTAACCACAGACCCAAGTTAGGATTTGCAGCCAATTCTTTATCTGTACAGAGCATTGAACAACCAGTCATTCCATAAGTACAAATTTCTTTATGGAGAAGAGCCATGTTCGCAAGTTACCCATGTGGCAAATATTTAAACAGTGTTTCTCTGGACATAAAAGGTGATTCGATTTATACAATTTTTTTTTTCACTGAATGTAAAGAAACATAAAATACACATTTCTTCTTTTTCATTTTTTTTTTTTTCTCCAGATAGATTTCATAATGAGAACACAGCAGCAAAAAAACTTGATAGTCCTAACCTTGCTCCATCCTATGCCAACCCCCCTCCGCCCCCCTTTTTTTTTTTTTTTTGTGGCTGGAGTTGTGGTTTAACCCCGTTCTCGGCCAGCCCCTGGTGTCCCTTAGGGCAGTGGTCAGCAACCCTGTCTTCAGGGCCCACTAACAGGCCAGGTTTGCAAGATAGCTGAAATACATCACAGGTGATATCATTTGCTGCTCAGTGATTGCAGCATTCTAGTCTGCATCTCCCCAAGGTAATACATAAAACCTGGCCTGTTAGTGGGTCCTGAGGACTGGGTTGATGGCGACTGCCTTAGGGGGGGTGGGGAAGGATTGGCGATCATGTAACCACTGTGTATAGCTGTCACGGTGGTCACAAGATCAGGGGGCCAGTCCCAACAGCTCAGTGCGCACTGACAGCTGTCTGTCTCTATGCACATTTGACGCGTATGTGCAGCAAGTGAGTGTTGTGCCACTGCACATATGTGTTAAGTGGTGGCAAGAGGTTAAGACAACTCTCGCAAAAAAAAAAAAAAAAAAAAAAAACACTAACCGGTATAAAATGCTATCTGCTAGAGGCGCCCCTGTAACACAGCAGTTCCCACCCCTGGCATGATTGGGCAATGCTCGGACGCATCCTGGTAGCACGTTACTGTCTTGCACATGTTTTTATTGGCCAATAGCAATGAGCTTGAAACAGGAGTTGGTAGGCAAGCTTCAACACAAACTGGTGGCTGTTTAAAATAAAAATTGATCTATAACCAAATTTTACTCGGGTTGGCTGTACTGAACATTTAGAGCGGGGATGTCCCGCCTGTGGTCAGCCAGCCCACTGGCTGCATGCGGCCCTACACTAAATCGTAAACCTACTAAAAAATATTTATTGTTTTGTAAAAATGCTTTTACACTTTGCAAAACACATGCGGCCGAAGAGAAATATTAGTCTCCGTTTACTTGACTTTTTACAAGTTGTATTTTCCCAAAGAAAAATCTCTCTCATCTCATTCGCACCTTATTCACGTCATTCGTTTTCGGCAGCAAATATATATGAGCAACTATATTTCAAGAATGAAGCACATGAAGGGCAAAATTTCTGATGAGCACTTTGAGAATTAATTGAGAATTGCTACTTCATCCATCCAACTAGATATTGATGCGTTTATTAAAACCGTGTCAAATATCACACTAGTTTTATGTTTCCCTCTTTTACCTAAATCTTAATTTTCTTTCTTGTATTATTTATTACTCAGATATGTACATTATCTATATCAGTGATGTGATCGTTACTTTGCGATCTGCCCAACTTTTTCTGCTCATCAGCTATCCTCCTTAGTGTATTTTGTGTGGCCCCAAGAAATTCCTCTTCTTCCAATGTGGCCCAGGAAGATCAAAAGGTTGGACACCCCTGATTTAGATGGTTTTTACTTTCCTTGTCAAATAGAAAGCTTTCTTCTGTTCTGTTACCAGACTTGTGCATGCATTTAAGATCTGAAGGCCACCTCCCAGGATTTGTGCCCAGTAACCTGTAATTTTCCTGTGATCAAAAATACAGTATTATTGGCAGGCCGAAATAATGCTTCTGTTACATTTGCATTGTGTGTTGTAGGTACATCTATAGAATCCCAGTGAGTCTGATCACACTGAAAATTATATAGCAAAGTAAGAAAACCTACTCAGTAGTCAGGGGTGCTGTGCAGCTAGCAGGAATACAATGCTAATGGAACAGGAGTGTATATTTTAGTGTATTTCTGGAAAAAAAAACAGACTAACAGTGAAGGCTGGATATTTTAGTTAACCTGCATGGCATATTGGTGTTGTAGTAACTTTTCACAGCATTGTCACCCTTTCCTGTGCTTCACCCCATTAAAGAAGTGCACTGCAGCGTGGTGCAACCTCTTCCTCCAACATGTCAGCATTGTTGCTGTGAAAGAGGCTAGATATTCCTATGATGTCCAGCCCTGTCCCTCCTCGGTGATGATTGACAGTGGCAACATCTTGTAGCTCGGGTCCAGTTCCCTAAATGCCACAGGAAGTGAATCCTGGCACATCTTTTCCAACAACAGCTGATTTAAAGGAAAGATGGGGGATGCGGCCCTGTGACTGTAAATTAAGAAAAATTATATACCTATTAGAAGGCATCAAACTACTGACTAATGGTTTCATTGCCCTGTTGCAGAGTTCAGATGTTATCTAAAGAAGCTTTGATTATGTGGCCTTTGGTGTGGAATTTTTTTAGAGGGACTAAATCAGGATCCCAATCTAATTGTCCTGATGATAAAAAAAAATAAAATGTTAACCAAAACTGTATTTAAATAAGGTGAAGAGTTGGGCTTCGTGTACACAGGACGTTTGGAAACCTCTATAGAAGCCTGGAACTTGACAGCTACTAACCGGCGTTTAAAAACGTCCGTTTTGCCACTTTTACATGCCGCGTTTTGCGGCGTTCTTGAGCGTTTGCGTTTTTTATAAGCATTTTTGGTAACTGATTCCACACATCACTAGACCCTCCCAAATTCCTTCAATGCAGGAAATTTCTCTCTCCCTCCCTCTCCCCCTCCTCTTGCAGCCCACAATATACAAGGGATCTTGAAAGACTTTGTTTTGTGACGCGTTTACAAGCTGTTACAAGCATTTGGTGTTTGAAATGCTTCTGAACATCTGTCCTGAACGCATTTTATTTTTTTTCTTAAAAAAAATAAAAATGCTTCTAACCTCAACTGCCTGGAAACTACTACAAATGACTGTGTTCATGTTCTGATAAGATAACAGAGGAGAGTTCAGGGGCTGCTAAAAAAATGCCCAACTGCTTCTAAACGCCATTTATCAGCTACAGTGTACATGAGGCCTTTTAATTTTGATTTTTTTTTTTTTTTGTTTTTTTTATTAGGCAGAGGTGCTTTTAGGCTTGGTTCACAGTGCCAGTACCGGGTTCCCTCGTCGCAAGTCACACCTGCAGGCAGTTCATACTGCCCTATGCGAACCGCTGCGGATGTCAATAAAATGTTAATGCCACCCCAAGATCGGTTCACATATCGCAGTGTGAACTGTCAATTTGGACAGGATTTGGATCGCATGGATGTGAACACCCATGCAATCCGATTTCTGGTGCAGACAAAAATTTTTTTTTCTATAAATGTATTATAAGTGTGCCTGTGTGTATTGTGTCAGTGTAGTGTTGGTGCAACTTACTCTGAGATGTCTTCTATTTTCTTTCTGGAACGGAAAAGAGTTCCACGAGGGGAAATTACATCACTTCCCCTGCCTGTGTTTACACCTTACACAGGCAGGGGAGGATTTCATTCGCCAGGACTGATTACCAGGACCAGAAATTATTGGCCTGGGCCTGGAGACTGATCGGTTCTGAAGTGAATCCAATTGTCACGGCTGACCTACAGCTATGACGCTAAGCCCAGCCGAGCCAACCTGCAGCAGTATGACTGCAGCGGCTGGTCCGGAACTGGTTAACGTCAAAGTAGCGATGTATATCAATGGCGGGCGGTTTGGAAGTGGTTAAATATATATATTTTTACATTGCCCTTTTTAGATTTTTTTTTTTTTTTAATCCCTTTTTATAGCTATTACAAGAAATGTAAACATCCCTTGTGATAACTACAAAGAATGACGGGTCCTCTTTATGAAAACATCTGATCTCTCCTCTACCCTTGAAAGCATTGTAAAAAAAAAAAAATGTATTAGATGCTTTCCAAAAAAAAAAAAAACGTTCTGGTCTCCCCTGATCTCTTTGGTCAGGTGTGTGAACTTGCCAGTGAAAATGGTAAGCCTGAGAAACACAGGCAACCCCTGCTGGTTCTAAAAGCGATCCAAAGGCTAATCTACCGCTCGGATCGCTTTTAGTGAAAAGAGAATCACCTGCTGAAATTTTAAGTAAACCCTGCTGCTTGCTCGCAGCAGGTCTAAATGTGCGTTGCGATATGATTTGTGCATCCCTGCATTATCTCTGCTTGGAGCTCGTTCATACCTGGTGCTAAGGGGTTACGCTGGCAACTATTTCTAGGGCAACCCCAATGCATGATGTCAGTTCACACTACAGTGTTGCTGTGGTGTGCACTAAAAAAAGTACTGCTTGCAGTCCTGTTAAAAAAATAAGAATAAAAAAATAACAATGGATTGCAACACAAAGTTCTGTGATAAAAGGAAAAACTGCGGTGCTCTGAGATCAGTGCATCGGCATGGTGTTTCTCAGTAGCTTTGTGTTCAGCACAGCTGGCTGGCATTAATGATCCCCATTCACATCAATGCGTTTTTCCATGCTCTTTGCAGAAATGCAAGACTTATTTTTTTTTTTTTCCGCCGACCATTTTTATTTATTTTTTTCACCCATTCTGACACTTTGCTAAACACTCTATAACACTCACTTGTTTGGTGTATTAATTCCCCCAATGTCTGTTTTCGATTATAAATTGAACTTATCAAATCTTATGATGGCCGGTTCCATCTTGCTTGTGGGCATGTGAAGCCCACAAGCATTGATTTCCGGGATGCGGTGAATGCTGCTCGTTCCCACGCATGCTCACTGTCTTGTTGATATGGGTCCCCGTCGGATAATGCCCGGGCTGGACGGCGCAAACGGTACCGCCGAAAATCTCAGAGGATGATAAACGGCGGTTCATCCTCGGCAATTTTCGGCTGCTCTTTTTGCACCTGCGCAGCACAGTCCGGGCATTATCCGGGGGACCCATATCGACAGAACTACTGGATTTCTCTGCGGCGTTCCTCACTGACTCATGGGAAGCATGACACTTATCTCCCAGGAGACAGTGCGCCTCAGGGGAAAACAAATATACACACCCACTCCCACGGGAGTGATGAACAGGAAGTGCCACAATACAGACAGATTCTACGGTAAATACAGCACCAAAAAGTGTTTTTCTTTTCATTTGAGCATCTGTTCATAGTGCTGATGTGGGGATAAGGTTAAAAAAAAAAAAAATTGTGTGGACCTCCTGCTTTAAGAAAAAATTTTATGAAAAAATTACCGGGCCATTAAGTAGTGGATTTGTATTTTTGGAGAGTAAGGATATTGTTAAATGTCACTGTTTTTGATTCATCCCCTTTTTTTTTTTTTTTTTTTTTTTTTTTTTTTTAATGGACTTGATTATAATGTTTGACAGATTCTATATATTTTGTTAGTGTTAAATACATTTCCTGTTGTAACAATCTGTGGTTTACATCATTTGTGGTGTTCTCATCAATACTTTGATTGTAAATTGTCATGCATTGAATCATCTGCTTCAAGAGCTTTCAGTTTTATTTTGTGTTATTTTTTTTTTCTTGTGGGGATTTTTCTTACAACATACTAGAAGCCTCTGACTGGCTTTGAGTCAATCAGAGATTTGTTTTATTGGTATAGGTGTAACCAGCCAAGTATGTTTACAAACACAACAAATGATACATTTTCTCTATTTGTTCTCTTGTAGATGCCACTTGCAATGACCAGCAAGACCTCTTCTGTCAGAAGCTTCAGCAGTGCTGTATGCTCTTTGATTTTATAGACTCAATATCTGATCTGAAGAGCAAAGAAATAAAGAGAGCCACTCTGAATGAACTTGTTGAATATGTATCCACAAATCGAGGGGTAATTGTAGAGAATGCATACCCAGATATCGTAAAAATGGTAAGTTCTTCCTTGCTTATATTGTATGAAGATATGTTGATAATGTAAATGGTAAAAAGTTCAGGCTCCATTCACACTTGGACATCAAAGTCGCATGACAAATCGCACACCATTCTTTTCAGTGGCAACTGTTCAAATCAGTGCGACCTAAAGTCACGATTTTGAAAAGGTGCCTGCACTACTTTGGTGCGACTTTTGATGCAACTTTGGTCCAAAGAATGTAAAGTCAGGCACCTTCAAAAGTCGCAGAGAAATCGTGCTACTTTGGAGACACTCGCTCATGTGAATGGAGCTTTGCAGGAACTTTAGTATTTGTTAGGTTTATAATATTTCTCCTTTTAATCCATTGAAACTTGCTGTGCTTTGTGCACAAATATCCTAAGGAGGGTTAAAACTTTTTTTTTTTTTTTTAAAGCCTAAAGCTCTGCACAGTTCATGCCACTGCCATGGTTCTTGACTCTTCCTTGTTCTTCCAGTGAACATCATGATACTGAAGATGCACATAGTTCTTTATCTGCTTTAATCTGCCTTTTTAGTTCCTGCTTCCTTGCAGTCTGTCCGCTCAGTGGTAGCCTCGCTCCAGGTGGGAGACTTTCTAGCCTCCATCAATTTAAAAGATGCGTATTTACACGTACCTATCTTTTAGCCTCATCCGAGGTTCCTGCGATTTGCAGTAGAGGAGTGTCCTTTTCAGTTTGTGTCTCTGCCCTTCGAGCTTGCCACAGCTCCCCGGGTGTTCACAAAGGTCCTAGCACCAGTACTGGGTCTTTTAAAGGCCCAAGAAATATTGGTGCACCGGTATCTGGACGACCTCCTGCTCAGAGATCACTCATTACAGGCTCTAGAATAAAGCATAACATGCACAGTGCGGTATTTGGAAAGCGTAGGCTGGATCATAAATACTGAAAAGTCAGTCTTGAGACCAGCTTAAAGTTTTTAGGTCTGATCCTAGATATGGTCAAAGCAAGGGTTTTTTGGCGCCTCTAAGGATCTGTGCCCTGAAGGATCAGGTGCGTCAGAAAGGGGCACCAGACAATCCTCCATTTGGCTCTGTATGAGTCTTCTATGAAGGATGGTGTCCTTCAAGGCAGTGCCCTATGCCCAGTTCCATTGCAGGCCTTTACAACAAGACCTCTTGTTTGGCTTGGAACAGGATAGGACAGGCCCTGGATTATCCAATGTTCTTATCTCTTCGGGCACGCTTAAGCCTAAACTGGTGGTTGCAGGATCAGAACCTGCGAAAAAGAAAATACTTCCTTCTGGTAACTTGGAGAGTTCTGACTACAGATGCCAGTCTCTCAGGCTGGGGAGCGACCCTAGAGGGGCTCAGAGGAAATGGTCAAGGATCCTGCCCATCAACGTCCTGGAGTTACGGGTAGTACGTCTGGCCCTACAGGCCTGGATGGTGGAGATTCAGGACTGCCCTATCAGGGTTCAATCTGACAATGCCACGGCAGTTGCCTGTATAAGCCACCAAGGCGGTACCAGGAGTCGTTCAGCTCTGAAAGAGGTGAACCACATACCTAGCCTGGGCAGATGAACATGTGCCGATTTTCTCTCGGCAGTTCATACCCCAGGAATAGAGAACTGGAAGACAGATTATCTCTACCGCTATGACATTTGCCTGGGGGAATGGTCCCTATACCCAGGGGTGTTCCAGGAAATTTTGCCAACATTTGGGGTGGCCAGTGGTTGACCTACTGTCATCCAGGTTCAACAACAAGCTACAGCAGTTTGTGTCCCGAGCAAGAGAACCTCTGACAATCTGAGTAGATGCTCTGGTAGTGCTCCCTGGTTTATGCTTTCCCTCCAATCCCTCTCCTTCCACATTTGTTGCGCAGGATTCAGAAAGGGGGTTCCAGTCATTCTGGTGGCACCAGCCTGGCTCAGAAGGCCCTGGTTCCCGGAGATTGTGAGACTGACAATAGACGGGCCATGGACGCTTCCACGTCACCCCAATCTACTGTCTCAAGGTCCTATATTCCACCCCAATTTACAGTCTCTAAATTTGAAGGCATGGCTATCGAAGCAGGGTTTTAAAGGACCTTGGCAACTCGGGACCAGTGGTGTCTACCTTAGTGAATGCTAGAAAAGCGGTCACTAGAAAGATCTATCCTAAGGTCTGGAAGACTTGTATTGCTTGGTGTGAAGCCAAAAAATGGCATCCTCAGACATGCATGATTGGGAGAATTCTCTTTTCTACAGTCAACTGTGGAAATCAGATTGGCCTTAGTACAATCTGGTCAGATTTTGGCCCTGTTGGTATTTTTCCAAAGGCCTTTAGCCTCCCATTCGCTGGTCCGAGCCTTTATGCAGGGGGCAACTCGTTTGCTTCCCCCCATTTGGTCACCTATGTGTCCTTGGGACTTGACAGGGTGCTGTCTGTGTTATAGAAACAACCATTTGAACCTATCAAGGAAATTCCATTAGACTTGCTGTCATGCAAGCTAGCCTTCCTGATGGCCATCACCTCGGCTAGAAGGGTGTATGAGTTGGCGTTATTCTAGGCTTACCTATAGATAAAAGCAAGACAAAAGGGTTTACCACCACTTTAAGTGACTTTGAACATGGCATGGTTGTTGGTGCCAGATGGGCTGGTCTGAGTGTTTCTAAAACTGCTCATCTACTGATATTTTCACACACAACCATCTCTCAGGTTTACAGAGAATGGTCAGTGGTCAGTCATTTCAGTGACCTGAAATGTACTTTGTAGTCCCTATACAGCAGAGCCTAAACTGGGGGTGAGCTGAAGCAGCACAATTAAGGAGGAAAGAGCAAAGTGCAAAACAGACGAGCTCATCAAACTATTGTTTCTCCTTTTAGGCTCAATTCACACTAATGCTTTTTTGATGCATTTTGCAGAAATGCATGGGAATTTTTTTAACATGGGTTCCTATGGAACATGTTCACATCAATGCATTTTTGTGCCTCTGTGTTTTTGGCAAGGGTCATGGACTCTTCTTCATGCAAAATGCAGAGTTTTGCATGTAATAGAATTCAATGAACCCGCATCCAAAAACGCAAGTACCGCGTCTTTACCACGTTTTTGCCGCGCTTTGCGTTTTTTTTTTTTAACACTGTATACAGTATTAAAAACCCCCCCAAAAAAACACGGCTAAAACGCATGTTCAAAAACACGGCAAGCACCGCAAAAAACACTGCAGAAACGCTCAAAAGCAACATGCATAGATGTGAATCGAGCCTAACTGTTTAACAACTTGGAGGTGGAGACGGGACCTGTACGTTTTACTGAACTGCGGCAGAGGAAATAATCAGGTCTCCCACGCTATCAGACAGGGCTGTGTGGAGTTTTGGAGCCCTTTTTTAAATCTCACTACTGGATGGACAAAAATAGAAATCCTTTAGCAAGAAAAACAACTCCCATGTGTGTATTTTATCTTTTTATTTAGTGGATGGTCTGAAGTTCAATCTCCAGGGGAGTGAATTCTCCAAATCGGCCAACTGTGCTGTATTTTACTTATCTTGGGACACATTAATATTGTGCCACTACCCTGCTCTATGACAGGCTATGGTTGTCTCCATGACAGCCTTGTAAACGTGTATCAACATGGCTCCCATAACACGGCCTCGGGTAAATCAGCTGCTTGTAACATGGGTTTGAGCATTTTTATCATCATGTTCTTTCTTCTCAATTAATGCCTTCTTTCTGGCAGGCGTATTCTGGTTTTGATTAGTCTGTACAGGTCAATCCAAACTGTGAAGGGATTGTTCTGGGAACATCCTCTTTCTTTATTGCAGTTGTTCCCAGGTTTTTGCTTTGTGTCTGCGGCTATAATACGTCAAAGCTTCGCTTTTAAAGCAGACCTAAGGTGTTTATTTTTTTATTTTTATTTTTTATTCTAATGCTGACACAGTGGAATTTCAAATTTTAAAAAGTGCACGAATATTTGAAAAACTGTGTCTTGTGGCTTTGTCACTAATGCTTCCTAGTTGCTATGCAGACATGCAAGCAGAACTTGGGATTCTCTGTAACCTCCTGGCTGTAGCTCTGCAAGCTTCACAGCCCAGACGTCATAGGCAGTCTATACATTAGTCCCTTTTTTTTTTTTTTTTTACTTAAACGAGCTGATTAAATGGTAAAAAAAATGACAGGATTACTCCCACCTGCACATTCGAGGTGGTGGATGAGGGAATCGCTCCTGCTGAGCTATTGTTTTCTGATGACACAGGGAGACGTCCCCGTCATCAGAAATTTTCCAACAGGCTGGTTGTTTAGAAGTCGATCGGTAGATCTTCTGTACAACTAGCCTGCTCATACGTGGATCAAAACTTGTCTGGTTCCCACTAAACCAGCCGAATTTGGATCCATATATGGCCAGCTCTAGGCTTAGAACACCTTCATACTTAGTATGTTGTTGTTATTATTATTATTATTCAGGATTTCTATAGCTCCAGTTTGCGCAGTGATTTACAACATGAGGGCAGACGGTACAGTTACAAAACAATTCAATACAGGAAGAATCCGAGAGCCCTGCTCATTCGAGTTTACAATCTAGGGCGGCACAGTGGTGTAGTGGTTAGCACTTTCGCCTAGCAGTAAGAAGGGTCGCTGGTTCGAATCCCAACCACGACACTACCTGCCTGGAGTTTGCATGTTCTCTCTGTGCCTGTGTGGGTTTCCTCCGGGTACTCCGGTTTCCTCCCACACTCCAAAGACATGCTGGTAGGTTAATTGGATCCTGTCTAAATTGTCCCTAGTATGTATGAATGTGAGTTAGGGACCTTAGATTGTAAGCTCCTTGAGGGTAGGGACTGATGTGAATGTACAATGTATATGTAAAGCGCTACGTAAATTGACGGCGCTATATAAGTACCTGAAATTAAATAAATAAATAAATAAATCTAGGAGGGAGGGTCAAGTGATACAAAAGGTAATGGCTGTGGGGTAGGAGCTGATGGAGAAATAAAAGTATGGATGTTAGATAGGGGCAGAATAAGCTTCTCTAAAGAGGAGGGTTTTCAGGGAAATCAAGTAGGAGATAATCGGACAGATTGGGGCAGGGAGTTCCATAGGATGATGGAGGCTCTGGAAAAGTCCTGGAGGCGAGCATTGGAGGAGGTGATGAGGGAGCTAGAGAGCCGGAGGAACGAATAGAACAATTAGGTTGGTATTTTAAGACTAGGCTAGTGATGCAGCTGAGGGCAAAGTTGTGGATGGCTTTGTAAGTTGGTATTGGATTTAATTGGTTGGGTGAGTAGCAGCCAATGGAGAGATTGGCAGAGAGGGGTAGCGGACACTGATCGGTTGGCAAGGTGGATGAGTCTGGCAGCAGCATTCATGATGGACTGTATTATGCCTCTTTTTTTTTATATTTGAATTGGAGAGGCGACCATTGCTGCACAGAATAATCTTCTTCCTTCTCATTTGTTGACAGCTGCATTATTACAATTCAGTAACAAATGGCTTATAAAAGAGTAAAAGAAGATTACGGTGCAGATAGTCACCTTATTTCACACCAAGTTCCTGGCGAAGAATCATTGACTAGCATTTTCAGATACCATAACTCTGCCTAAGGCTCCATTCACACTTGTGCGACTTGTCATGTGACTGGACACTAAAATCGCATCATGTTTTTCAATGACAACTGTTCAAATATGTGCCACTGCAAGGTCCCTGCACTACTTTGGTCTGACTTTCCATGTGACTTGAGTGGCATAGACTGCAATGTAAACCCTTTAAAAGTCACATAAAAGTCACTCCTAAATACATGCAACAGTTGTCCATTATCTTTGGTCAAAGCCAAATTAGCCGTTGAGTCGCACAAGTGTGAATGGAGCCTTCACAATTTCTAAGAAATAACTGAGGTGGTGACTGTTCTAAATGCAGTTTTAAGCTAAAGTAGCGAAGACATGCAAGTAAAGTTTCCAGTGTTGGTTTAGATGCAAAATTTGTCCAAGACCTTGTTGCATCAGATCTTTCTTCCCCCATGTATAATCATTGTGTAAATGTTGAGAAAAACACATAAGGAGGAAAATTAAAATAAAATCAGAAAATATTCTTACTTTATGCCTGGTGTCTAGGCAAGGTGACTGTGCAATCTTTCCAATGAGATCCTGGGTACGCTGAGGATCCCAGATCTTTAGGGTTGGTGTGCTTTTCTTCATAGGCCTTGATGACTCAATGAATGCCTTCTTTCTGGCAGGCGTATTCTAACAGAGGGAATTAAAGAATGAGGCAATCCTAAAGCCTACACCACTTTTCTAAACTTCAGAAAACAGGGAAGACACTCATCTAATTAACAAAGTGCGCAAGTTCCTTAACCACTTCAATACAGGGCATTTTCACCCTTTTCCTGCCCAGGCCAATTTTCAGTTTTTAGCGCTGTCGCAATTTGAATGACAATTGCGCGGTCATACAACGCTGTACCCAAATGAAATTTTTATCATTTCCACACAAATAGAGCTTTCTTTTGGTGGTATTTGATCGCCTCTGTGTTTTTTTTTTTTTTTTTTTTTATTTTTATTTTTTTTTTTTTTGGGGGGGGGGGGGGTTTGCGCTATAAACAAGAGTGACCAGTTTGAAAAAAAAAAAAAACACAATTTTTTACTTTTTGCTATAATAAATATCCCAATTTTTTTTTTCTCAGTTTTGGCTGATATGTATTCTTCTATATATTTTTGGTAAAAAATCGCAATAAGCGTATATTGATTGGTTTGCGCAAAAGTTATAGCGTTTACAAAATAGGGGATAGGTTTTTTTTTTTTTTTTCTAGTAATAGCGGCGTGACTACGACATTGCGCCAGACAGATCGGACACTTTTGACACTTTTTTGGGACCATTCACATTTATACAGCGATCAGTGGTATACAAATGCATTGATGTATAAATGTCCTTGGCAGGGAAGAGGTTAACACTAGGGGGCGATCATGGGGTTAATTGTTATCTAGAGAGTTATTCTAAATGTAGGGGGAGGAGACCGATCGGTGTTTCTCTGTACTGGGAACACATGATCGGTCTCCTCTCACCTGACAGGACGTAGATCTGTGTGTTTACACACACAGATCCACGGTCTTGCTCTGTTAACGGGCAATCGTGGGTGACTGGCAGACATCGCGGCCGCCGGGCACGTGCATTGGCTCCCGAGTGATGCGACGGGGCGCACACACCCCCCCCCCCCCCCCCCAGACAGCCGGGAAGCCCAGGACGTCATGACGCCCGCCCAGGATGGAAGATCTCTCCTGCGGACGTCATATTACTATGACTGGGATGGGAAGTGGTTAAAGTGTTTGTAACTAAGGATGAGCTCAGGCATGTTCGCAACCCGCACGTGCAGAGCCCGCCAGGAAGTCGGCACTGCGGGTTGCGGCACATCGCTAATAACGGGCAGGGAGATATTTCCTGATCTCTGCAGCCACTAAGTCGGTAAATGTCTCACTGCCTGTGATTAGCGCTGTGCATTGCCAACTTCCTGGAGGGCTCTGCGCATGCTGGTTGCGAACACGCCTGGGCTCATTGTAACCCTAAAAAAAGAAAAATAGAGCTCCTGTTCCCTTATAGCAGAATAACCACTTCAATACCGGGCACTTTCACCCCCTACCTTCCCAGACCAATTTTCAGCTTCCAGCATTGTCGCACTTTCAGAAGTGCGCAGTCATGCAACATTGGACCCAAATTACATTTTTTTTTATCTCCCCCCCCCCACATATAGAGCTTTCTTTTGGTGGTATTTAAAGAGGAGGGCCACCCTAAAATAAAAAAACTACATTAATATTCTTAAAAAAATGAAAAACACATTTGAAAAAAAAAATGTAACTTACTTAAACCCCTGTTGCTATGCAGTCTTCCTAATCTGCCTCTTCCGCGGCTCTTCGGCGAGCGGCCCCGTTGCCTTCTGGGACATGTGTGTCCCAGAAAACAACTGGGCCATTCACATGACTCGTGCATGCACAATAGGAAGCGGGCAGTGAAGCCGCAAGGCTCCACTGCCTGTTTCCCTTTGTTAAGATGGAGGCGCTGGCAGCCGATCAGATGGACCGATTGGCCTCGGGATCCAACATCGCGGGCTCGCTGGGCAGGTAAGTGTCCTTATTAAAAAATCAGCAGCTACAGTGTTTGTAGCAGCTCTCTTAAAAAAAAAAAAAAAATTTGCGGCCGGAACACCCCTTTTAATTACCATTGCAGTTTTTATTTTTAACACTACAAATAAGACTGAATTTTCAAAAATAAAATAAAATGCATTTTTCTTAGTTTGTTATAAAGTTTTGCAGATAAGTAATTTCTCTTCATAAATTTTGACCAAAAAGGAAACTTCTACATTTCTTTGGCTAAAAATAACCCAAATCAGGGTTTATTTGGTGTTGGCGGTGATGGGGGACAGACCGATGATTTGTGCACTGTGACAGATGTGATGGGTGATAGATGGTTTGTGCACTGGGGCAGATGTTTTATGAGGACACTGACATGTGTATCTGTGGTGCTTGGTGTACAATTTGTGGGGTATCTGACAGCTCTCTGTAAAAAATCATCCTCGCACAGAGAGCTGTCGCATAGCTAAAGATTCTCCTCTCCGCCACCCCCCCGCAATGAGCTCGGCGGGGAGAACTCGCAGAGACACGCGTCTGTTTACATTGTGATGGCTGTGATTGGGAGGGTCAGTCACAGCACCCATATCCCTATCTCTGCTCAGCTGAAACCTGTGATCATAATGCAGCGTGGCCTCGGGTCTGAGCTGCGAGTGCTCGTTCTGAGGACATTCCTGAACGTCCACTCAGAACAACGAGAGGCCCACCCGGCCATTTATGTACATTAGTTAGGTGGGAGGTGTTTAAACAGCACAATGCCCCGCTCTAAGCTGTAATTAACGTGGCTGATCTTGCCACTTCCTGTGTCCCCCTTTGTGAGCTGACCACGATAATCGGGACTGCTGAGCCCTGATTAGGGTGGTCAGCTCCCGTGTCTTTGTCTCTGCCCCCACCCCCTCCGGTCGATATTCGTATTTCAAAAATAGAATACAACTGGAGCTGCATGCTTTGAATTCCTCCTACCTGTCCCTGACCCCCACCCTTTAGCTCAGCTGAGCTAAGGAGGGGGAGGGGAGCTGGTCACTGCAGAGAGAGGGAAGTGAGCTGTCTGCTGACAGTTCACATCCTGTATGCTTGGTCTGACCTGGCAGTTATCTGTGGCAGTTTTCTATACTGAACTCTTTGTTAAAGAGGTGCAGACCCCATGCTAGTTTCTATTTTACTCTAAAGCAGGAATGGTGTGGGTGATGCAGATGGACTTAAAACAGGTCTATCAACTTAATGTGGCGCTGAGCACTTGCACCAGTTTTCTGCACCTTATGCAATTTCTGCCATGGTTGTATATAAACAGCACGACTGTACATACACAGCATGTTAAAATCTAGGGCTGCTTTCACACTGCTCTGTTGCAAAAACATGGTAAAAATGCATATTCATTTTCGCAGCGTTTCCAGTGTGTTTTGCACCCGTGAAAAAGACGCAAAGACCACAGTGCAACCGCAGGTTTGTTTTTGTGTGTTTTCCATTCATTTCAATGGGGAGGTGCGTTTTTGGTGTTTTTTTTGGGGTTTTTTTTTCCACACCAAACATGCACCAAAAATGCAGCATGCGGGACTTTTAAAAACACAACTGACCCGAAACTGACTTGCGTGAAGAACTCCCTAGGATTTAATGGTCTTGCATTTTCTTTCTGCTTTTGGTAAGGCAAAAACGGAAGAAAAGCAGATCAGTGTGAAAGGATCCTTTACTAATTATTTCTTCTGCCAGTGGCGTAATTTCACATTAATGTTACCACATGCGTTACTGTGTGCTTTCGTCATTTGTGTGGAAATTGGCTAATTATTAAAAAGGATTACCTGACATTCATTTCAAATACTGTAAGCGGTATTTCTTGTGGTATAGAACATTCATTCGCATAAAAATGTGTATAAAATACATTCACAAAGATTATCAATTATCAAGATTATCAAGTGATCAGCCTTTACTTGAACACGGAGTTCTTAGTGGTGATGATAATGGCAAGCTTCTTTGAGGTGTTTTATTGAGGTCATCTTTAATGCAGGTAAAATAGATGTTGGCTCTTGTTACAGTCCTAGAAGAGAGATCTGCCTTGATATAATCTGACTTCCATGGCCCTTTTAACCCAGCCTTCTTCCCTGTCCACCTAAACACACTCCTGAGGAAGATTTTTAGGAAGTCTGTATTCATTCATTTGATCAGTGCAGCCAGGACATGCATCCCTGCTCTCTGGCATCAGTCGGAGCCCCTGACAATAAATGGTTTGCCAGGATACAACATATGGAGAACCTCATGTGCATTGTTAACGCAGCAGTGGAGACCCTCTGACAGCAGTAAATTTACTGGTGCAAATTCACATTCGAAACAGAATGCACCTCCACCTATCTAGCTGTGTCCCAGGATTGAGATGCCCTCTCATCGCTAAGGCTGCTTTCACACTGAGGTGCTTTACAGGCGCTATAGCGCTAAAAATAGCACCTGTAAAGAGCCTCTCCTCTCACTCCAGTGTGAAAGCCTGAGTGCTTTCACACTGGAGCTGTGCGCTGGCAGGACGCCAAAAAAAGTTCTGCAAGCAGCATCTTTGAGGCACTGTAGGAGTGGTGTATACAGCGCCCCTGCCCATTGAAATCAATGGGCAGCGCCTCTGTAGCGGTGCTTTGCGGGCACTTTTTAACCCCTTTTTTGGCTGTTGGTGGGGGTTAAAAGCGCCACGCTAGAGGCTGAAAAGGGCCGCAAATTCCCAGCTCCCCAGTGTGAAAGTAGCCTAATGCCGCGTACACATGAGCGGACTTTTCGACCGGACTTTCGACGGACTTCCAACGGACTTTCCGAATGAACGGACTTGCCTACACATGATCGCAACAAAGTCCAACGAATTCGTACGTGATGACGTACGACTGGACTAAAATAAGAAAGTTGATAGCCAGTAGCCAATAGCTGCCCTAGCGTCGGTTTTAGTCCGTCGGAATAGCATACAGACGAGCGGATTTTTCGACCGAACTCGAGTCCGTCGGAAAGATTTGAAACATGTTTTATTTCTAGGTCCGTCTGACTTTTAGGGAAAAAAAGTCCACTGGAGCCCACACACGATCGAATTGTCCGGTCCGCCGGACCAAGTCTGCCGGAAAGTCCGCTCGTGTGTACGCGGCATTAGGGTTTTTCTTTACACTGTGGAGACTAGACCCACGCTCTCTTGCCCCCTCCATGCTTTTTTGTACCCCTCCTACCCTATTCCTCCTATTCCTATATGTTGTCGCCTTTCTGGTTTCAATGTTCAATATTTTCGGACACCATCCTTTTTAAAGTTTAAAATTTGGGAAAACTCAGTGGAAAGACTAGACTGTTCACCAAAGCAGGATTCCCATCAAAAGTTTTCAAGAAATGTATTAACACTCTGCAATACACAATGTTCAACTGCATATTTTTGTACGTGTTGCTTAACTAGTGACACTACAGCAAATGTGATGTGTTTGTATAATTGTATAATAGGTTGTAGGACAGTAGCACTTTCCTTTTTTAAGAGCTTTTAAGGGCTGTTCACATTAGCGGTTGAGTGGCGGCAAAACTCCATGGTTGTGTTTTTCACTGCCCTCCTTTTAGCTACATTACCAGCGGCTGGGAGCGTACACATGCCCCAGCAGGAATTATACCCCCTCCCGTTTTCAGCGCACAGTGCGTGCTGAGCGCGACCCATTCAAGTTAATTGGGCCACCCTGCAAGTGCCCCACAACTGCGTGCAATGCATCTGGTGGGGTTCAGTGGGTTAACCTCTTCTGCCCATGCTATAGCCAAAGAACGGGAACATCGTGGCTATCCAGTTCTGGGAGGACATCCCTAGATGTCCTCACATGTGCTTGCCCCCTGGGGCGTGCATCAGGCTCACTCTGTGACTGCTGCCTACATTGAACACAGGGCTATTTACAGAAGCCCTTTACCATGTGATCAGCTGTGTCCAATCACAGCTGTTACAATATTAACAGCGGTTTGCCGGTTATCGCCTGTCCTTTCTTTATAATGACAGCGTGTGAAGAAAAGAGAGCCGATCTGTCAGGCCACAGCGAGTAAAGCATTTACACTGATAATCAGTGCAGCCTCATCAGTGAAAAAAATGTACTTATTTGCAAAAAATGTGATCAGAAACTAAGAATAAGTGTTGTGTTTTTTCCATATTTTCATTTGTTTTTCGTTTAGTAAAAAAAATTAAACTGGTGAATAAATGGCACCAAAAGAAAACTATCCGTCTCAAAAAAAATTGATAAAAATTTCATATGAGTACATTGTTTTGCGTGAATGAGTAATTGTCATTCAAAACGTGACAGCGCTGAAAGGTGGCCTGGGCCGGGAAGGTAGTAAAGTGCCCGGTATTGAAGTGGTTAAAGCAGATGTTGAGGAGGTGATGCAACGCCTCCTCACCAAGTGCTCTCTGAAGAGTGAGTTGAACATGGATCTTTCTACAGAGACCAAAGCAAGTGTGAACGAGCACTGTAAAAAATGTTTTAAAAATTCCGCTGTGACCTATGCAGTGGCTGTTGGGAGTGTCCGGCTTCCAGAGCTTTCATGTTCTGTGTTGAGGTTTCCCCCGTTTTGCAGAAAGTGAGATTTTCTGAATGATACCACAGTTGACTGAGAGTACTTTTTCCACTTTAACCAAGTCCGCTAGCATAATCCTTTCCTGATTTGATACTTGTATGGAGGTTTTAGATCACATTATGATTAGAGTTTTCCATAAACATTAATTAATTCTGTCAGATAATCAGACCTACGGCTAATTTGGTATTAATGTTGATTTTACAGCTTTATCTTGTTTGGTAATCTTCCCAATTTCTACTGGCAGCATAACACATGGGGGATGAGTTACCTCAAGCAGAAGCGTCCTCTTTCAGCTCGGTTACCGGGAAAAGGTCCTGTCGGACTAAACAGGATTTTGTCTTTAAACCATAGAGCCATCAAAATCACTACATTTATTGGTATAGTGCAGCCTTTCTCAACCTTTTCAACACAGAGAAACCCTTGAAAAAATTTTCCAATCTCAGGGAACCCCTGCTAAAAATTGCTGTATGCACAACTCATGATACAATAGTGTGATGGGCGCTGGGAAGAATGCTCCTTACACTTGTGGTCATTGGAAAGAATCGCTCCTTAACCACTTGCTGCCCGCCCACCGTCATATGACAACGGGACGGTGCAGCTGTTATCCTGGGCCACCGGCGCTGCCTTCCAGGATCCCAAGGGCGCGGGCCTGCAGCATCACTCGGGTCCCGGTGCCCGGCGGCCGCGATGTCCGCCAGGCACCCGCGATTGCCCAGTAACCGAGCAGGACCGTGGATCTGTGTATGTAAACACACAGATCCACGTCCTGTCAGATGGGAGGAGACCGATGGTGTGTTCCTTGTACAGAGGAACACCGATCGGTCTCCTCCCCTTGTGAATCCCCTCCCCCCACAGTTAGAATCACTCCTTAGGAACACATTTACCCCACAGCGCCCCCTCCATGTTAACCCCTTCATTGCCAGTCACATTTATACAGTAATCAATGCATTTTTATAGCACGGATCGCTGTATAAATGTGAATGGTCCCAAAAATGTGTCAAAATTGTCCGATGTGTCCGCCTCAATGTCGCAGTCACGGCAAAATTTGCAGATCGCCGCCATTACTAGTAAAAATAAATAAATAATAAAAATGCTATAAATCTCCTATTTTGTAGACGCTATAACTTTTGCGCAAACCAATAAATATACGCTTATTGCGATATTTTTTTACCAAAAATATGTAGAAGAATATGTATCGGCCTAAACTGAGGAAATTTGTTTAAAAAAAAAAATTTTTTTGGATATTTATTATAGCAAAAAGTAAAAAATTATTATTTTTTTTTTTTTTCAAACCTGTCACTCTTGTTTTGTTTATAGCGCAAGAAATAAAAACCACAGGGGTGATCAAATACCACCAAAAGAAAGCTCTATTAGTGGGGAAAAAATGATAAAAATTTCATTTGGGTACAGCGTTGTATGACCGTGCAATTGTTATTCAAAAGTGTGACAGCACTGAAAGCTGAAAATTGGCTTGGGCAGGAAGGGGGTGAAAATGCCCTGTATGGAAGTGGTTAAAGATAGCTAAAGAGATCATTTGTGTCAGTGAGAACGTATCTGAGGGGCAGGAATTGCTCAGGGAACCCCTAACCACCTCTGGAGGAACTCTGGTGTAGTGCTTTGATTCAAATGTGTGCACATGTGCAAGGCAGCTAAAATTCAGGTAACACTTTAACCACTTCACGTCTGCGATATAGCTGAAAGACTGCTACACTGCAGGCTTACTTTGCCGGGAGGGCATACATGGATGCCCTCCCTTGATCTCGCTGCCCGCATGCCCTGTGATCACTGTGTCTTTTCGACTGAGCTGGTCACTGATCGGGGTAAAGGGCCAATCCTAGCGGCCCTTTACCACGTGATCAGCCGTCAGCCAATAACAAGGATGTAAACAAGCTGGTTATCTGCTTTTCTTTCCTCAGGAGAGAAGAGAGCTGATAACCAGCTTCTGTTAAAGAGGCATCTGCTCTGATAATCAGGGCACTGATTATCAGTGTCCTGGTTATCAGTGAAGTCCCAACAGTGCCCATCAGTGCTGCCAATCAGTGCCTCCTACCAGTGTACATTAGTGAAGAAGAAATATTATCGGTTTGCAAAATTTTATAACAAACTGTACAATTTTTTTTTTCACAATTTTCGTTTTTTTTTTTGTTTAGCAAAAAATAAACCCAGTGGTGATTAAATATCGCCAAAAGAAAACGATTTGTGTGAAAATGATAAAAATGTCATATGAGTACGATGTTGCATGACCGTGCAATTGTCATTCAGAATGTGACAGCTCTAAAAATTGACCTGGGCAGGAAGGGGGTAAAAGTGCACAGTAGGCAAGTGGTTAAAGAGTTCAGTTCCAAAGTGTCACCAGGATAGGAAGACACAGACAGAGGTTCTTATGTGAAGGGAAACCCTTCAAACACTGCAGTATAAACCTGACCCATGGTTCTGCCATTTTTTATTTTATTTTTTTTTACATTCAGTGGTGCAAGTCTTCAAGGTACTGGCTGTGCCTGTGCATGAAAACCCTGATAAACATTTATGGGTCTGTGTACTGTGGCTGGAGATCATCGTAGACAGTCTCATTGAAGCCTGCGGGGCTGTAATGCGCAGGCACAGCCAGGACATTGAAGCTTTGTGGCAGTGGATGACCACAAACAGCGCAACAGCAGCCATCCAGTCAAGGTAAGTATGCTTCTGTGGAGGGGTAGTCAAGAAAGGGGGGGGGGGGAGGGATGAGTCTGCATGCATTTAAAGTATAACTAAAGGTAAAACTTTTTGTTTTGGTTGTATTGAATCACATTCATTTTTCTATTGCCGGTGTTTGAGCAGATTTGGCGACCGGTCAGAATTTGTAACGGAAGTGACGTTCCGTCGCCGCCATCTTGCTACACCCGCACTCCTCCACAGTAAGGATACACTGAGAAGGGGGCAAGCAGACATCTTGTTACACCCACCAGCTTTTTGCATTTCACACTTATTCTTAACAGTAGACGGAGCTTAGATGGTGAAATTCAATATTTAAAAATCCGTCTCACTGTTTACCTGTTGATTTATAAAATCAGCGGTGTTCTGTCAGATTAGCAAACCTGTGAGATCAGCAAATTGGATTTCTAAATACTGTATTTGACCTTTTATAAGCTCAATTTGCTGTTAAAAATAAATGTGAAATGCAAAACTCTGGTGGGTGTAACAAGATGTCCACTTGCCCCCTTCTCAGTGTATACTTACTGTGGAGGGGTGTAGCAAGATGGCGGCGACAGAACTTTACTTCCATTACAAATTCTGACAGGTCACCTAATCTGACGGAACACGTGTGTCTCGGTGTCTCTCTCTCTGAGTTTGTTAGCTAATTTCTCCGACATGTTTTTCTTTGGAGTCATTGATTGTTTTTTATTTTGAGATTTTGTCAGGCCGCATTGTTGAGAGTTTGGGATAGACAAGGTGTTGATGAGTTGTTGCAGGCCACACGGCTTGGACTGGTCTTTACTGTTGAGTAAGGCTTTATGGTGGTATGAGTTGGGACTCCTGTTTTGTAGGTGGTTCCAGTATGATGGCGTTCTCTTCTGTACTGCGAGAAGCACTGTTGGAGGTGCTCCGATGGACTTGGAGGAGGTGCTTGCAGAATTCCAGTTGGAATATTTCTGTTGGGCTGGGGTCTCATTTGGATTGGTCTGGGTAGGTGACAGGACCCCAAACTTCACTGCCATAAAGAATTGGGGTGATGACACTATCAAATATTCTGAGCCAGACTCTCACTGGTGGTTTTCGGTGGTACAGCTGTCTTCTGATGGCATAGAAGGCTCTGCATGCCTTGTCTTTTAGTGCCCCTATGGCTGGCTTGAAACTTCCTGATTTGTTAATTTCTAAGCCTCGGTATGTGTAGCTGTTTCATCAACAGTGCAGTTGTTTAATGTAAAGGAAGGGCTCTTTGTTTAGTATTTTTCTTTTGAAACACCGTGATTTTTGTCTGTCTTGAGTTGATTGGTAGTGCCCATGTGGCACTGTATTTCTCCAGCACTTCCAGACTGTCTTGTAGGCCTTTCTCTGTTGGTGACAGAAGTAGGCGGTCATCCGCATACAGCAGGGACTTCACCTCTGTGTCACGTAGAGTCGATCCTGGTGCTGGGGAGGATTCTAGAGCTGCAGTCAGTTCATTGATGTAGATGTTGAAGAGGGTTGGACTTGGGCTGCAGCCCTGTCTGACTCCTCGGGCTTGCCGGAAGCGTTCGGTTCTTTTCCCATTCACCTTTACACTGCAGCTGTTCTCAGTGTATGAACTCTTGATAACCTCATATGTTTTCCCTCCTATTCCACTCTCTAATAGTTTGAGGAACAGGCCTGGGTGCCACACGGAGTCAAATGCCTTCTTAACCACCTCAATACAGGGCACTTAAACCCCCTTCCTGCCCAGACCAATTTTCAGCTTTCGGTGCTCTCACACTTTGAATGACTATTACTCAGTCATGCAACACTGTACCCAAATGAAATTTGTGTCCTTTTTTTCACACAAATAGAGCTTTCTTTTGGTGGTATTTAATCACTAATGAGTTTTTTATTTTTTGTGCTATAAATAAAAAAAGACCGTAAATTTTGTGAAAAATTGCCTTTTTCTTTGTTTTTGTCATAAAATTTAGCAAATTAGTAATTTTTCTTCATAAATTTTGGCCACAATTTATACTGCTATATATCTTTGGTAAAAATAACCCAAATTAGTGTATATTATTTGGTCTTTGTTAAAGTTATAGAGTCTACAAACTATGGTGCCAATCACTGAAAATTGAAAACATCTGATCAGGCCTTCAGTACATCAGGTGAATCTCATTTCTTGAGGTACTAACAAGTCAGAAAAGTACAAATACCCCCCAAATTACCCCTTTTTAGAAAGTAGACATTCCAAGGTATTAAGTAAGTAGCATGGTTAGTTTTTTTTAAGGTGTAATTTTTTCCCACAATTCTTTGCAAAAGGAAGATTTTTTTTTTTTTTTTTTTTTTTTGTTTTCAAAATTTTCATATTAACTGGTTATTTCTCTCACAGAGCATATGCATACAACAAATTACACCCCAAAATACATTCTGCTACTCTTACCGAGTATGGGGATACCACATGTGTGGGACTTTTACACAGCCTGGCCACATACAAAGGCCCAACATTGAAGTCGCACCATCAGGCGATCTACGAGCATAAATTGCACATCTCATTTCTCAACCACCTATTACACTTTTGAAGGCCCTGGAGCACCAGGACAAAGGAATTGCCCACAAAATGACCCCATTTTGGAAAGCAAACACCCCAACGTATAATCTATGAGGCATAATGAGTCTTTTGAACTGTTATTTTTTTTCCAGAAGTTTTTGGAAAATGTGGAAAAAAAATAAAAATGCATTTTTTTTACACAAAGTTGTCCATTTATAAGATATTTCCAACACATAGCAAATACATAGCAAAAATGACACCCCAAAATACATTCTGCTACTCCTCCTGAGTATGGGGATACCACATGTGTGAGACTTTTACACAGCTTGGCCACATACAGTGGCCCAACATCCAAGTAGCACCATCAGGCGTTCTAGGAGCATACATTACATAGATAATTTCCTGGCAACCTATCATTTTTGAAGGCCCTTCATATTTCTAACACATAGCATGTACATACCAAGAATTACAATCCAAAATAAATTCTATTGCGGAAAGGATAAAAAAAAAGTATTACCTGTGCTTTTAGTAGTGTCCACAGAAGAGAGCACTGGTCCAGGCAGCAGTCAGGGATGTGCTTAGCGACAGCAATAACTATCCAGGCAGCAGGCAGGAATATTGTCTATAGTCGGCACAGCACAGTCCATAGGAATTGTCCAGGCAGAGACAGCCAGCACAGCCATAATATTGGTCCTGGTACACTGTTACCTGCAGACACACATTATTGTACCGCTCTCCAGCCCTTCATAAACATACTGCCTTTTGCTACAGCGAATTATTTGCATAGTCCAGGTAGCAGGCAGATGTGTGGTCCGTTCATGCGGCAGGCAAAGGCATGATGGCAGTAAGTCAGCAGAAGGCTGAGGGCCGCAATTGGGTAAGACCTGTGCACAGGGGCACAGGGGTAGAGGCTTCGACCCACCCAAATCTCTATGAAGCCTCCGGACTCCAGACCCTAATCCGGAAATTACAAAACCGGGAGAAAACAAAAAAAATTGTTATCTCCATCCGGAAAAACTATTCTGGAGCCCCTCACATATGTGAGACCCCTGTGTACTATAGTAGCAGGGCAACAGATCAGTCCAAGCGGTAGGCAAAATCATAGTCCATAAAACAAGCCAGGGTCAGTTAACGTGCAAGCAGTCCAAGCGGTAGGCAGAAGAGTAGTCACAAAACAGGCCAGGGTCAGTTCACGAGCAAGCAGTCCAAACGGTGGGCAGAGGCATAGTCAAAACAGGCCAGGGTCAGTTCATGTGGAAGCAGTCCAAACGGTAGGCAGAGGCATAGTCAAAAAGCAGGCCAGGGTCAGTTCACATTGAAGGCAGTGGCATGGTTATTTGGGGAAGCATGGAAAATGATCAGCGAAAATGGGGAAAATATGGGCTAATAACTTGGGGATGTATGATACAGTTCGAAGCATTCACCAATGCAAAGGCCAGGTTGGGAGGGACACTGGGGACAATGGTAGCTGGTATCTTTTCGAAAACCTCTTCTGCTGCACACACGACCTTTTTTTTGCCGTCTTCGGCCTGCTTCCGATGGTGGAATGTTGTACGGGAAGTGCCATTCATGAAGTCGGCTAACAGCATCAGAACGAGGTAATTCTGGGAGGGGTCTTTGTGGATAGATGAGGGACGTGACTACTTCTTCTATGAATTTTAGGAAGGAGGCGGGGCTTTCTGTGGATTTTGTGTAGATTATGTAGGAATTGTAAATGGCCAAATGGATTAGATATATTGCTACCTTCTTATACCAGAATCGGGACCTCCTTATTGACAAATAGGGCTGAATCATTTGGTCATTGAAATCCACCCCCCCCATGTAGAGATTATAGTCTTGGACACATGTCGGTTTTTCAATGGGACCTCGTCTTCGCTGAACTACAACTGCAGTGTCATCATGAATGGTGGACATCATGTGCACATCCCTCTTATCCTTCCACCTCAAGGCCAGCACTTCATTACATCTCAGTGTTGCTCTTTCCCCCTTTTTCAGCCTTTTGTTCACAATGGATTGTGGGAAGCACTTCCTATTTTTTCTTGAAGTTCCGCAGGCCAGGGTTTTTTCAATATATAGGTGTCTGAAAAGGGGCAGGCTGGTATAAAAGTTGTCCAGGTATATATGATAGCCTTTTTTTAGAAGTGGGTAAGCCAGATCCCATACGATTTTTCCATTTGTGCCCATGTAGGCTGGGCACTCAGGGGGCTGGAGCTGGGAATCTCTTCCCTCATATATGCGGAATGCATATAGATATCCCGTGGCTCTCTCACACAGCTTGTAAAATTTGACTCCATATTTGGCCTTTTTGCTAGGAATATACTGTTTTATTCCTAGCCGGCCTGAAAATGGTACCAGGGACTCATCCACACATATATTCTTCTCGGGGACATAAAGTTCTGCAAATCGTTGGGAAAATGAATTTATTAGTGGGCGAATCTTGTATAGCTTATCCGAATTTGGATGATTGTTGGGAGGGCACTGGGTGTTGTCGTTAAAATGAAAGAATCTCATAATCATCTCATATCGGGACCTGGACATAGCGGCAGAATACATGGGCATATGGTGGATGGGGTGGGTGGACCATTAGGTATGTCCTTCATTTTTTTTTGTAAGCCCCATATTTAGGGTGAGGCCCAAAAACAATTTGAACTCCTCCATATTCAAATCTCTCCACTCAAACGGACGGGCATAAGATGATTGGGGGTTGCTGGCAATATACTGCTGGGCATACAAATTTGTCTGGTCCACAATGAACTGCAGCAAAGTGTCGGGCAAAAACAGGTGAAAAAAATTGATCTCTGTAAAATTTTGGGTGTTGGCCTGCACACCTGGCTGTGCTGTGAAAGGGGGAATATTTGGTGATCCCGAGTTGGAAGGCAGCCATGTTGGGTTGGCAAGACCATCTGGCATATAGGTAGCGGCCCTGGCTCTTGGGGGACGTGACACTCCAGTAGTTGGGGGAGTTGAATTTCCTGTGCTGGAACTCGGGTGTGATGTGGCAGCACTGGTACTGGGCATTTGTGCGCGGGGCCCATCTCTGGTGGCAGCACTGGTACTGGGCCTTTGTTCCTGGGGCCTATTGCTGGCGGCAGCACTGGTACTGGGCCTTTCTTCCTGGGGCCTATTTCTGGCGGCAGAGCTGGTACTGGGAATATAATCCCGGTTGCTGGCGGCTTCCTGGGTTCCAGAGTGTCGTGCCCTTTTAGGAGGGACCCATTCTTCATCCGAACCATTGCTACTCTCGATCGGCTCAAATGCCGAATTTGATTCGGAATCAGAATGGGACTCTGATGAGAGCTCCCCGGTGCTCTCATCAGTCATAGAGAGGATCTGGAACGCCTCCTCACTTGTATATCCTCTTTTGAACATGGCTGTGTGGCGGGTAGCTGTGCGACGGGTGACAGATGGGTGGCAGGTGACGGTCACTGATGGGCTGTGCGATGGGTGGCAGGTGACGTTCACTGAGAGGTGATGGTGTGATGGGCGATGGTCACAGATAGTTGACAGGCGACGGTCACTGATGGATAACAGGTGCACCGCTGATGGTCACTGATGGGTGACAGGGCACAGTCACTGATGGGTGACGGGTGAGAGGGCCCGGTCACTGATGGGTGACAGGCCACGGACGGTGACAGGTGATAGTCACAGATTGTTGACAGGCGACGGTCACTGATGGGTGACGGGTGCACCGCTAATGGTCACTGGTGGGTGACGGGTGACAGGGCACGGTCACTGGTGGGTGACGGGTGACAGGGCACGGTCACTGGTGGGTGACGGGTGACAGGGCACGGTCACTGGTGGGTGACGGGTGACAGGGCACGGTCACTGGTGGGTGACGGGTGACAGGGCACGGTCACTGGTGGGTGACGGGTGACAGGGCACGGTCACTGGTGGGTGACGGGTGACAGGGCACGGTCACTGGTGGGTGACGGGTGACAGGGCACGGTCACTGGTGGGTGACGGGTGACAGGGCACGGTCACTGGTGGGTGACGGGTGACAGGGCACGGTCACTGGTGGGTGACGGGTGACAGGGCACGGTCACTGGTGGGTGACAGGGCACCGCTGATGGTCACTAATGGCAGTCTCTATGTGACAGGTGCACTTTTTATGGGGTGACTGTTGGGTGACAGATGACAATTGGGGGGGGGGCGATGGGACAGAAGTGGTGTTGGTGCAGACACTACAAATACAAAGATCTGTAACTCACTGCTCCTGGCTCTTCTCTCCTCACACTGGAAACGGTGTGTGAGGAGAGAAGGGCTAGTAACAGCTAGTGACAGCTCTTTGTTTACACTTAGTGATCGGCTGTGAATGGATCACAGCCGATCACATGGTACACAGTACTGGCCAATGGCTGTAAACTATCGTCGGTGACGAGCAGTGTTCCCGGGGAACACGCCGCCACCGACGTGCACGCGCAGCGCGCTCACGATCGCGCGCATGCGCAGTGCAATGCGGATGTACCATTAGTGATCAGCCGTGACTTCATCACGGCCGATCACGTGGTAAACAGCCATGCCCAGTGGCTGTTCACCCCTGTCGGTGACGAGCGGTGTCCCGGTGACACGCCACCACCGACAGTACAGGGCTGCGCGCTCACGATCGCGCGCATGCCCTGTTTAAACGGTGGACGTCATATGACGCCCACTTAGAACAATAGGCTTACCGTCCGGCCGTCATATGACAGTGGGCGGTAGGCTAGTGGTTAAAGTCCACAAAGCAGGCGAATATCTTTCCATGTTTTGTATTGTGGACATGGTTCTTGATGAGGCTGTGCAGGGTGTAGATGTGGTCTGTAGTGTGATGGTTTGGCATGAACACTGCCTGACTTCTGCTGAGGACATTGTGTTGTGTCAGGAAGTTGAGGATCCGTTTATTAAGAATACTGTTGAATAGTTTCCCTAGTGTGCTGCTGACACGTATCCCTCTGTAGTTGGCTGGATCATACTGGTGTCCACTAGGGGTGCAAGGGATCAAAAATCTCACGGATCGGATCGATCCTTGGATCAGAGTCACGGATCGGATCATTTTCGGATCAGCAAAAAAAAACCAAAAAAACACACATCTTATTACACCAACTGGAGTTTTAGATTTAAAAGGTATTTTCAACACAAAACCGAGCTTATATGCATAAATACAGTATTTACTTTCCTATGGCTGAGGCCGAAAAGTGCTCCGCGGATCGCCGATCCACGGAGGGTGATCGGGTGATCCGTACGGATCACGGATCGGCAACGATCCGTTGCACCCCTAGTGTCCACTCTTATGGATGGGTGTTATAAGGCCTTGGTTCCATACTGTAGGGTAATAACCAGCGCTCAGGACCAAATTGAACATTTTGCATAGGAACATTTTGCATAGTGCAGCGTGTACATCTGGGGAGCCGTGTTTAATCATCTCTGGCAGGATTCCATCCCACTGGATTTTTTTGGTTTGCAGGTTTTGGATTTTCTCCCTAATTTCTTGTGGTGTAACCGGTACATCTAGGGGGTTTTGGAAATCCTTAATTTTTTCCTCCAGATCATTTAGTCTTTTGATGATGTCTTTTTGTTCTACAGTTAGAGCCTCCTCTGGAATATCTTTGTAGAGGTTCTTAAAGTAGTTGAGCCAGATGTCGCCATTTTGGATGTGGAGGTTGTTTTTCCTGGGTGCTGAGCCAATATTCTTCCATATTTGACAGAAAGAATTTTCCTGAAGTGCCTCTTCCAGCTGTTGCAGGTTTTTGGAGATGAAGTTTTGCTTTTTTCTTTTTAAGGGTTTGTTTGTATTTTTCTGTAGGGTGCCATGGGCTATCCTTAGGTCAGTGTTGTCAGGGTCTCTGTGTTTGTTATTGGAGACTGTCCGAAGGTGTTCCTTAATGCTTTGCATTCTTTGTCGAACCATTTATTGGATTGTTTGTTGGATGGTTTCTTGTAGTTGGCTTTTCTCAGCTGGGCCGTTTCTGCAATGGTGTGTAGTATTTTTTGGAAGTCCTTTGCTGCCTGGTTCACACCTCATGGGCTTATCTCATAGGCGTTGTTTTGGAAGTTTTCAAGCTGTTTCTTAATGTCAGGTCTGTCAGTTACCTCTCTGTATTTTGTGGTAGACTGTTTGGACCATTTAAATGATGGTGGCAGGTTGCAGAGAGGGGCCCGGTGGAGTTTTTGGTGATGGTTTGCTAGAAGATTTAATGTATAGCAGTAGTTGGTTGTGGTCTGACAGGTGTTTGTGGGGTGACTGTAAAACCATTGAGTGTGGGGTCCATATCTGTGATGGCATAGTCTACCACACTGCTGCCTACATGGGTGCTAAATGTGTACATTCCTAGAGAGTCTCCCTTGGTACGGCCGTTGAGGGTGTAGAGGCCCAGACTGCGCCACAAATTTAGCAATTTTCTTCCATTTTTGTTGGTTGTATTGTCATAGCTGTTTGTAACTGTATCGACTCATGATCATAATTTGCATGGCCCAGTATGTACGTGTTGCCATCAGAGCTTGTATAGTCCTTTTCCTTCCTGTCCTAGCATTGAGGTCTCCACAGATGAGCACTTGTCCCAGGGATTGGAAGTGGATAACCTCACTTTGTAGGACCTCATAGGTGTCTGGTCTGAAAGATGGGGACTCTGCTGGGGCAATGTATGCTGCACACAGGTAGATGTCTGACTGAGAGGTAAGGATGGAGCTGCTTATTCTTAGCCAGATGTGGCTCTCTCCTTTTTTGATTGCACTGATGTTCCCATGTAGCTCCTCTATATACCAGACTAGTATTCCTCCTGAACACCGACCCTGTTTGATGTTTTTATCTTTCTGTGCGAGGACAGAGAATTCCCTATAGCCAGTGGGTACTGATGGTTCATCCTGTGCCCGGGCCCATGTTTCCAGGAGGATTTGTATGTCCGTCACACATAGTCTTTGCTTCAGATCTGGATCATTTACTTTGGATCCGAAGGCTGAAGCGTTCAGACCCTGAATGTTACAGCTACTGATTACTAATGATGTAATTTTTTGTTTATATACCTTGTAATGGGTAAATTTCCTGGGACAAATCGGGTTATGGGTGGTTGTCATTGTCTTTTTTGCTTATTTTTAGCTCAGTCACATAGTTTATTGCATAATGTGCTGAGGAGGGTTCTTATCGCCTCCTTTTCTCTGCTCTGTAGTGATCTTAACATCCGTCTTGGGGCGGGTGGTTTACTCCATTGTTGCCATCTTCGTGGCCCTGTTTTTTGGCTGAGTGTATTGTTGTATTGTATTAGTGGTGAGGTTTGGGGTCTTGCAGTTTTAATTGTGTCTGTCTGAGAATGGGTTGTGCCATGTTCAGGGTTGTGAGTTCTCTCAAGAACAATGTCTTTGAATTCTCTTGCCAGGTGACTGACCCCTTGTTTGTTCAGATGTTTGTTGTCATAGAGGTGTTGGGGCATTATAGAATGGGGAAATAAAGGGAAGGCCATATTAGGCCGCCTTTCCTCATGGGATTGTGGCATCGGCAGTTAAAAAAGTATTAGGAATAGGTATTGCAGGTAAGGTTCAATTTGATAGGCTGTTTAGGGTCAGGTGATTCAGGGGTTATAGAAGGTTAATAGACTATTAGGAATTGGGCAGTTAAGGTCAGGTGTCATAGAAGAATCTAGAAGGTTAAATAGTATAGCAATGATTGGGCAATTTTAGTCAGGTGTTTTAGAAGGTTCTGGAAGGTCAAGAGGCCAGTTAGGATTGGTCAGTAAAGGTCATATGACCTTTAGAATATTCCAGAAGGGATCCTATAGCCTATTTAAGGGAAATTTCCAGTCAGGATTGTGCCAGTTTCCAGAGAAATTACAGCACTAAGAGCTCCCCGCCCTAACCCCCCCCCCCGTCGCGGCCAAAGATTTATGTGGTGGCTCCCTTTGGTGAATAATCAAAGGGGAGATTTAAGAAGAAGATTTGATGATAAATGCTGATTCAGCTCGAGTCTCAGTGGCTGGGTTGAGTATGGTTTATGGTTAAAATAAAGTTTGGTTGAGAATATGTTTTATGAGAATGGATTTGATGTTATAAATGAATTTGGTTTGGTATTAAAATAAAATAAAACCAATAAATCAGGCCGTGGCCAATTTTATCCAATAAATATAGAATAAAGAATTATTATTATAATGAAATGGGTGTATGGTCTGTTTATTTATTTGCTATGCATGTTTGGTAATTTTGCATGATGCCTACTATCCCATGGTGTTGTGCCAGGTAAATGGAAGGCTTTGACCTGGTTTTGTCTGCCAGCTCTGTGTTGATTCGTTCAATTATGCTGTTTGGTATGTCTCTCCTTGGAAGAATGAAGGACAGAATTACTTTGGACTGTGGAAATTTTTGTTGTGCAGTCTGTTAGTTGCAGTAATTTGTCCACGATAACGTCCTGTTCCTGAATGTTTGTTCCTGTGTGTACGATGATATGTTTGGGGTTTAGTGAAATATGGATCGTTGATGACTCCTGTTGCCTGTTCAATTGTGGAACAGTGAATTTTGGAGACTCTTGTTCCTGGGAAGAGCCGTTTGGTGTTAAGGTATTTCCCATTTGAGTCTATTATTAAAACAATTTCAGGAGTTTGTTGCTTGTTCTTGCAGTTTGATAATTGTTTGTTTGGGGTTTCTGGATTATTGGAGTTGTCTTGGCTGTTGCTGGGCTTTGTAATGTTAATTTTAGGAAGTTGATGAGTCTCACTAGTCTGTTTGTTGATAGGCACTTTGTCTGTACAGACCATTCCTTTTATTTCTGTTTCCTGATTGTGGAGTATCATTTGTGATTTTAGTGGATTTATTTCTTCCCTCAGTTGAGCGTTTTCTTGTTGTAGCTGTTGCATTGTAGATCGAATTTCTAATAGGACAGACGTGTGTTCAGATTTGAATGTGTTCAGCTCTTCCCTCAGCTGGTCATTTACATTTTTGTCACCTAACTGTCTTTGAAGCTGTTCTTTGAACTGTACAAAATCTCTCTAGTTGAGATAAGCAATCTCTGAGGATTTTGGGTGTGGGGACATCAGCCATGTCTATGGACAATGTCTTTGCTGGTATC